>CM053031.1:256152414-256692414 GCA_028564925.1 Lithobates sylvaticus
CAAAACGCAGATAAAACACCATATCGAACGACGCGTCGATTACGCCCAACACCACATCACACACGCATTCGTGGTGCTACTGGCTTTCTCGATGTAATATCCACCTACAGATTAGTAGCAGGTAGGTACATGGATCAATATATTATACATGCTATTTAAGATGTCCGATCCATCAAGTGACAGCTGACTATCCCCATGTTCTGACGAAGTTCCGGTATCACAGGAACGAAAACATGTACACACGGTCGGAAATTCCGACCACAAAATCCGTCTGATTTTTTCCGACGGATTTTGTCCGACACTGGTGTTGCGTACACACGGTCGGACAAAGTTGTCGGAAAATCCGATCATTCTGAACGTGGTGACGTTCGTTGCGTACGACGGAACTACATAGAGGCTAGTAGCCAATAGCTTTGGTCTTGTAATGTGATCTGAGCATGCGTGGCACTTTGTCCGTCGGAATTCACTACACACGATTGGAAAAAGTCCGATAGGACTTTGTTGTCGGAAAATTTGAGAGCAGGAGATAAAACTTTTTCTGTCGGAAATTCCGACGGAAAAAGTCAGATGGAGCCCACACACGGTCGGAGTTTCCGACAACATGGTCCGATCGGACATTTTCCATCGGACAATCCGACCGTGTGTACGGGGCATTAGACCCCTTTCACACTGTGACGCCCCGGGCGTTAGAGGTAAAGCGGTGCTATTTTTAGCGTAGTTTTAGCTGCGCTATTCAGCCGCTAGCGGGGTGGCTTTAACCCTTGTTAGTGGCCGAAAAGGGGTTAAAACCGCCCGCAAAATGCAGCGGGAGCGCGTTTTTCCGGCGGTATCGCATCGCTGCCCCATTGATTTCAATGGAGAGGAGCGGTGGAGGAGCAGTGAGTTCAGATGCCCTGCCAACCCTCAGGCTTTCACACTGGAGTTTGCAGGCGCTATTTTTAACGATATAGCGCCTGCAAAACGCCCCCGGTGTAAAAGGGGTCTTACGCTGGGACAGCACCCCTGCTTTATACCTACCCCAGCCTACACCCTGTCCTATCTAAGCAAGTGACAGCTGACTATCCCCATGTTCTGACGAAGTATCACAGGAGCGAAACATGTAAACTCTTATGCTGGGACAATCAACTTGAATGCTCCATTTGAAAGATCATCTTGGAGATCTATCCTGTGTACCCGACTCCCTGGACATCGGTGATCCAATTGTCCGTTGGACTATCATCAGCTTGCCTTGATAGCATTGAAGCCCTGCATAACCTGGAAACCAATAGTAATATTACAGATGAGGAAGCATTTGCTGAGGAATTGTACGCATTGCACATACACTGACAGATTGATCCTCGCACAAGATTAGTGGAGATCTCTGCATTGTCAGATGGATCGGTGAGTAACCACTACAGACTGAAAAATCCTATAGCTGTATCAATTGCTTATAGGAACTTACCTGCGCCTTGTGGGGATCCTAGCATGGGGCTGCACTAAATATACCTGGGTATAATCCAGCGGTTTTCAGACAATGCTATTTGGATTTGCAGTGTTTAGGGCAGTGATGGTGAACCTTGGCACCCCAAGGTTCACCATCACTGGTCTAGGGACTTATACAATCTTTCTGGTATTTGGATTTATTTTCTCCATCACTGCACTTCAACACCAGGACGAGAGCAATAGGGACTGATTGATATTGGAGAATTAATACAGCTGTCTGTGAGGGTGATCCCTATCATCTTGGATAAACATTTATATTCACTTATGGTTGTGACTAATAACTTATTTTTACACTCAGCCCCACCGACTGACCAATCGGCGATATGAATAGCAATACCATTCCATCACGGATCAGTGTGACTTATATGTGTGTGTTACGGAATCACACGGCTCCTTTTAGGAATGATATGCTGGTAATTCAGGGGTCTCCAGCTGTTGCGAAACTACAAGTCCCATGAGGCACTGCAAGGCTGACAGTTACAAGCATGACTTCCACAAGCAGAGGCATGATGGGACTTGTAGTTTTACAACAGCTGGAGGGCCTCCAGATTGAGACCACAGTGGCTTGTTTTTTTTTTAAGTATTATAGGGGGTGCTATTTAACTAGGGGGGGGGGGAGGGGTCTGGACTGCTGTATTTCCTCCCCCCAGGTTTGGGAGACAACTAGATGTTCACATAGGTTATCTGTTCCCATTGATGTAGGGAGGTATAAAGTACATTTGGGAATTTTTGATATTTCCCTTTTGGCCCATATACAGGGGATTAGCCAGATTTTTGGCTTGCTGTGATTTTTTGTACTATGCTCTTTTAAGCAATAAATTAAATTGTAATTAACTCTTTAGGGTGTGTATCTCTTTAATTTTCTTGATTTAGTGTTATTATTGATTACACCCCCCGATATACAGTCGGTGAGTACTACCAGTTAATTAATATAGGCAGGATTCCCATTTTTCTCTACTTTTGCATATATGGGCCTTAGCCACTGACCACCAATGTATGGGGGGGCCCTTAGCCACTGACCACCAATGTATGGGGGGGGGCCCTTAGCCACTGACCACCAATGTATGGGGGGGCCCTTAGCCACTGACCACCAATGAATGGGGGGGGCCCTTAGCCACTGACCACCAATGTATGGGGGGGGGGGCCCTTAGCCACTGACCACCAATGTATGGGGGGGGGGGGCCCTTAGCCACTGACCACCAATGTATGGGGGGGGGGGCCCTTAGCCACTGACCACCAATGTATGGGGGGGGGCCCTTAGCCACTGACCACCAATGTATGGGGGGGGGGCCCTTAGCCACTGACCACCAATGTATGGGGGGGGGGGGCCCTTAGCCACTGACCACCAATGTATGGGGGGGGCCCTTAGCCACTGACCACCAATGTATGGGGGGGGGCCCTTAGCCACTGACCACCAATGTATGGGGGGGGGCCCTTAGCCACTGACCACCAATGTATGGGGGGGGGCCCTTAGCCACTGACCACCAATGTATGGGGGGGGGGCCTTAGCCACTGACCACCAATGTATGGGGGGGGGGGCCCTTAGCCACTGACCACCAATGTATGGGGGGGGGCCCTTAGCCACTGACCACCAATGTATGGGGGGGGGGGCCCTTAGCCACTGACCACCAATGTATGGGGGGGGCCCTTAGCCACTGACCACCAATGTATGGGGGGGCCCTTAGCCACTGACCACCAATGTATGGGGGGGGCCCTTAGCCACTGACCACCAATGTATGGGGGGGGCCTTAGCCACTGACCACCAATGTATGGGGGGGCCTTAGCCACTGACCACCAATGTATGGGGGGGGCCTTAGCCACTGACCACCAATGTATGGGGGGGGGCCTTAGCCACTGACCACCAATGTATGGGGGGGGGCCTTAGCCACTGACCACCAATATATGGGGGGGGCCATAGCCACTGACCACCAATGTATGGGGGGGGGCCTTAGCCACTGACCACCAATGTATGGGGGGGGCCTTAGCCACTGACCACCAATGTATGGGGGGGCCTTAGCCACTGACCACCAATGTATGGGGGGGGGCCTTAGCCACTGACCACCAATGTATGGGGGGGCCTTAGCCACTGACCACCAATGTATGGGGGGGGCCTTAGCCACTGACCACCAATGTATGGGGGGGGGGCCTTAGCCACTGACCACCAATGTATGGGGGGGGGGGCCTTAGCCACAGACCACCAATGTATGGGGGGGGCCTTAGCCACTGACCACCAATGTATGGGGGGGGGGCCTTAGCCACTGACCACCAATGTATGGGGGGGGGCCTTAGCCACTGACCACCAATGTATGGGGGGGGGCCTTAGCCACTGACCACCAATGTATGGGGGGGGGCCTTAGCCACTGACCACCAATGTAGGGGGGGGGCCTTAGCCACTGACCACCAATGTAGGGGGGGGCCTTAGCCACTGACCACCAATGTAGGGGGGGGCCTTAGCCACTGACCACCAATGTAGGGGGGGAGCCTTAGCCACTGACCACCAATGTATGGGGGGGGCCTTAGCCACTGACCACCAATGTATGGGGGGGGCCTTAGCCACTGACCACCAATGTATGGGGGGGGGCCTTAGCCACTGACCACCAATGTATGGGGGGGGCCTTAGCCACTGACCACCAATGTAGGGGGGGGCCTTAGCCACTGACCACCAATGTAGGGGGGGGGGCCTTAGCCACTGACCACCAATGTAGGGGGGGGGGGCCTTAGCCACTGACCACCAATGTAGGGGGGGGGGGCCTTAGCCACTGACCACCAATGTAGGGGGGGGGCCTTAGCCACTGACCACCAATGTAGGGGGGGGGGCCTTAGCCACTGACCACCAATGTATGGGGGGGGCCTTAGCCACTGACCACCAATGTATGGGGGAGCCCTATCCACTGACCACCAATGTAAAGGGGGGGGGCCTGCTGATTGGAGCCGCAGCCATCTTGCTACACCCAGAAGCCGCTGCTGCCTATGTTTCAGCCTGACAGCTGTACTTCCACCAAGAACCCGGCTTGAGCTAGTGGTTTGCCTGCTGAGATCTGCAGCCTCACGGTGATCCTATGGAAGTCTATATAGATTTATGACAAACATCGATCCACTTTTAACTAGCGAGTGCATTTCTATTGTCTGTTTAATAAATCGCTATACCAAGATTGAGGTGCCCTCCTGTTTGTTTTCTTTCTCCACTGACCACCAATGTAATGGGGCACCTCCTCCATAGGCGATTGGGGGACAGGTAGGTGATCAGGGGACAGGTGGTGTAGGTAGGTGATCAGGTGGTGTAGGTAGGTGATCAGGGGACAGGTGGTGTAGGTAGGTGATCAGGGGGCAGGTGGTGTAGGTAGGTGATCAGGGGGCAGGTGGTGTAGGTAGGTGATCAGGGGGCAGGTGGTGTAGGTAGGCGATCAGGGGACAGGTAGGTGATCAGTGGACAGGTACTGTAGGTATGTGATCAGGGACAGGTGGTGTAGGTAGGTGATCAGGGACAGGTGGTGTAGGTAGATGACAGGTGGTGTAGGTAGGTGATCAGGGACAGGTGGTGTAGGTAGGTGATCAGGTGGTGTAGGTAGGTGATCTGGTATAGGTAGGTGATCAGGGGACAGGTAGGTGATCAGGGGACAGGTAGGTGATCAGGTATAGGTAGGTGATCAGGTATAGGTAGGTGATCAGGTATAGGTAGGTGACAGGTGGTGTAGGTGATCAGGGGACAGGTAGGTGATCAGGTGGTGTAGGTAGGTGATCTGATATAGGTAGGTGACAGGTGGTGTAGGTAGGTGATCGGGGGAAGGGTACTGTAGGTAGGTGATCAGGGACAGGTGGTGTAGGTGATCAGGGGACAAGTAGGTGATCAGGTGGTGTAGGTAGGTGATCTGATATAGGTAGGTGACAGGTGGTGTAGGTAGGTGATCAGGGACAGGTGGTGTAGGTAGGTGACAGGTGGTGTAGGTAGGTGATCAGGGACAGGTGGTGTAGGTAGGTGACAGGTGGTGTAGGTAGGTGATCAGGGGAAAGGTAGGTGATCTGGTACAGGTAGGTGATCAGGGGACAGGTAGCTGATCAGGGGACAGGTAGCTGATCTGGTACAGGTAGGTGACAGGTGGTGTAGGTAGGTGATCAGGGGACAGGTGGTGTAGGTAAGTGATCAGGGGAAAGGTAGGTGATCTGGTACAGGTAGGTGATCAGGGGACAGGTGGTGTAGGTAGGTGATCAGGGGAAAGGTAGGTGATCTGGTACAGGTAGGTGATCAGGGGACAGGTAGGTGACAGGTGGTGTAGGTAGCTGATCAGGGGACAGGTAGGTGATCTGGTACAGGTAGGTGACAGGTGGTGTAGGTAGGTGATCAGGGGACAGGTAGGTGATCTGGTACAGGTAGGTGATCAGGGGACAGGTAGCTGATCAGGGGACAGGTAGCAGATCTGGTACAGGTAGGTGATCAGGGGACAGGTAGCTGATCAGGTGACAGGTAGGTGATCTGGTACAGGTAGGTGACAGGTGGTGTAGGTAGGTGATCAGGGGACAGGTGGTGTAGGTAAGTGATCAGGGGACAGGTAGGTGGTGCTCCTAGGACAAGACGATATAAGTTGCAGGCTGGGGAGAAGTTGTGTAATAGAAGGCCGGGCGGTGTTGTATGTGGGGGGAAGTCGCTCACACCCGGCACACATATGACACACACAGACCCCGGAGATGAGGTTGGGGGGCCCCTCCTCCTCTAGGGTCACACATACCCAGTCTGCAGCCAGCCGCAGCTCCCAGGAAGGACAGTGCGCACCACAGCCTCCTCCTGCACCCACACAGCATCATCCTGAGGGGGCTGGCTGCACGTTGCAGCGAGGGGAGGGCTCGGCACTGACAGCCCTCTGTACCTGCTGACAGCCAGCCAATCAGCGCTCAGCGTGAGATTCCGCCAACCAGGGAACGCTGCCAACCAAGAGACGTCAGGGGGCAAACCCATAGCACAAACCAATCGCCTGCCAGCTTTCGCACACGACAGCCAATTTGTTACTGCAACCGTAGTGGCCATGTTTGATAAGGGAAAACTCTTAGTCACAGTAACCTGGAATTTTCAACACGTAATCCTAAAGAAAGTTTTCCTTTCATAAAGTCATTGTCTCATAGTACATCAGTTAGCGAATAAAATAAACAACATACATAAAATAAAAAAACACTGCCCTTAAAAAAAATGGCGGAAACTTCAGTACGGGACGTAAGGGGGCTGGTCTGGAATAGCCAACCAGCTTCCACGTAAACTTCCTCGCTCTCCAATCAGAGCGATCCCACCTTGATCTGCAAAGCTGCCACTTTCCCCTCACTATATATCCCTGGAGAAGGAGCCCGGAGATCACAGCGGGCGGAGCGAGTCCTGTCCTGAGTGGTATTTTAGGGTCTAGTCTGCTATGTGGGGTCATGTGACAGGTGGTGACCCAGAGACATGGGGGATGGGGAGGGCAGAGTGGGAGGGTGTAAAGCTGCTTGATCACATTACAGTTAATTGGTGCAATATTTGTACAATCTTATTTAGATTTGCAAATAAAAAAAAAAAAAAAGTAATTATTGTGATATTTCTGCCTGTGACCCCCTCTGGGGAGATTTTTCCTCACTTCCTGTCCCAGATAGAGAAGATCTCTGACATCCAACTCGTCTCTATCTGAAAACATCAAATCATGTCTTTTTTTTCACTCTCCTATGTGCTGAGAGTTGGGTCATTCCCTGCAGCACATATATAAAAAGGGGGGTGTGATGCTGGTGAGCGCCCTCCTATGGACACATGTTGTGTATTATAAGGGCATTAATGCCACCTGCAGGGTATGACCCGGCCCACAGCAGATCAGGGCCCGTTCACACTCGTGTGTTCCCATTGACTTACAATGAAAGATGCAGCAGGCAGGACTTTTTCCTGCAGTGTGAACAGTTACATAGGATTCAATGGGAGAAAAGCGCACCGTTGTGAAAGTAGCTTTAAGCAATTGTCACACAGACCTCGGCTCTGTGATCTGTAAGCTTCGTTTCATTTTTCTTTTTCAACATTTCGTTCAGATCCAGTCTTTAAACGTTGTACAACGATCATAATGGGAGTGCTGATTGTCACTTTAACCACTTCCCACCCGGCCTATAGCAGAATGACAGCCGGGGCGGTTCCGTTATCCTGACTGGACGTCTTGCAGGACAACTGCTGGCACGCGCCTGCGGGGTGTCAGTCTGACACACCGCAACACCGATCTCGGTAAAGAGCCTCTGACGCAGACTTTACCACGTGATCAGCCGTGTCCAATCACAATGTAAACAGGAAGAGCCGTGTATCGCGAATAGAGGAGAGCCGGTCAGCTGCTCTCCCGTCCCCGAGGATGCCAATTTCAGACCACCAGGGATGCCACCCATGGCCACCAGGGATGCCGATCTGTGCCCAAAATCAATGACAGTGCCCAGTAATAATGCCTGCCAGTGTCTCCTTATCAGTGATGCCCATCAGTGCTGCATATTAGTGCCCATCATCAGTGCCCACTAAGGATGAGCTCCGGCGTGTCCGCACAGCCCACGTGCAGAGCCCGCCAGGAAGTCGGCACGGCGCTGCGCTAATCACAGGCAGTGAGACATTTCCCGATGCGAGGCTGCAGAGATCGGGAAATGTCTCACTGCCTTTGATTAGCGCAGTGCCAACTTCCTGGTGGGCTCTGCACGTGGGCTTTGCGAACACGCCGGAGCTCATCCTTAGTGCCCACCTATGAGGGCCTATCAGTGCCCATCAGTGCTGCATATTAGTGCCCATCATCAGTGCCGCCTTATCAGTGCCCATCAGTGCTGCATATTAGTGCCCATCATCAGTGCCACCTTATCAGTGCCCATAAGTGCTACATATTAGTGCCCATCATCAGTGCTGCATATTAGTGCCCATCATCAGTGCTACAAATTAGTGCCCATCATCAGTACCCATCAGTGCTGCATATTGGTGCCCATCATTAGTGCCGCCTTATCACTGCCCGTCAGTGCTGCATATTAGTGCCCATCATCAGTGCTACAAATTAGTGCCCATCATCAGTGCCCATCAGTGCTGCATATTAGTGCCCATCATCAGTGCCGCCTTATCAGTGCTGCATATTAGTGCCCATCAGTCCCGCCTCATCAGTGCCCATCAGTGAAGGAGAAAACATACTTATTTACAAAATTTTATAACAGAAACAAAGAAACCTTTTTTTTTTTTTTCAAAATTTTCTGTAATTTTTTTATTTGTTGCGCAAAAAATAAAAAACCTAGTTATGTTAAAATACCACCAAAAGAAAGCTCTATTTGTTTGAACAAAATTATAAAAAATGGGTACTTGGTATTTGGGTACAGTGTAGCATGACCGCGCAATTGTCATTCAAATTGCAACAGCGCCGAAAGCTGAAAATTGGCCTGGGCAGGAAAGTGCTCGGTATTGAAGTGCTCGGCATTGAAGTGGTTAAACAAACTGCTAGCAGGTTTCAGCAGGCTTTCAAGAAGTGCTGAAGCCTGCTAGCAGCTTGTTTTAAAGTAGCAATCAGCATTCCCATTTAGATCTGTGTTCAACATTTACAAACTGGAGCTGATCCCGATATCATAGTTCTTATAAATGTTTCAGTTCTTCGACACCCCAATCATCTTTATTACAGTCAGGATTAAAAAAAAAAGGCAGTAGATGTGCAATTCGTTTAGTTCCGAATTTGTTTTTTTAACAAATTTTGACAAATTTGTTAATTCCGAAATCTCTGAATTTTTCAATTTTCCAAATTTTTCAATTTTCAAATTTTTCATTTTCCAAATTTTTCAAAATTCGGAAATTCCAAATTTCGGAAATTCCAAATTTTGGAAATTCCAAATTTCGGAAAATTGGAAAATTTCGGAAAATTGGAAAATTTCAAAAATTGGAAAATTCGAATTCGAAAATTTGAAATGAGGAAATTCAGAATTTTCGAAAAATTTAAAAAATTTGGAAATGTGAAAATCCGAAAATAAGAATGAAAATCCGAAAACTCGAAAATCTGAAAAAACTAACTAATAATAACTATTAAATTAACTAATAATAACTATTAAATTATAGGTATTGGAATTTCCTTTCAAATTTGGCTGTTAGAGTACGAATTTATCCGACGTTACGAATTATCTGAAATAACGAATGGCATATCTAAAAGAATAGAACGTAATGATCTAATAATAATAAAACCTTTTTATTATTATTATTTATTATTCATTTGTTCCATTCCATTTGTTTAGATGCGGCATTAGGTTATTTCGGATAATTCGTAACTTCAGATAAATTTGTATTCGTTACGTTCACAAACAGCCAAATTTGAAAGGAAATTCCAATAACTATAATTTAATAGTTATTATTAGTTAGTTATTATTTAAAATTTTACTGATTTTCTTTCTTTTTCTCAGATTTCCGGATTTTCACATTTTTGAATTTCCGAATCTTCGAATTCAAAAAAATTTGGAAATTTGGGAATTTGAAAATTCGGAAATTTGAAAATTCGGAAATTTGAAAATTTGGAAATTTGAAAATTTGGAAATTTGAAAATTCGGAAATTTGAAAATTCGGAAATTTGAAAATTTGAAAATTCGGAAAATTTGAAAATTCGGAAATCCGAATTTTCTAATTTTGAATTTTCGAATTTCCAAAAAAAGCAAAAAAACGAATGGAATGAAAACAAACACATTTTTTGTCAGTGCACATGTCTACTTGACAGAGGGTCTAACCCTTTTCCCACTCCATCCAGAACTAAACAAAGGTTTTGCATAGGGATATACTTTAAAACACACATAAAGCTGAACTTCCTTCTCTCAATCAACATTGATTATCCTTTAATCCTCATCCTACTAGCCTTGGTAAATAGATAGGAAAGTATATTATATTTAAAATTTTTTACATAATTTTTCTATTTATAACTTTTTATTTTTAACTTCTTTTTTTTTACATTTCTTCAGTTGCTTCCTGGTTTCCAGGCCTAGACAAAAATAATGTCACATGTTCCAGGAGTCTTCAGGAGTCTTCGGGGGGGGGGGGGTGAGGCTTTGTCAGCTAAGCACACCCTCCTGTCTGCATGCCTGAGTTAAGGGCAGATGGATTCCATGAAGTAAATGCTACACGGATCATCGCCCCTTACTCAACATGCCTGTGGATAGAAATTCTAGGGGGTGTTTTTCTCCTCGCCTCATGGAAACCATGGATTTTAAATGACCCTTCAAAAATACAAACCCCTACCTGACTATATCTATCAGTCTGTGTTCTCTATGTATGCACACACAAGATTGGATACAATTGCCCTGTCGATGGTCCAATCAATGAATCCTAGGTCTCCTTTTCCAGGGATTGGGGACTTTGACGTGGATGGACCATGAAGGTGAAGGTCATCTCCGTCTTGGATGACAACTACATGTATCTGATCATAGAAGAACGTACAAAGGATGCTATTGCAGTGGATGCCTCTGTTTCTAAAAAGGTGAATAAGAGTCTGTGCTGAGCTGCACGATTAATTGTTAAGAATCGTTATCACGATTTTTTTCTCCCTTGCGATCTTGACAAAGTTTCCCGATTCTTTCTATGCAGAGAATTCTCTCTGCTCTGCTGAAGCCGACAGCAGTCAAAAGAAAGGGAAAAAAAAAACAGGCAGTCTGCCAAGTTTTACAACATTCTTTAGCAGTGGAACTTAAGTATAAACATTGTAACAATTTATCCTTTTTAGATCAAAGGAATAGACTTTGGTGTGTAAATGAGGGAAGTTTAACCACTTAAACACTAAGGCTGCTTTCACACTGGGGCGGTTTGCAAGCGTTATTGCACTAAGAATAGCGCCTACAAACCGACCCGAAACAGCTGTTGCTGTTCCTTCAGTGTGAAAGCCCGAGGGCTTTCACACTGAAGCGGTGGGCTTGCAGGACGCTCAAAAATGTCCTGCAAGCCGCATCTTTGGCTCGCTATAGGAGCGGTATATTTACCGCTCCTATAGCGCCCGGTCCCATTGAAAACAATGGGGGAGCGCGCCGTACCTGCAGCGGCGGTTTGCGGGTGGTATTGACCCTTTTTCGGCCGCTCGCGGGGGGTAAAACCACCCCGCTAGCGGCCGAAATGCGCCGCTAAAACGCTGGTAAAGTGGCGCTAAATATAGCGCCGCTTTACCGCCAGCGCCCCCACCGCTCCAGTGTGAAAGCAGCCTAAACCTTTTTCTGACATTTGTTGGTTTCAAGTTAAAATAATTTTTTATTTATTTTTTGCTAAAAAATTACTTAGAACCCCCAAACATTATAGATATTGTTTTTAGTAGAGACCCTACAGAATAAAATGGTGGTTTTTGCAATATTTTATGTCACACTGTATTTGTGCAGCAGTCGTTCAAATGCAATTTTTTGGGATAAAAAAATTACACTTAAATGAATTAAAAAAAAAAACTAACCAGTAAAGTTAGCCCAATTTTTTTTGTATAATGTGAAAGATTTTACGCTGCGAGAATCTTTTTATTCTAAGCAAAAAAATTGTGATTCTAATTTTGGCCAGAATCGTGCAGCTCTAGTCTGTGCCAATGGGCTTTTCTTTGCATTCCCATACTAGTTCATAGTCAGAAGGTGGCCAATGGCAGGTCAGCTGCACCCGTCAATAAAATCAGAATGATCTCAGAAGCGTCTCAAAATGATGTCATCAACACAAACCCAACACCCATAGAGACAAGCCTTAAAGTGGTGTTTCCCCCCAAAAAAAAAAAAATAGCTGAAAATTGCTAAAAATATTAAAAAGAAAATAATTGCAAAAAAAAAAAAAATGTAACTCGCCTCTAAATGCCTGTTGCTAGGGGGTCCCTCGTAGTCTGCCTCCTTCAGTGCCCGGGCAGTGACATCACTTCCCCTCGGCGCAGTCAGTCATCTGGGACACGTGACAGGTCCCAGATGACTGTGCGGCGTATCACGGCGCGCGGCGCCGCTCGCGTATGCGCAGTGGGTGCCCGGCTGTGAAGTTTGTAATAGGAATAAAATAGGAATAAAGTAAAAAAAAAAAAGTGTAAAAAAATAAAAATAAATGAATAAATAAAATAATTTAAAACGCATCTGTCCCCGGTAGCTTGCGCTCAGAAGCGAACGCCCACGTAAGTCCCACCCACATATGTAAACGCTGTTCAAACCACATATGTGAGGTATCGCCGCTTGCGTTATAGTGCAAGCAATAAGTCTACCACTAGACCTCCTCTGTAACTCTAAACCTGTAAAAAAAAATTAAAGCGTCGCCTATGGAGATTTTTACCGAAAACCGTCATTCCATGAGTGTGCGCAATTTAAAGCGTGACATGTTAAGTATCTATTTACTCGACGTAACATCCTTCACATTATATAAAAAAATTGGGCTAACTTTACTGTTTTTTGTTATTTTTTTAAATCGTTAAAAAGTTTTTTCCCCCCAAAAAAATGCGTTTGAAAAATTGCTGCGCAAATACTGTGCAGAACAAAAAGTTTGCAACGACCGCCATTTTATTCCCTAGGTTGTCTGCTAAAAAAAATATATATTTATATAATGTTTGGGGGTTCTGAGTAATTTTCTATCAAAAAAATGTTGATTATGATTTTATGTAGGAGCGGAGTACCAGAATAGGCCCGGTATGGAAGGGGTTAAAATCTTAGGCACAACTTGTCTCCTTCCCCATCTCCAAAACCGCTGCTGTTGCCCCCGTGGATTATAGTGAATATAATGATCTGATGTTATGAAGTTGCACTTTTTGTGTTGCCTCTTGAGAGTTGGTTGTGTTTCTGATTCTATAAATCTTACAAATGACCCGGTAAAGGACAGGCTCTGACAACACAACCGTCCTCTTTCAGCTTCTGGACATTGTGCGGAAAGAAGACGCCAACCTGAAAGCCATCCTGACCACCCACCACCACCTGTGAGTACAACGCTGAGCTAATCGGTTTGGTACATAATTGCCCTCCTTTCCCCCTGTATATGGTTTAACCACTTAACCTCCAGATGATTTATCCCCCCTCCTTCATGACCAGGCCATTTTTTGTGATAAAAAAAAAGTCGATCCATCAGTAAAGACAGCCTGTTGGATATTTTTAGCCTGCGATCACGGGTGGCGGCTATAGCTGCCAGCAGTGATCCTTGTGTTCTGCTGGCAAGGAAGGCTCCCTGCGTCCCCCTGCTGGCAGAACACAATAGCGCTGTGGGCAGTTATAGCCGCCACCCGTGATTGCAGGCTAAAAATATCCAACAGGCTGTCTGTACTGAAGTCGATCGATGGATCAACTTTTTTATCTCAAAAAATAGCCTGGTCATGAAGGAGGGAGTAAATCTTCTGGAAGTTAAATGGTTAAACCACCCCCCCCCCCCCAAATTAACACACTCTGAATCTATAATTCTCTTTTCTTTCCACATTTGCTGCAAGGAGAGCAAATGATATGATCTATGGGCTGTTTAGCAGAAAAAAACTGATATGGGTGACCCTTTAACTGGCTGATGTTTTCTATTTGCAGCGATCATTCCCGGGGCAATGTGGACCTCGTCCAGCGATTCCCTAACTTACCTGTGTATGGCGCTGATGAGCGGATAGGAGGTCTAACTCACAAAGTTATACACAACCAGGTGCTAAAGGTAAAACATGTAGGAGTAGAGGAGTAGAGGTGGAGGTGCTTTCATAAAGACCTGCAACATAATATCACTGTAAACTGACCAATCAAACCTAATCTGTCTGCTACTTATTATACACTTTTACAGAAAAGACAGTTTGTCAAGTGCCGGAGTCCATGGCAGAGAATTAGTCCTCCCTAATGCCCCATACACACGGTCGGATTTTCCGACGGAAAATGTCCTATCGGACAATGTTGTCGGAAATTCCGACCGTGTGTGGGCTCCTTCTGACTTTTTCTGTCGGATTTTCCGACGGACAAAGTTTTATCTCCTGCTCTCAAATTTTCCGACAACAAAGTCCTATCGGACTTTTTCCGATCGTGTGTAGCGAATTCCGATGGACAAAGTGCCACGCATGCTCAGATCACATTACAAGACCAAAGCTATTGGCTAATAGCCTCTATGTAGTCCCGTTGTACGCAATGAACGTCACCACGTTCAGGATGATCGGATTTTCCGACAACTTTGTCCGACCGTGTGTATGCAACACCAGTGTCGGACTAAATCCGTCGGAAAAAATCCGACGGATTTTGTGGTCGGAATTTCCGACCGTGTGTACGGGGCATTAGACTAGTTATACCTATTGAGATTTCTCTCACTAAACCATGTTGATGGAGGAATCTCCACTGTTGATGTTGTATTTAGACGTCCAAAGCACCTGCAGCTGTCTGAATACCTGAACAGTGAATGCATCTGGTTGGATGCTGTTGCTGTTCGGCCCACAATTTTCCACCGATTTTCGCTATATTTTTTTTTCAATCAAAGTTGGTGAAGTCAGCTAGTCTAGCTTTAATTCTTTATCATGTTTATTAACTCCTTGGCACCAAGCATACGCAAATTTTTGGCCCCACTGGACTGGGCTTTTTTTTTCCGTGGACAGGGACCGGGATCTCATTGAGAGCCCCCCCCCCCCCGGGCCCTCTACTAAAGATTTGGGACCCGAAACTCCCAATTCTGGGTCACTTAATCGCTGTGTTAGCCTCTGATTGGCTATCACGGTGATCAGTCACTGTGAAGCTTCGCCTCCTGTATTTTCTCTCTCTGTAACTGGAGGAGAGAGATACATTGTATCTCTTTTCTTTGTGTGTGTGTATACAAAAAAAAAAAAAAACATAGATCAAGGTATGATCTAGGTCAGTGCCAGGGTTGAGCCCCATACACACGCGCGGATTATCCGAGGACCAGGTCCGTCACACTTTGTCTGATGTTGGTGTTGCATACACACGGTCGGACAAAGTTGTCGGAAAATCCGATCATTCTGAACGTGGTGACGTTTGTTGCCTATGACGGGACTACGTAGAGGCTAGTAGCCAATAGCTTTGGTCTTGTAATGTGATCTGAGCATGCGTAGCACTTTGTCCGGTCTGACTACCATACACACGATCGGATTTGGTGTGATCGGACCGTGTTGTCGGAAAATCTATCCAGCAGGAGATAGGACTTTGTCCGTCGGACAATACGACGTACACTGTCCGATGGTGCATACACACGGTCTGATTTTTCAACAACATTTTCCGATGCGAAAATCCGACCGTGTGTATGGGGCTTTAGTGTTGGGGGCAGGGTTTTTTTTTTATTTAATTTTTTTTAATTATTCGTATCGTACTGCTTCCTTCCTGTGGGTATAAGATTGGGTATATGGGATTGTAATTTATTTTTAATTTTTTATTTTTTTATGGTTGAACTAGATGGACTTGTCTTTTTTCAACCTCACTATTTAACTATGTATTGATGTCAGTGTTTTAGGTAGGATTTAAAAAAAGCAAAATGCACACCTATTGTTCCTGGGCTGTACTACAGGTAGAAATAACATACACATATGTGGTATCGCTGCGATTATCAGGATGGGTTATGATAGTATGAAGAATTATACAGCTAAGTTAAAAAAAAAAAAAAAAAGTTTTTTATTATTATTTTTTTTTTTTACTATCTTGAGGCAGTGTTTTTTGTTTTTTTTCCCTAATAAATGATATACATTATATACACACACACACACACCGCGCGCGCGTGCGCGTGTGTGTGTGTGTGTTTATATATATATATATATATGTATATCATTTATTTTTTTATTATTATTTATTAGGGAAAAAAAACAAAAAACACTGCCTCAAGATAGTAAAAAAAAAAAAAATAATAATAAAAAAATAAATGTGTACATATATATATATGTGTGTGTGTGTGTGTGTGTGTGTGTGTGTGTGTGTGTGTGTGTGTGTGTATATATATATATATATATATATATATATATATATATATATATATATATATATATATATATATATATATATACATACATACAGTCCCTGACAAAAGTCTTGTCGCTTCTCTATTTTGTAGAAACTCCTGCTATTAACCTGACTTTTAATTAATCAATTGGTGTTAGAACTAGCTCATATGAAAAGCTTTAAGCCCTCCCTAATGATGTTTAATGCACTGAAATAAATTAGTTTCACTGAAAAAAGATTTTTGATGTGGAGATGGAAGTATGCGATGGAGCACCATCCTGCTGCAAAATTTGGCCTTTTTTATGGTTGGGAATATAAGAATATAAGATGTAGTTAAGATTTCTTGGTATTTTAGACTATTGATGTTGCCTTCCACCCTGCAGATCCCTTGCACACCCCCAAACTGGATGTAACCCCAGACCATGATTTTGCCTCCACCAAACGTCACTGTTTTTTGGGTAAATCTCGGCTCCATGCGGGTTCCAGTAGGTCTCCTGCAATATTTGCGACGACTGTGGTGCAATTCAACAGAAGATTCATCTGAAAAATCCACCTTCTGCCACTTTTCCAGAGTTCATCCTTTTAGCAGGCTGTGGCCCTTGGAAAATGCCACAAGGTTTTTCAATTGTCTTTTGTTTAGTGCTGGCTTATGGGCACTGATTCGACCATGGAGGCCATTTTGAGACAGAATCCGACAAACTGTTCTGGTTGACACAGGGACTTCAGGTGACCAGGTCTCGTGGAGCTCTGCTGCAGTGGAAAATGGGCTGGCCTTGGATTTTCCAGCCAACAAACGGTCCTCTCGAGCAGTTGTCTTGCGGGGTCGGCCTGACCTGGCCTTGTCCAAAACATCTTTAGTCTCTTCAAATCTTTTTTTTATCCTCTGAACTTGACGCTGAGACACATTGAAGGTGTCTGCCACATCAGCAGTGGATCTGGTCTTCAGCCTCTTGATAATCAACACTTTAGTCTCCGGGTGAATCTTAGGCATGTTTGCAGAGGTCTAGTTGCAGTTGAGAAGGTCTAGTGTACTGGTGTTCTTTTTATACACACCTGAGACCTAATTGATCCATTATTAGTCACAGGTGAAGCTCATATAACAAGGCGACAACACTTATGTCTTGGCAAAAATTGACTCAATGGGCTTTACCAAGCTGTGAATATTAGAATACTTTTTGTCAGTTTCGTTTTGCACTGAAACATTATTACAAAAGCTGTTGGGATTAAAATGACCCATTTCTTGTAACAAAATCTTGATTAGAAATATATTTTGGCGGCACTTCAGGTCAATTTGTACACAAGCGACAAGACTTTTGTCAGGGACTGTATATATATATATCCCCTGGATGCACAAAGTAGTTGTGATGATATGTACAGTTTTACTAACACAAGGCACAATTGTGGTTGGACATTAAGGTTTGTTTTACTCTTAGGTGTAAAGGGGAGTGGGAATCTCTTGTCTGATGGGGACCCCACAAGTAACTAACAAACCACCCCCACATTTTGACTTTCTATATAGCTTGAATTCTATAACCTGGTGGTTCAGGTGAAATCCGGAAATGTAGCTTCAACCTCCCCAGTCCCAAAACCTGAAGGCTTCAGAAAACAGATGGGTGGCAAAGCTTATTTTTAGAGCAAAGCACTCTATGGAGAGTTCTAATCTACAGCAGCACAGGGATCAGTCCCCTGGGTTCCAAGTGCTTGGTCATGTGATCTCAACCTAAAGTGTCTTCCATGTGCAGCTCTGCTTTGGGATACATCAGTACCACCTTTCTGCTTGGCATAGTCAAAGAAAAAAGTAAAAGGGTAGGTAAGGGGGTAGGGACTAAACCAGGACTTACACCAGGGCTTCAATGTACAGCATTAGAAATACTCTAGCAGGGGGTCTCCAAACTTTCTAAACAAAGGGCCAGTTTACTGTCCTTCAGACAGGGCCAGACCATCAGAAGTACAAAATGTCCCTGCATCAATGGTAAACAATTTCCCATTATTGGTGTAATTTAGAGGACTTGTGTCCCATTGTTGGTGTCATTGGGAGAAATTGTACCCCATGGTGTCATTGGGAGAAATTGTACATCATCATTGGTTTTATTGGGAGGAATTGTACCCCGTCATTGGGAGAAATTGTACCCCATCATTTGTGTCATTGGGAGGAATTGAGCCCTATCATTGGTGTCATTGGGAGAAATTGAGCCCCATCATTGGTGTCATTGGGAGAAATTGTACCCCATCATTGGTGTCATTGGGAGAAATTGAGCCCCATCACTGGTGTCATTGGGAGAAATTGAGCCCCATCATTGGTGTCATTGGGAGGAATTGAGCCCCATCACTGGTGTCATTGGGAGAAATTGAGCCCCATCACTGGTGTCATTGGGAGAAATTGAGCCCCATCACTGGTGTCATTGGGAGAAATTGAGCCCCATCATTGGTGTCATTGGGAGGAACTGTGCCCCATCATTGGTGTCATTGGGAGGAACTGTGCCCCATCATTGGTGTCATTGGGAGGAACTGTGCCCCATCATTGATGTAATTGGTAGAAATTGTGTCCTTCATTGGTGTCAGTGAATAAAATAGTGCCCCATGGGCTGGAAAAAAGCCATCAAAGGGCCACAGTTTGGAGAGCACTGCTCTAGATGAAGTCTAGTTTGTGGTTCTCTCTTGACTATGGCACTATACCTTCACTGAGAAATCTTATGTACAGTAAATACTGGAGTTTTTAGCTGTCTATATCTGTCATGACATTTCCTTACCAGCACCCTTCATGTGATTGCAGATGTTTTGTCTTTACAGTTCGGAGACATTAACGTCCGATGCCTCTTCACCCCATGCCACACGACCGGCCATATCTGCTTCTATATGTGGGAAGATGGCTGTCCTGACGCTCCTGCACTATTCTCGGGTAACCTCCATTAGGTGAAAACATGCCATGCCTGATAACATTCCTTATCAAATCCTAATATAAAATAGGCCAATGCCTGACCTCTAAAATCTGCCCCACACAGATCCCGAGACAAATAAAGAGTGTTCAACAGCTGGCCTCCTTCAGAAAACTCATGTCTGACCATCTCTGGTCTCAGTACTTCCAAGTTGCTGACTTGTAGTTACCCATGCATCCAGAGGAACGTCACACCTGATTTCCATACTTGTCTCTCATCAGCAACTTAAAGCCCATCTCTAGGGGGAAAAAATAATAAATCACCCTTGCCCCATGTTGATATGTTGAAGAGGAACTCCAGCACTCTCTTCCTCCTTCTAAGGCTCCAGTCTGTGGACTGAGCCTTGGCATCATCACATACTATACAGGGACATTAACTCGTATGGTACACCGAGGAAACCTGGAGTGCGGCCGGAGCCAATCACAGCCTAGAGAGCAGCTGATACAAAGAGGGGTAGAAGCATATAACACTCCTAGGAGTTTTGAGCTACAAAGACACTGATGGAGGCTGCAGTGCTAGAACAGAGGAGATCGGAAACCCAGACTGCCATAGAGGTGAGTATTAGCGCTCTTCTCTGGCAGGGTTCCTTCATACTATATTATAAAGTGGGTGTGTGTTTTTTTTTTTTCTCCTGACAGGGTCACTTTAAAGCAGGGGTCTTAAACTGGTCCCATCATGCCTCTCCTATGGGAATCATGCTTGTACCTGTCAGCCTTACAATGCCTCATGGGAATTGTAGTTCTGCAACAGCTGGAGGGCCACCAGTGTGAGACCCCTGCTTTAAAGTGTTACTAAAGCCTTAAGGATTTTTACCTTTTTTAAAGAATTCTCTGCTTTATGGGGAAAAAATTTGTCCATTCTCGAGCCCCCACACCCCCCCCCCCCCCTCTTCCTCCTTCCAAACTTGGTCCAGCAGCAGCATCTCTCTCCTCCCTCCACCACCACCACACAGGCAGATTGACAGCAGTTGGCGCCATTGCCTCCTGCTGCTGTCAATCAAATCCTGTGACGAGAGGGTAGCACAAAGCCCCTCTGTCTGTGTCTATGGATGCAGGCAGCGGGGCTCAGGAGAGAGCCTGCATGAATAACCCCCTTAGTAAGCGGCTTGCTAAGGGGATACTCGTAAGTCAGGAGGAGCGCCAATGGGGGACCCCAGAAGAGAGGATTGGGGTATCTTTGTGCAAAACCATTGCTCAGTGCGGGTAAGTATGTCATTTTTATGATTTAGCGTATTTATCGCGGTATATCACGCACCATTTTCCCCTTAAAATCAGGGGAAAATCGTGGGTGCGTGTTATACACTGATCCCTGCTGTCTCTGAGGGAAGAGGAGCGAGCGCCGCTGAATCGCATAGAGCCTCCATATCCTGTGTACCTGGTGCTCCTTCACTCACAGCCATGCCTCCTGGCCCCCGCATTGGGCCACTGTTCTGTCTATAATATGAGCAGGGCCAGGAGGCGTGGCTGTGAGTGACGGAGCTCCGGGTACACAGGAAATCGTGGCTCTGTGTATTTTAGCGGCGCTCGCTCCTTCTCTTCCCTCGGAGACAGCAGGGATAATCCAACACTGGCGAGGCTGCAATGATGGGAAAGGTGAGGCTGCAGATGGTCACTGAACAGGCTGCATTAATGGGCAATTCAGAGGCTACAGATGGGCACTGAACAGGCTGCATTGATGGGCAATTCAGAGGCTACAGATGGGCACTGAACAGGCTGCATTGTTGGGCAATTCAGAGGCTACAGATGGGCACTGAACAGGCTGCATTGATGGGCAATTCAGAGGCTACAGATGGGCACTGAACAGGCTGCATTGATGGGCAATTCAGAGGCTACAGATGGTCACTGCTGAGCAGGCTGCATTGATGGGCAATTCAGAGGCTACAGATGGGCACTGAACAGGCTGAGACCTGAGATCTTGGAATGAGCCCAGGGTGGATCCCTGTGTGTTTCACCTCCTCATCCCTGCTCTGCTGATCTCTGCTCTCAAGACTGTGTTAACAGCTTCCACCTGCTGCACTGTTGAACTTACCTCTAAAGACTGTGCTAACAGTTTTCACCTTGCTGCTCTGCATAGCGTAGCCAGTCCATCCAGCGTCCCACTGCCTGGCAACCAGTGCGACACAACGTGCGACTTGGCCACGCCCCCTCACCACCGGGACTTGCTATAAACATCATGGCGCCCCCACGCCGAGCATAAACTACAGACCTGAGATCTTGGAATGAGCCCAGGGTGGATCCCTGTGTGTTTCACCTCCTCATCCCTGCTCTGCTGATCTCTGCTCTCAAGACTGTGTTAACAGCTTCCACCTGCTGCACTGTTGAACTTACCTCTAAAGACTGTGCTAACAGTTTTCACCTTGCTGCTCTGCATAGCGTAGCCAGTCCATCCAGCGTCCCACTGCCTGGCAACCAGTGCGACACAACGTGCGACTTGGCCACGCCCCCTCACCACCGGGACTTGCTATAAACATCATGGCGCCCCCACGCCGAGCATAAACTACAGACCTGAGATCTTGGAATGAGCCCAGGGTGGATCCCTGTGTGTTTCACCTCCTCATCCCTGCTCTGCTGATCTCTGCTCTCAAGACTGTGTTAACAGCTTCCACCTGCTGCACTGTTGAACTTACCTCTAAAGACTGTGCTAACAGTTTTCACCTTGCTGCTCTGCATAGCGTAGCCAGTCCATCCAGCGTCCCACTGCCTGGCAACCAGTGCGACACAACGTGCGACTTGGCCACGCCCCCTCACCACCGGGACTTGCTATAAACATCATGGCGCCCCCACGCCGAGCATAAACTACAGACCTGAGATCTTGGAATGAGCCCAGGGTGGATCCCTGTGTGTTTCACCTCCTCATCCCTGCTCTGCTGATCTCTGCTCTCAAGACTGTGTTAACAGCTTCCACCTGCTGCACTATTGAACTTACCTCTAAAGACTGTGCTAACAGTTTTCACCTTGCTGCTCTGCATAGCGTAGCCAGTCCATCCAGCGTCCCACTGCCTGGCAACCAGTGCGACACAACGTGCGACTTGGCCACGCCCCCTCACCACCGGGACTTGCTATAAACATCATGGCGCCCCCACGCCGAGCATAAACTACAGACCTGAGATCTTGGAATGAGCCCAGGGTGGATCCCTGTGTGTTTCACCTCCTCATCCCTGCTCTGCTGATCTCTGCTCTCAAGACTGTGTTAACAGCTTCCACCTGCTGCACTGTTGAACTTACCTCTAAAGACTGTGCTAACAGTTTTCACCTTGCTGCTCTGCATAGCGTAGCCAGTCCATCCAGCGTCCCACTGCCTGGCAACCAGTGCGACACAACGTGCGACTTGGCCACGCCCCCTCACCACCGGGACTTGCTATAAACATCATGGCGCCCCCACGCCGAGCATAAACTACAGACCTGAGATCTTGGAATGAGCCCAGGGTGGATCCCTGTGTGTTTCACCTCCTCATCCCTGCTCTGCTGATCTCTGCTCTCAAGACTGTGTTAACAGCTTCCACCTGCTGCACTGTTGAACTTACCTCTAAAGACTGTGCTAACAGTTTTCACCTTGCTGCTCTGCATAGCGTAGCCAGTCCATCCAGCGTCCCACTGCCTGGCAACCAGTGCGACACAACGTGCGACTTGGCCACGCCCCCTCACCACCGGGACTTGCTATAAACATCATGGCGCCCCCACGCCGAGCATAAACTACAGACCTGAGATCTTGGAATGAGCCCAGGGTGGATCCCTGTGTGTTTCACCTCCTCATCCCTGCTCTGCTGATCTCTGCTCTCAAGACTGTGTTAACAGCTTCCACCTGCTGCACTGTTGAACTTACCTCTAAAGACTGTGCTAACAGTTTTCACCTTGCTGCTCTGCATAGCGTAGCCAGTCCATCCAGCGTCCCACTGCCTGGCAACCAGTGCGACACAACGTGCGACTTGGCCACGCCCCCTCACCACCGGGACTTGCTATAAACATCATGGCGCCCCCACGCCGAGCATAAACTACAGACCTGAGATCTTGGAATGAGCCCAGGGTGGATCCCTGTGTGTTTCACCTCCTCATCCCTGCTCTGCTGATCTCTGCTCTCAAGACTGTGTTAACAGCTTCCACCTGCTGCACTGTTGAACTTACCTCTAAAGACTGTGCTAACAGTTTTCACCTTGCTGCTCTGCATAGCGTAGCCAGTCCATCCAGCGTCCCACTGCCTGGCAACCAGTGCGACACAACGTGCGACTTGGCCACGCCCCCTCACCACCGGGACTTGCTATAAACATCATGGCGCCCCCACGCCGAGCATAAACTACAGACCTGAGATCTTGGAATGAGCCCAGGGTGGATCCCTGTGTGTTTCACCTCCTCATCCCTGCTCTGCTGATCTCTGCTCTCAAGACTGTGTTAACAGCTTCCACCTGCTGCACTGTTGAACTTACCTCTAAAGACTGTGCTAACAGTTTTCACCTTGCTGCTCTGCATAGCGTAGCCAGTCCATCCAGCGTCCCACTGCCTGGCAACCAGTGCGACACAACGTGCGACTTGGCCACGCCCCCTCACCACCGGGACTTGCTATAAACATCATGGCGCCCCCACGCCGAGCATAAACTACAGACCTGAGATCTTGGAATGAGCCCAGGGTGGATCCCTGTGTGTTTCACCTCCTCATCCCTGCTCTGCTGATCTCTGCTCTCAAGACTGTGTTAACAGCTTCCACCTGCTGCACTGTTGAACTTACCTCTAAAGACTGTGCTAACAGTTTTCACCTTGCTGCTCTGCATAGCGTAGCCAGTCCATCCAGCGTCCCACTGCCTGGCAACCAGTGCGACACAACGTGCGACTTGGCCACGCCCCCTCACCACCGGGACTTGCTATAAACATCATGGCGCCCCCACGCCGAGCATAAACTACAGACCTGAGATCTTGGAATGAGCCCAGGGTGGATCCCTGTGTGTTTCACCTCCTCATCCCTGCTCTGCTGATCTCTGCTCTCAAGACTGTGTTAACAGCTTCCACCTGCTGCACTGTTGAACTTACCTCTAAAGACTGTGCTAACAGTTTTCACCTTGCTGCTCTGCATAGCGTAGCCAGTCCATCCAGCGTCCCACTGCCTGGCAACCAGTGCGACACAACGTGCGACTTGGCCACGCCCCCTCACCACCGGGACTTGCTAAAAACATCATGGCGCCCCCACGCCGAGCATAAACTACAGACCTGAGATCTTGGAATGAGCCCAGGGTGGATCCCTGTGTGTTTCACCTCCTCATCCCTGCTCTGCTGATCTCTGCTCTCAAGACTGTGTTAACAGCTTCCACCTGCTGCACTATTGAACTTACCTCTAAAGACTGTGCTAACAGTTTTCACCTTGCTGCTCTGCATAGCGTAGCCAGTCCATCCAGCGTCCCACTGCCTGGCAACCAGTGCGACACAACGTGCGACTTGGCCACGCCCCCTCACCACCGGGACTTGCTATAAACATCATGGCGCCCCCACGCCGAGCGGGCGCGCGGCGGGCGCGCCGCTGGCGTGCCGGAGGCGCGCCAGAGGCAAGCCCGTCAGTGCCCGTCTGGGCCGGGGTGGACGGGGCAGACGGGCCGAAAACCTCTGGATACAGTACAGGAAAATCTTCTGCTGGAGACATAAGTACCGCACACCGGTTAATCTATTCAAGGTCGTTGCTTATTTCATTCAATAATGAATATACTACAATATTAAGAGACACTCAACTTACTTGCATCAAAAATAAAATCTGGTGCCCCCTGGAATATAAAAAAAGGGACAAACAGCCGAAAAGTACATTGGCAAAATCATCCACCGTTGAGATTTTAAGGGCCGCTTTCATTAATGCCCGCTCAGCCACTAAGCATTGTTCGGAAATTTTTGACATGCTAGAGTCTGAGAAATTTCACATTTTAGGAATCACAGAGACTTGGTTTAATGTGAATTATAAGTCAGTTTTAGAAGAATTACTTCCCCGAAATTTTAAGATTTTAGTCAAAAACAGAGAACACAAGAGGGGAGGGGGGGTTTGTGTAATTTATAATGACTGTTTGGATTGCATTGAGTTAAAAACACCTGAGTTTAGTTCATTTGAACACCTGGTGATCAAGTGTAAAGTAAGTGACTCTTCCTCATTTGTATTAGCCACTGTCTATCGACCACCTGGCCCATCAGGGACTTTCCATGCTGACCTATCTGATTTAATGATGTTCCTTTGTCTACAATCGGATTGTGTTGTCCTCCAGGGAGACATGAATATGTGGCTGGAGGATGACACAAATTGTGACTCCCAGGACCTCATAGGTGACCTAGATGGCCTCCACTTTACCCTGGCATCCACCATGATCACGCACATAAAGGGCCATATGCTAGATGCCCTTTTTACTCATGGCGCGAAAGTTCTCAATGTTAAAGCACATGAGGTGGGGTGGTCAGACCATAGTCTGGTCACCTTTGACCTCTTGGATTTTGCACCAATAAAAATCCCCAAAGGAAATCGGATGATAAAATCTGCTCCATTTCGTAAACTAACAAATATAACAGTCGAAGACTTTAAAACATGTTATGACTACCATCAGGGACAATCACTTCTTGCAAATGAAGAGAGAGAAATGGGAACTCCGGCTTCAGAAACCGAGATTGAAAGACTGGAAATTTTCCTAGATGAATTTGAGTTAAGAATCAAGGCAAGTCTGGACATCCTGGCCCCATTGACAACAGCAAACAAGCGCCCAAGACTTTCTAAGTCAAGCCCTTGGTATGCCCCTAGTCTTAACTTACTTAAGAATAAAAGACGAATATTGGAAAGAAAGTGGCTTAAATCTAAACTTCCCCGGGACAAAATGGCATATCGGGTCTATTGTCGAGGCTACACAAAGGCGGTAAAACGCCATAAAAGATCCTATTATAACGATCGAATAATGCAAGCCTCGAACAAGCCTCGGGAACTATTCACATTGGTTAGGGACATATTTGAACCAAAAAAATTTTACTCTAAGATTGTTCCATCTATGGAATTTTGTTCTGCGCTTCAGTCTTCCTTTAGGGAAAAAATAAGGAAAATCCGTAATCAGGATAAAATCTTGCCTGATGACTTTGATCCTCCAGTACTAATAAGAGCTCCTCCAGCTTTTAGCTCATTTGCATCCACCACAGTGGCAGAGATATCCAATATTATGTCCAAGCTTAAACCGTCAAGCTTTCCGAATGACATCTGTCCCGCATGGTTTATGAAGAAAAACGCAGATACATTGGCCCCAGAAATTACAAGGATAGTGAACCTATCTTTAAAAATAGGGGCCGTTCCAACACGACTGAAGCATGCCATTGTCTCCCCCTTGTTGAAGAAGAGCACACTTGACCCTTCTTTGCTCACCAACTTCAGACCTATATCTCTTCTTCCCTTTTTAGCGAAGATCTTGGAGCAGGTCGTCTTTCAACAAATGCAAAGCTTCTTCGAGGGTAACGACCTGTTCCATGACTCCCAGTCGGGATTCAGGCCGGGACGTGGCACTGAACTGTCCGCACTTGATATACGCGAACGCCTGTTAAGAGTAAAAGATGCGGGGGGGTCGGCAGCCTTGGTGCTGCTCGACCTCTCCGCAGCCTTTGACACTGTCGATCATCAAATTCTGGGAGACCGTATGAAACACCTTTTTGGATGTAGTGGCACTGTCCTCCGTTGGATCAACTCCTTTTTCACGGACAGGACCCATCAAGTGCAAATGAAAGCATGCAGCTCGCCAATTGAACCACTTCTCTATGGAGTCCCGCAGGGCTCGGCATTGTCGCCCCTGCTATTCAACTGCTATATGCGCCCACTCGCTGACATTATTGCTACACACAAACTAGCATGCCAGATCTATGCAGATGACACGCAGATCCTTGCTGACGATGGGCCAAATATGCACCTACAACTGAGAAATGGACTCCTTCACATACAAAAATGGATGGCTGATAACAAGCTAGGCCTTAATGAAGCAAAGACAGAGGTGATGCTGGTGGGCCCTCAATCAACCACCAATTTTCTCTTGGCCTGGCCCACTTCATTCTGCCCCATCCCAACGCCAGCGATACAGGTCAGGAACCTAGGTATCATCTTTGATTCCTGCCTGTCGTTTATACCTCACGCTAAACTCTGTATCAAAAACTCCAACTTTTATATACAGAGACTCCGGAAAATTAAAGATCTGTTTTCGCACGAAAACCGGTTAACTCTCGTACAGGGCCTTGTACATTCCCGGTTGGATTGCTCTAACATATTCTTTCTTGGACTTCCATTAAAGTGGCAAAGAAAATTGCAAGTGACTCAGAATCAAGCTGCTCGCCTGGTCTCCGGATGTGCCAGAACAGACCACATCTCTCCCGTGCTGAAAAAACTGCACTGGCTTCCTATTGCCAAGCGAGTACTATTCAAGGCAATGTGTTATATGTATAGGGCACACCGGAAACTGGGCCCAATTTATCTGTCTGAATGGGCCTCTCACTATGTACCGTTAAGACCACTCAGATCGGCTAACTTACTTCTCACAGAACCGACAATCAGCAGACTAAAATTTACGGGTAACAGACGCCTGGTTACAATAGGCAATGAGCTGTGGAACTCCCTTCCAGTGTCTCTAAGGTCCTTACCCTCCCTCCTGAGTTTCAGGAAGGGTTTAAAAACCTTCCTCTTTATCCAGGCTTACGGATAATCTGATGAAGAATAGGAATTGTGCAAAAAACATGAATTTTGCATGCTCTTTTTCCTCCCCCATCTGGAGGGTTTAGTCCCACCCCCCCCCCCCCCCCAGGTTTCTTTCTGTTTTATTTTGCCTCTTTCATCTTGGGCACCCTAGGCTCTGTTCTTTTAACATTCTAGTTGAAATCTCAACTTTTAGATTTATGGTTTTTAGGGTCTCGATGCGCCTAGACGCGCTCCTAATGGAGCGCATTCGGCGCAATACAAATCCAATATCAAAATCAAAATCAAAATCATTGATAAGCTGTGACCCTAATTTTGCTTCAAAGTTCTTTATTTAAAATGTAGTTTTATACACATACACACCATCAGATTTTCTGCTGATTTTTGTCTTCAGATTTACCAAAACCATATAATATGAGGTCAAGGAGTTTCAATTTGTATGCAATCAGGCAGGCCCTTACACTACATGGTTTTGGTAAATCTGAAGACAAAACTCAGCAGAAAATCTGATAGTGTGTGTATGGGGCTTTAGACACGAGTGATCTTGCGTTTCTTCAGAGCTGAAATTAGAGGCCTTCTAATATCTGAGGCTCATTCAATGGACATAAGGCTCCATGCACACTGAAGCTCATAAACGTCAGTTTTTGGGAGTTTGGGCCCATAAACTCCCCTCTATGTTATCCTATGTGTCCATGCACGTTTTTGGACGTTTATCAGAAGTGGAGTTTATGGGCTGTTTTCTGAGAATCGCGTTCAGGAGTCGTTTTTCTGACCACAAAAAAATGCTAAAAAAACACCAAACGCTTATAAACGTCGATAAACGCTCAAAAACGTGGCTCACCAGCTTTTTTTAACGTTTTTATCCATTAAAAAATTAAAATAAACACGGAAAAACGATAATAAATGCTTTTGCAAAAAACATTATTTTAACGTCCAGTGTGCATGGAGCCCAATGGTGGAGGAATGCTGCATTGCCAACTGCCCCACCGGGCGGGAAGGAAAACCCCTTTATATAAAAATGACCTATATCCTGTCCTTCCTGCTCTCTTCCCAGGTGACACGCTGTTTGTTGGAGGCTGTGGGCAGTTCTTTGAAGGCACAGCCGAGCAAATGTACAAAAATTTGCTGGAAACGCTCAGCTCTCTGCCTCCTGAAACGGTACGCCAACAACTTCTTCTGATACTTTCTCCTGAGATCTTTTATCCTGCACATTTGGGGGAATCAGAATTGACATTTTACCTGCAATTCTGAGTCTGCGGTCAGATTATGGGAGGGTGGAGCCAAATCACAGGAAGGTATGGCCCAGCAAGGTGGCAAAAAAACTCTGCCTTAGGCCCCTTTCACACTTATGCGACTTGTCCCACGATTTGGGACTGAAAAGTGGCATGACAAGTCGTTCCCCATGATTTCCAATGACAGCCATTCATATTAGTACGACTTCAAGTCGTTCCGACTTCAAAGTAGTCCCTGCACTACTTTGGTCCGATTTTGATGCCACTTACACAGGCATTCCTTGAAATCGCGGCGATATCGCGGCAAAATCGCTGCAAAAAATTGCGGTAAAATCATGTGAATTTGAAGTCGCACAAGTGTGAAAGGGGCCTTAGGCAACCTATTTTTGGTAATCCATCCAAAGTGGAGGGCATGGGGGTTATTTATGAAAGGCAAATCCACTTTGCACTACAAGTGCACTTGAAATTGCACTGAAAGTCCACTTGGAAGTGCAGTCGCTGTAGATCTGAGGGGGACATGCAAGGAAAATAAAAAACAGCATTTTAGCTTACACATGATTGGATGATAAAATCAGCAGAGCTTCCCCTCGTTTCCTGCCAACCCCTCAGATTTACAGCGACTGCACTTCCAAGTGGACTTTCAGTGCAATTTCAAGTGCAAAGTGGATTTGCCTTTCGTAAATATCCCCCAAAGACTTCAAGGAAGAGAGGCATTAGAAGACAGATTGTGATTCAGCAGACCACCGTCTGTCTACCTGTAGTAAATATCACTATGAACATTGTAAGGATGTTTAAACTCTTTATTGTAGATCTGTGCTTGCTTCTGTTCTGTAGATTCAAGAGAGAGTGCTTGCTGAAATATTAAAAAAATGAGTGCTATGTGGGGAAATTCTGACTTTTACAGAATCCAGATATTTCAGAGGGATAAGGATTCTGGGAGAAGTAAGGAAGGATTTTTGCCAGTGACATTCTGCTCCCTGCAGAATAAGGTGGAAAGTAGACATTTGCCCCCAGGGAAGAGTGCCTGTGCCTCTTGATATCACCCTATCCCCATTTCCAGCCATCTATACTTGCTGTTCCATGTTTCCTCCTGCAGGAGTCCACTCCTGAGTGTTGGGTGCTGGGGAGTTCAGCCAGGTGGATGGTGTCACTGCCCCTCTTGTGAAGGCCTGAGCATGGTCACTTGTTGGAAGGTCACATCCTTCCCCCATACCTGGATACCCAGATTACAGTTGGAAGGCCATGAGGGAGTGTGAATTCATGAGTGAAGATTGCTGGGTGTGGGTTCTCAGGAGACACCGCTAAGCTGGCCATACATGGATCAAAATGTGGCTAGTCCAGCAGGGATTGGCTGAATTTCGATGTGTGGGCTGATCAGTTGTACGCAAGTCCATCTGTCAGATTTTTGCCAAATGATCAGTGCTATAGCTGGCAAAACCAATCATTGTATTGTAATGGCAGGGAAATCCCCGCTGTCAGAATAGAATGGCTCAGAGGGAAGGAGTCCTCCATCCACATAGAATGTGTGGATGGGGGAATCGGTATATATATATATATATATATATATATAACACACACATATACGCACATATGTATACTTTTTTTGTTTAACCCTCTGGTTGAAAAAAAAAAAAAGAATGAAGTGTCATTGTCTCTTAACTTTTAACAATAATAAATTATCACTTGTATGGTATAGTAAAACCTTGGCTTGCGAGTATAATTTGTTCCGGAAACATGCTTGTAATTCCAATCGCTTGTATATCAAAGCAAATTTCCCCATAAGAAATAATGGAAACTCAGTTGATTCGTTCCACAACCATTTATTCATAAGTCCTTCAGTTTATAGTCCATATAAAAAGATTATAGCAATGTGATAGGTTGTGCAACCATAAAATGTCCATCCACAAATGGAAGCCTCCACAAGGGGATTAGAAGCAAAATCCAGCAGGAGCCACAGAGTATAAAAAAGAAGAGAGGCACCTCTAAGTGTAGCAATATGGTTACATTTAATGAAGGTACAACATTTAGGAACTCACATGGCTGATGATTAAAGTGGTTGTAAACCCTTACAACACACTTTTTGCTACAGGTAAGCCTGTAATAAAGCTCACCTGTATCTACCCTGTATATCTCCTAAACCTGAACGGTTTAGGAGATATCCCCTGTATTTGCATGTGCTGACGTCATCTGCACATGCACACTTAAGCAAACTGAAGCAATGGCACATACATGCCGTTGCTTCAGTTAAAATGTGCCGTTACCGGTGGCTCCCGTGCGCATGCACGGGAGTGACTTAATCCTGGCTCCGGCCAATCACAGCGCCGGAGCCCACGATACCCGGAAGTAACTCCAGGAGCGATGTCGCTGGCCGGATCGGTGAACGAGGAATGCTGCGGGGGCTTCAATCTAAGGTAAGTAATACATAACGAGCTAGTATGCTATGCAGGTTTTTTGGGGGTTTACAAAAAGGCACATCTAAGTATGCAGACACCCGGGGTAAAGCTGTCCACACATAGACCATCCTCCACACAGCTGGCTCTCACCGCTGTCAGTCTGCAATCATGACTGGGAAGACTACCCTGCAGTAGAGCGATCTTAAAGCAGGCTTGAAGTGCAGCGTGGAAGGGATGGCGGTGAGGAGGACGGTCTATGTGGACAGCTTTACCCCGGATGCCTGAATACTTAGATGTGCCTGTTTTATTCATCAACCATGTGAGTTCCTAAATGTTGTACCTTCAATAAATGTAACCGTATTGCTACACTTAGAGGCGCCTCTCTTCTCTTTTATACTCAGTTGTGACATGACGCTACTTGTATATCAAGACATCGCTTGTATATCAAGTCCAAATTTATGAAAAAATGTTGCTTGTCTTGCAAAACGCTCTCAAGCCAAGTTACTCTCAAACCAAGGTTTTACTGTATTTGCATTTATCAGTGATAATTGAGTTTTAATTCCGGTACAAACTTAGAGTGCAGCTGGAAGATGACAAGTCTCCCTGCCGGTTTCCAAGAGTAGAGAGCAGGCATCATTGCACCAATTGAGAAGTGTAGACATGTAGTGCTTCAGATGTAAAGGTGACCGCGTGTGGCCCCAGCCAGTCACGGCCCAATCACGGCCCTGACATGTTTCGTCCTGCCGGCTGGGGGCTTGGCCACAGAGAACTCGGAAGCATCGGGGTGGCTTTGAGCTGAGTCTTCACTTCACACACGAGTTTCCATTCAGTTATATATTCACGTATTGTAAACTTTTCAGTGTTTTTTTTAGTTTTATACTTTTGTATACTTGTTTAAATTTAAAGTAGAAATAGACAATTTTAAGGAAATAAAATAATTGAGTTAGTAATATGTCCCATTTTAGCTGCTTTTTCTCCTGCAGAAAGTGTTTTGTGGCCATGAACACACTGTGAGGAACCTAAAGTTTGCACTAAAAGTGGAACCAGACAATGAACATGTGAAGGAGAAGCTGGCCTGGGCTAAGGTGGGTGCTACCCATCGATATTGCCAAATATTACACATGGCCTTGGTCCTCATCAGATATCTCCGCTAAGATGGATGCTCATCTCCCACATTTCCATATAGCTTAGCGCAGCATACAGGGAATTCCAAAATGAAGTGCAGGTTCTTAGTGCCGAGTAGGTGCCGTGTGCAATTATCATGACACTGAGTCTATGAGCTTATTACAGAAACGTAGAACCAGACCGGGTATGGTGAGGTGGGCTAAGTAACAAAAAGCCCTCCACCTAACCAGTGAGAAGCTCAGTAGAGTCTTCCTATAACTAAATGTATCTACATGTCTCACTTCCATCATAAAACAGCTGTATGCAATGAGGAATAAATGGCTCTTTATTATCAGGCTGGATCTGTGTTATAATCGAGCAATTCTGCATTGTCATAGGGACATAAAGGAGACTTTTGCATGATGAAAAGCTCATGTTCTCACAACATATGTGCAGAGAGGAGGAGAGAGCAGAGTGGCCGAGAGATGAACTCCTCAATCTGCTGCTTCTCCTTTCACTGTCCAGTCACAGGTAGTGGGAGGGACAAGATATTTTAAGTGTTACTTAACCACTTCACCCCCGGAAGATTTGGCTGCTCAATGACCAGGCCATTTTTTGCGATTCTGCACCACGTCTCTTTAGCTGACAATCGCGCGGTCGTGCGACATTTAACCCAAACAAAATTGATCGCAATCAATTTTTTCCAACCATTGTCGGGGTTTTAGTTTCCTCTTTGGGCAGTTTTTAAATTAAATCTTGTCCTGTCTAGGGCTGCAACTAACGATTATTTTCGTTATTATTGTTTTGATTAATTGGTTAATAACCTTAAAGTGTGGTGTATAATTTAGTTTATACGTAAAGTTTAAATAAAAGGCAATTTATTCTTAAATATCTGCAGTGGTAAATATAAATAACCAACTGTATGGTTAGGGAGCAAAATCTCTAATCCACTCTGAGAATAACAGACAGAAGAGATATACTGTATATACTATTAGAGGAGATGTACTATATATACTATTAGAGGAGATATACTGTATAAACTATTAGAGGAGATATACTGTATATACTATTAGAGGAGATATATTGTTCATACTATTAGAGGAGATATACTGTATATAGTATTAGAGGAGATATACTGTATATACTATTAGAGGAGAGATATACTGTATATACTATTAGAGGAGAGATATACTGTATATACTATTAGAGAAGATATACTGTATATACTATTAATGAAGATATACTGTATATACTATTAATGAAGCTATACTGTATATACTATTAGAGGAGATATATACTATATATACTTTTAGAGGAGATATACTGTATAAACTATTAGAGGAGATATACTGTATATACTATTAGAGGAGATATATTGTTCATACTATTAGAGGAGATATACTGTATATAGTATTAGAGGAGATATACTGTATATAGTATTATAGGAGATATACTGTATATAGTATTATAGGAGATATACTGTATATACTATTAGAGGAGAGATATACTGTATATACTATTAGAGGAGAGATATACTGTATATACTATTAGAGGAGATATACTGTATATAGTATTAGAGGAGATATACTGTATATAGTATTAGAGGAGATATACTGTATATAGTATTATAGGAGATATACTGTATATAGTATTATAGGAGATATACTGTATATATTATTAGAGGAGAGATATACTGTATATACTATTAGAGGAGAGATATACTGTATATACTATTAGAGCAGATATACTGTATATACTATTAATGAAGATATACTGTATATACTATTAATGAAGCTATACTGTATATACTATTAGAGGAGATATACTATATATACTATTAGAGGAGATATATACTGTATATACTATTAGAAAAGATATACTGTATATACTATTAGAGGTTGAATCTAGTAAATATCAGACTCGGATCACATTTTTTTATTTAAAAGAAAAAAAAGTTAGACTGTTTTGCAGATTTTCAAACAGAACTATAATATATTATATGCTGGCCATACAAAAACAATGTCTTCCGTCAAAATTTTTTTTCATTTTAAGAACGTTCGTTCGATTTTCTAATCGTTAGTGGGGTCAAGTCAACGTTTTTTTTAACCACAGTGATGGGAAAATTTAGAAATAATAGAAAACGTATTGGTCAAAAAATTTTTCAGACAGTGTATGTGGTTTTAGTTCAGAAATGACATTTGTTTTAAAACAGAATGTTAAAAACAAGTGAAATTTTCAAACAACATTCTTTCATTCAGCGAATGTACAACATTTTTTCGTCTGAATATTCTCTTCTGAAAATTGATCGGTGTGGCCGGCATTAGGCTCGGTGCACACCTATGCAGTTTGCTTTTGATGTGTTTCTGCTGTGCTCTTTGCTGTGCGTTTTTGATTTTTGCACACGTGATTTTGCTGCGATTTGCATTTTTGCATTTTTTTTTTCTTTGGCCAATTTGTTGTTGGGCAGATTAAAAAAAAAAACACAAATTGCTGTAGCAACACATTACATGATTTTCTGCAGCTTCTCCATTGAAGTATATTGAACCAAAAAAGCACCGTTTTGCATTGAAAAAAGTCCCAGACCCTTTCCAAATACTCAGCGGCTGAGAAACGCGTAGATATGAACGTATTCCCATAGGAAACCATGTAAATGAACTGTAGTGTGTTTTATGCAAAAAGCACCAAAAAAACACATAGATGTGAACCAGGTCTAAGACGTTTAGTAACATAATGGGGTAAATAAAAAAGTTAGCCCTTTATAGTACAAAAAGAGCAAATAATCGCTACTGTAAGGGGATCATTTATTTTTACTGTGCAACAGTGAAAGTAATATTTACAGTAGCGATTATTTGCGCTTTTTGTACTCTAAAGGGCTCAGTTTATTTTTTTTAACCCCATTATGTTACTGGCCAATTAATTGATTATGAAAATAGTAATCGATTTAATTTTATAATCGACGATTAGTTGTTTTTCGGCCCTAGTCCTGTCATTGGGACAGGAAGTGAGGGGCATCTGCCCAAAGGGAGACCCAGATAAAAATGTGTCAGAACTTCTAACCCTTCCCACCATTATATGTGTATTCATATTTGTGTACAGGGGGTCCCCGACTTACGAACGCCCGACCTACGAACAACCCCTACTTACGAACGGGGCGCTGCGGGGACCCTCCGCCATTTTTCGCCGATTTTCGCCGTCATCTGGCCGTTCTGCGCATGTGCGGCCATACGGAGCCTCGGAAAATGCCGGAAATGTCCGTAATTTGCCGCGCATGTGCAGAACGGCATTAGACGAAATGTCCGGAAATGTCCGTATTTGTCGGTCTGCGCTTGCGCGGCCGACTTACGAACATTTCCGACTTCCGTACAGGCGGGCAGTCCCTAACGAGTTCGTAACTCAGGGACCCCCTGTATTAATTCACAGGTGCAAGTTGTACTTCCTTCCTTTTTATTTATTTATTTTTTTATTTTTATTTTTTCCTAGGCTCGAGATGAAGATGACATTCCTACTGTCCCATCCAGCCTGGAGGAAGAGTTCCTGTATAATCCTTTTATGAGAGTCGGGTGAGTGGGTTTTAGTTGGTAGTGATACAAGTCATCTAGACTTATACTGTCCCGTACTCCTCTTCTCTCCATCGCCTGCCAATCCTTGTCTGCTCCCATGTCGTCACACTTCCTGAAGACAAGGAAATCTGTTCTACACATATCAAAGGAGATACGACGACATTTTGGCCTCCAGCATACAGCCTAGGGCATTGATGGTGAACCTTGGCACCCCAGATGTTTTGGAACTCCATTTCCCATGATGCTCCACTACACTGCAGAGTGCATGAGATCATCATGGGAAATGTAGTTCCAAAACATCTGGGGTGTAGAGTTGCCACCTCATCCCTTTAAACCTGAACACCTTTGAATTACTCAGGTTCTGAGGCTAATTAAATGCAGATAAGGCACCAAGTGAGTTTAATTACCACCTTAATCAGCCTCAGAACCTGTGTAATTAATATGTGTTTGGGTTTAAAGGGATGAGGTGGAAACCATACTGGGGTGCCAAGGTTTACCATCACCGGCCTATGGACAAAAAGTCTGGCTAAGGCTAAGTTAGTGAAATCATAAACTGCCACAAAAATGGGCCCCCTGCAGTTTTATAGGGGTTGTAAACCTTTCTATGCATGAAGGTGAAACCCCCCCCCCCCTCCTCTTTTTTTTCTTACCTGAGCCCGATCGTTCCAGGGCCAGGGAACAATCACAGCAGCTCCAGACGCTGTCTCAGGTCCTCATTGGATAGATTAATAGCAGCAAGAACCATTGGCTCCCGCTGCTGTCAATCCGATCCAATGACACGGGAGCCAGGGGGCGGGGCCGAGTCCTGCTGTCTGTCAATGGACACAGCAGCAGGACTCAGGAGCACGCCCGCTCGCACAAGTGCCCTCATGGATAGCGACTCTCCATAGGGGCACTCAAGATAAAGAGGAGCCAGGAGTACCTTGGGGGGGACCCCAGAAAAGGAGGATCGGGGTCACTCTGTGCAAAACCATTTGCACAGAGGAGGTATGTTATTAAAAAAAGAAAACCCCCCAAAGCTTTACAATCACTTTTAAAGAGGAGGTCCGTCCACCCCCTTTAAAAATGAAAAATCAGCAGCTACAAATACTGTAACTTTTTACTTTTAACATTAGAACACTTACCCGTCCTGGAGCCCAGCGATGTCGGCACCGTAGCTGTTTCACATCAGCTGTCGGGTTCTGCCGCCGCCATTGCGGGTAAGGAAACCCAGCAGTGTAGCATTACGGCTTCACGCTGGGTCCCTACTGCGCATGCGCGAGGCACCGCTGCGCTCTCCTACTGGCTCGGCGACAGGGGAAGGAGGAGGGGGGGCCGAGCTGTGACGTAATTCGAAAAAAAATAGAATTAATAATAAAAATGCCATAATATATCCCCTATTTTGCACAAACCAATAAATATACACTTTTTTTTTTTTATATATTTTTTTTTTTTTTACCAAAAATATGTAGAAGAATACATGTCAGCCTGAACTGAGGAAGAAATTTTGTTTTTTTTGTTTTTTGGATATTTATTACAGCAAAAAGTAAAAAATTGTATTAATTTTTTTTTCAAAATTGACACTTTTTATTTTTTTGTTTATAGCTTAAAAAATAAAAACCGCAGAGGTGATCAAATACCACCAAAAGAAAGCTCTATTTGTAGGGAAAAAAAGTTTTGTTTGGGTACAACATCGCACGGCGCAATTGTCAGTTAAATCGACGCAGTGCCGTATCACAAAAAAAATGGCCTGGTCATTAAGGGGGCAAATCTTCCGGGGCTGAAGTGGCTAAAGGAAGGTGATCTTTTTTGTGTGTGTACAGTCCTATGTGATTATGTAAAATTTTGATACATAGACATTGATCAGGTATGTGTCACTCCAGATAAAGGTACTGTGACATCCCCTGATCTGCCCCATAATAGGGTGAATATTACGCACATATAAAACCTGATGCTCTTCTTATGTTAATTAAAGGGAGGAGTCTGTACAGAAATTCACGGGGAAGACAGATCCGGTGGAAGTAATGAGGGTGTTGCGTAAAGAGAAGGACGATTTCAAAAAGCCAAAAGATCGACTGCCAATCCCAGCACTGCTTGCCTATCAATTGAGTCTTCTTAACCAATCACTGCCTGCGCAGAAATAAAGAGTCTGAAGGAGAAGGTGCAGCTCTCCATCTGGCCAAAGCTGAACATCTACGTAGCCATACAGTCTATGCTGTAGAGACTTGGAGCAGAAATTCTTCATACATATCATTAGCTTAAAAAGCAACTTCAAGCCACAAGACTGTAAACTGCGAATGCTATTCTGGGAAAAGTCAACCTACCTTTAGTCCCAACCATAGACATGGAATTGGCTAGTCTGGTTAGTTTTTAGTTGGGTGAGCTGGGTTGCCCTTGGGCCCTGAGCCCCTGATAGGCTTTGTCTGGCAAGATGGCAACTTCACATCTTGGAAAACCTTAATGCCTACTCCATGACTTCTTTGCTCTCCATTGACAAGTTCATTGAAGTTTAACAGAATGCCTTGACAGAGGCTTGCCTTGAGAAGGTTGGATCATACTTGCCTACCTGGTTAGTCCATGGACAGCTTTAGTTTTAAACCGTCTACCCCAGACAGATTCAGTACTAGTGTTGCTCAGTAGACATGTGCAATTCGTTTAGTTCCAATTTCTTTTTTTAACAAATTTTGACAAATTCGTCAATTCCTCAATTTCCGAATTTTTCAATTTTCGATATTCCGAATTCTGAAATTTCAGAATTTTGAAATTTCTGAATTTTGAATTTTCAGAATTTCCGAATTCTCTAATTTTCTAATTTTCTGAATTTCCAAAATTTCTGGAAATTCAGAAATTCAAAAATGTTTTAAAATTTTATAAAATGAAAATCAGTAAAATTTGAAATAATAACTATTAAATTATAGGTATTGGAATTTCCTTTCAAATTTGGCTGTTTGTGAACGTAGCGAGTACAAATTTATCCAAAGTCCAGAATTATCTGAAATAACGAATGCCGCATCTAAACGAATGGAACGTATCGATCTAATAATAATAACTAACAATAATAATAATAAAACCTTTTTATTATTATTATTTATTATTAATTTGTTCCATTCCATTTGTTTAGATGTGGCATTCGTTATTTCGGATAATTCGTAACTTCAGATAAATTTGTATTCGCTATGTTCACAAACAGCGAAATTTGAAAGGAAATTCCAATACCTATAATTTAATAGTTAGTTATTTCAAATTTTACTGATTTTCTTTCTCTTTTTCCGATTTTCGAATCTTTTAATTTCCAATTTTTTTTTTTTTCTAATTTCGGAAATTCGTATTTCGGAAATTCGGAAACTCAAAAATTCGAAATTTGGAAATCTGAAATTCGGAAATTTTAAAATCCGAAATTTTGAATTTCCGAAAAAAGCGAAAAAACAAATAAAACGAACACATTTTTTGTCTATTCCTCAGCGACACGTAAAGTGAACTTGTGCTTTGCCCATGTAAAACTGGATTATTTAAATTCCCTATTCTGCAGTAGTCATACCCACCTTTCTACTCTGTTTAGCTTTCAAGCCCCCATGTAAGCTCCAAGACACTACATTTGGAGTTTACACACAGCAGAGACTCTCCCTGCCCCCATGTAATAGCTCTGGGTCAGTCGCCAAGCACCAGGGCTGTCACATATTCCTTCATCCCTCTTCTGTGCTATGTGACTTGTTTCTTATGCTCCCATATGGGTGAGCCAGGCCATTGTAGTGCCAGATTGGCAGCAAGATTTAACCGGGCTGCTGTGAGGTCAGAAGGCTTCAAGACCAGAAAGCCCATTCTGATGACTATAGAGCTGTAGCTAGTTGGCAGTCAAATGCCAAAGATAATGTCCAACTTTGTTTAAATGGAAACCTTTCCTAATTGATTGGCAATTGATTGGCACTTATCTTGCCTTGTTGGTGAAAACGAAATCACCCTCCTGAAGGAGGGCTAAATCAATAATTATAACAAACTCGGAAACGGTGGACTTTTGTGTTTCTTTGTTAATAAGCAGGTGCTCAGGATTATTTATTTGTAAATTGCATTGACTGTCTGAATCTGGTTGCTGTGAGCAGTGTTTCCGCTTGTGCTGGGGGAGGGGCAGTTTAGTTTATATAAGGAAATGTTCCCTGTCGCTGGACAGGGCGGTCAGCGGTAAGGTGCATATTGCCGCTGACTCATGGTCCAGCATGCATGGACTGGGACGTTACCTATCTTTTACGGACCATTGGGTCACTCTTTTGGCAGCTGGTAAGGATGCAGGACAAGGTGCAGTAGTGTTGGAGGTTGTTCCGCCACCACGCCTCCAAAATGCTACTACTGATTGTGACACACCTCTCTCCTCCACCCCCTCCTCTTCTTCTTCCTCCATGGCCTCTTCGAGTGCTCTGTCCTCGGAACCAGCGGTGCTCTGTAGGCGTCCAAGGGGCTACGCAAGTACACAGTCAAAAAGATGCCATGCCGTGCTTGCGCTGGTGTGTTTGGGGGACAGGAGCCACACTGGGCAGAGGTTCTGTCAGCTCTGCAGGGGCAGGCCGAGAGGTGGTTGACGCCACGCCAGCTTAAGCCAGGAATGGTGGTTTGTGACAATGGCACCAACCTCCTCTCTGCCCTGCGACAGGGACAACTGACCCATGTGCCCCGTATGGCTCACGTCCTTAACCTGGTGGTGCAGCGGTTCTTGGGTAGGTACCCAGGCTTACAGGATGTCCTGAGGCAGGCCAGGAAAGTCTGTGTGCATTTCCACCGATCATATAATGCCAGTGCACGGCTGGCTGAGCTGCAAAAGGAGTTGAACCTGCCCAAGAACCGCCTTATATGTGACATGCCCACCAGGTGGAACTCAATGTTGGCCATGCTGCAGCGACTGCACACGCAGCAGAGGGCCATCAATGAGTACCTGTGCGACTACGGCACCAGGACAGGGTCAGGGGAGCTTGGATTTTTTTCCCCACGCCAGTGGAGCATGATCAGGGATGCATGCACTGTCCTGTCACCATTTGAGGAGGCCACGAGGATGGTGAGCAGTGACAGTGCATGCATCAGTGACACTGTACCTCTTGTCCACCTGTTGGAGCTTACGCTGCGTGGAATAATGGACAGGGCACTTGAGGCAGAACAGAGGCAAGGCCCCCTTTATCCAGACAGTGTTCCTTCTCTCCCACCCATCACACAGGAAGAGGATGAGGAGGAGGAGGATTGTGTCAGCATGGAGGTGGAGCCTGGCACTCAGCATCAGCAGCAGCAGTCTTTTAGGGATGATTTACAGTCCCAAGAAACCAGTGGACTTGTACGTGGCTGGGAGGAGGTGGCTGCGGATCATGTCGTCCTCAGTGACCCAGAAGACTCCGGACCGAATGCCTCAGCTAACCTACGTTGCATGGCCTCCCTGATCCTGCAAAGCCTGCGGAAGGATCCTCGTATTCTTCGGATCAAGGAGAGGGACCATTCCTGGCGGACCACTCTCCTTGATCCACGGTACAAGGGTAAGGTTGCGGACCTTATCTTGCCGTCACAGAGGGAGCAGAGGATGAGACATCTCCGGGAGGCCTTGCAGAAAGGTCTGTGCAATGCGTTCCCAGAGACTGGGAGGTTACAAACTCCTGGTCCTGGACGACGAGTTGCTGAGGCTTCGGTCAGTAGCAGAAGGAGCGGTGGGGAAGGTGGACGTCTGACCGATGCGTTCAGACAATTTTTTAGTCCGCAGCCCCAAGGTATGATCGGTTCCAGCAACCATCGCCAGCGTCTGATATACATGGTGCAGGAATACCTAGGGGCAAGGTCAGACTTGGACACCTTTCCCACCGAAAATCCTCTGGCTTACTGGGTCCTGAGGTTGGATCACTGGCCAGAGCTAGCACAGTATGCAATTGAGCTACTGGCCTGTCCTGCATCTAGCGTTCTTTCGGAACGCACATTCAGTGCTGCTGGAGGCTTTGTCACCGATCACAGGGTGCGCCTGTCCACTGACTCGGTTGATGGACTGACCTTAATAAAGATGAATCAGTCTTGGATCACCACCAGCTACCAGTCACCTGAAGCTGATATAACAGAATAATTTATTTTGAAATGTCACATCCCTTCAAGACTGCCTATGCTGATGCTAAGTGACTGTCCTGTTATGTTGACTAATTATCCTCTTCCTCCTCAATGAACCTGATGATAGCTTGGAAGAATATTTTAGTTTCTGGGTGCCACCACCAGTGGCTAAGGCCCAATTTTTCAGCCCCTGTTTAACAGGGGATTGTAATTAAATTTTTTTTATGCAATGCTTTGCAACAGGTCTCATTGCTGTGCTCCAAGTACAGTATCTGTGAGTGGTTGCAGTGTTGTGGCACCAGCACCAGTGCCTAGGGGATAATTTTTCAGCCCCTGTTTAACAGGGGTGTGTAATTACAAATCTTGATCTAATAATTCACAGCAGGGCCCATTCCTGCGCCCACCAAGAGTAACTGTGGGGGGTTACAGTGTTGTGGCAACACCGTCCACCACCACCACCACCACCAAAGCCCAATTTTTCCTAACACTGTTCAACAATGGCATGTAATTACAATTCCTGATATAATAGTTCACAGCAGGGTGTTCCAGTGCCCACCAAGAGTAGCTGTGAGGGCTTACAGTGTTGTCGCAACACCAACATCTAATGGGGCAAATTTCTGCAGAGTATATACGGCAGGCCCCTACTTTCAAACATCCAACTTAGAAACGACTCCTACTTGCAAACGGAAAGAGAAAACAGGAAGTGAGAGGAAATCTACCCCTAGGAAGGAAAATTCTATCCTGTTAGATTTAATTTGGGAAAAAGATATCTCCTCTCTACTGATGCTTTATCACCAATCCTTGTTTCAATAAAAACCCCACTTTTCCAAAAACATTTGTCATTGGGACAGAAAGTGAGGTGAAATGTTCTGAACAGGTGCACAAATATTACAGGGGCAAATTTACCTGTTCAAAATTACAAACAGATTCTACTTAAGAACAAACCTACAGTCCCTGTCTTGTTTGCACCGCCTGTATACTGCTGTTCATATAGGTAGAGTATATAGGGTTGTAGGTATAGGGTTTTATTTTGGGTGCAGGGCTCCCCTTAACCGCTTCCCGACCGCCTCATGCACATATACGTGTGCAGAATGGCACGGGCAGGCAAAATCCCGTACCTGTACGGGATCCTTTAAATGCCTGCCCGTGGGTTGCGTGCGCGCCGCCAGCGGCGCGCTCGCGACCCTGTCGGGAGCTCTGTGACCCCGGCCACGGGACCAGCGGACCCGATCGCCGCTGGTGTCCCACGATCGGGTCACGGAGCTGAAGAACGGGGAGAGGTATGTGTAAACAAACCTCTCCCCGCGCTTCCTACTCTGCCTGTCATTGATTGGCTGTTCCCGGTCATCGGGAAAGCCAATCAATGACGTCAGACGTCAGACCCGCCCCCTAATGTAAAAAAACACACACACGTCACAGCCCATAACCCCTCCCCTCCCCCTAGTGGTTAACCCCTTCACTACAACTGTCATTTATACAGGAATCAATGCATTTAAATAGCATTGATTGCTATATAAATGACAATGGTCCCAAAAATGTGTCAAAAATGTCCGATGTGTCCGCCATAATGTCGCAGTCACAATAAAAATTGCTGATCGCCGCCATTACTAGTAAAAAAAAAAATATTAATAAAAAAATGCTATAAAACTATCCCATATTTTGTAATCAATAATCGCTAATTGCGATTATTTTTACCAAAAATATGTAGAAGAATACGTATCGGCCTAAACTGGGGGAAAAAAATTTTTTTTATATATTTTTTGGGGATATTTATTATAGCAAAAAGCAAAAAATATTGCATTTTTTTCAAAATTGTCGCTCTATTTTTGTTTATAGCACAAAAAAATAAAAACCGCAGGGGCGATCAAATACCACCAAAAGAAAGCTCTATTTGTGGGAAAAAAAGGACGCCAATTTTGTTTTGGAGCCACGTCGCACGACCGCACAATTGTCAGTTAAAGCAACGCAGTGCCGAATCGCAAAAAGGGGCCTGGTCCTTTGGCTGCCAATTGGTTAATATCCATACAATACCCAAAGGGGCTGGTAATGGGCTGGGGGGGGGGGGGGGTGATGGGGTAGCCATGTCATTTTTCTCAAAGATTTTCATCCATATTGCAAGGACAAGACATGACATTAAAGCCGCAAGCAGTTTTAAATGGCTTCTTTTTTTTCCTCCTGTGCAGGGACAGTTCTAAACACGGGAAACACATGCCACTTCACAGGCATACTTTAGACACCCCCCCCAGGTACCATATTTAAAGGAATATTTAACTTTTTTTTTTTTCACTTTATGCATCATTAAAATGACTGCTCCAGAAAAAAGTCAGTTTTTAAAACTTCTTTTTGCATTGATACATGTCCCCTGCGGCAGGACACGGGTCCCCAAACCTTCTCTATGACAATAACATGCATATTGGCCGTTATAATTAGCACTTTAGATTTAGAACGTTCGCGTCCATTGTAACTAATAGGGTTCTAACATTCGTGGAAACTTTCATTCCGTTCGCAGGTTCTGGTGCGAACCGAACCCGGGGGTGTTCGGCTCATCCCTACTCCCCACCCCATAAAAAAAAAACTTTTCATGGAGTCCATTGAGGGACATAGGTCCCACCCCTCTCTATTCATGATCATATACTCAGTACTGCTTTTGCTACAAAACTGGAGCATGCTGGTAGACGGAGGGTTATCTTGGGTGGGGCTACAGTATTTTTGTTGGCCAGTGTCCAATCCTCCTCTGGGTAGCAATATAACCTGAAACCTAAAGGCTTCCCATGTCCCTCAATGGACTCAAAGTAAAGAGTTTCGAGATGAGTACAACTATTATTGATAACAATGTATAAATAAATGCTAATAAATACAGAGTTTTAATGAAAATATGCTTTTATTAATTTATATGAATATATAATATGCTTGCTCAATTAAATTGAATCATTTATAAAAAATAATATTCATGCATGTACTTTTATCATTACGTTACTAAATTGCATAATTTCCAAAGACTTAATATACTGTATTGTATTAAATGTCGGCAGTTGAGCATACAGAGGTAGGGTTTCATGGACTACACAAAATCATTAGGGTAGCTATTGAAGGTAGTACGACATTGGACACCTTATTCGTAATTTTTTTTTCCTATATATCTTGCAGATATTGTCTTTTGCTTTAGGTGTCTGCAGACTTTGCTCTTCCAAGCAGTATAACTGATGCATGCAGAGTCTGATAATGGGTAGAGCAGTGTTTCTCAACTCCAGTCCTCAAGGCACCCCAACAGGTCATGTTTTCAGGCTTCCCATTATTTTGCACAGGTGATTTGATCAGTTTCACTGCCGTAGTAATTACCACAACCGTTTCATCCGAGGGAAATCCAGAAAACATGACCTGTTGGGGCGCCTTGAGGACTGGAGTTGAGAAACACTGGGGTAGAGACACAGCTTTGTAGAGCTGTCTGCGGACTTTCTGCATAGACACATCATTCTGTGTGTTTACAGTTCCATCATAGCAACACAATTTGAACATTGCCATTGGGCAGAATTTAGACTTGTACAATTATAACGTCAATTTAACCAAATTAACTTTCTGGTGTTTTTACTTCTTGGGTTTACAATATCAAACATTTTATTTTTGATAAAGTGTGAGTTTTGGTTTATGGAAGACAACAGGAACTGCACAAGGCCCTGTACCTCTAATTTTCTGTTAAAAAAATATCAAAACTAAGGGGTCTAATTATAAAACATTCAGTAAGAAAGCAATACCACATTTTGGCCACAAGGTGGCGCAGCTAATACATGAATTAATCTATTACAAAAATTACATGACATTTAATTCAGCTTGCATTAATGCTTCTGACATTTGTGCAACAAATGTTTTAGAAGTAGACCGCTTAGTTGGCGGAAAACGATCATGTTTCCGTTCATACTATCCCTGAGTCCCTTCATAGACGAGTGACGTCTCGGTTACCAGGGTTTTAGTGATGATGGAATGAAGCATTTTACTTGTTGTTGCTGTAGCTCAGTAACCTATTTTCTAGAAAAACAGATTTAATATGTATAATGTAATTCAGTTATAGAACTGACATTTTTCACTGTAATACAACTTAATATAATTGTGTCCCAGGTAAGCAGAAATTAAATACTGTTGATTTAAATAACTTCCATGGTTACTCTAGAAGAACTCCGATTTAGTGTTTTAAAATAAGCAGCTTTTAAAATAATGAAATACAATTAATTCACCTAATATCCTCACACCATCAAAAAGTGTGCCCAGCATGGTAATTGACAGTATAGCTTACACAAAGCTTAACAGAGGAAAATAGTTCTAGTTGTATCATGCATGCTTTTGTCCATAGTTATAGATCGATTCAGACATGAAGCAAGAGGACGAGTGGCCATAGAGAATAGTTAATATTTGAATTCTTCCACATGTGCGTTTACAGTCCTTAATCAAGTTTATACATTATTGGGTGGTCCCTTATTGTTCTCAGGCAGATCTTATTATTCCCTCCACTTCTCGTCAAGGCATGGGCATGTGGTAAATTCTTTTTCATAGAAGGGATTGTTGTTTTCTTGATCATGATAATGGAATTAGGTTATTTGGCAGTTTAGGGGCAAACAGCTTAGCGAAGTTCTTCTTTTAACAGAGAGCATGGAAGGTGGTGTGTTGAGGTAGCATGTTACAAGAATATATTGTCCATATGAAGTAGAGCAACCAAGGTGCAGACCAGGAGGAGATAAAAGGCACCACGAGGAGCTCCAGCTCCGGAGGTCTGAGTGACTGTGGAAAAAGTATAAGGCATTATCAATAAACTGAACTATGGGAATTGCATATCTAGTACATGAAGGTGAACTCCAGCAGATATACAACACAAAAAAATGACAGCTCTATATTTAACAAGGAACATGCTAATAAGAAGAGACCGCAGAATGAGCAGACAGTTGACCGCATCAGTCTGAGGCTTCTTTTCCCCTGTCCAGTCATAAAGCTAGGAATGGAGAGAGGACACCCCTGTTGTCTTTGGCAGGGTTGTGTAAATCCAGGAACTGGACACATTCTTTGGCAGGTGAAAAGGATCCCTCCTATTATTTCTTCAGTGTATTTTACTATTTGCCTGGAGTTCAGTGATAAATAAGTGTCTTTGCTAGGATGGTTTATAGAAGTTAAAGAGGAAGTAAACCCTGATGGGTTTTACTTCCTCTTTTGCTCCCCGCAAGGCCTGCAAATGAAAAGCATAATGGGGTAGTATGCATCGCATGCTAGCCCATTATGTGACAGTTACCTGCAAACGAAGCCCGCGATGTCCCCTGTGCAGGCCGCGTCCATCTTCGCCCCTCTTCCTTCCAGGGCCACGGACTCCGGCTCTGTGACTGGCCAGAGTCGCATGACGTCAGTCACGGCACACGCTGGGGAAAGAAATGGCACGGTGGTCCGTTTCTTCACAGCGAATGCGCCGATGATGACATTGGCACACTACAAGTGAAATATCTCCTAAACGGCACACGTTTAGGAGATATTTCCGCTACCTATAGGTAAGCCTTATTCTAGGCTTACCTATAGGTACCAAAAAGGGTTTACAACCACTTTAAGAAATCTCATTTGGTCAGGTGTGTAACTATGCATTAAGGGGCTCTGTACACTTCATCCTCAAGGCAAATGCGCGTTGTAAAACAAAATGCTATTTGTCTTCATAGCAATCTTATAGAGATTTCTAAATAGTAGGTACATTCACTTTACCCAAATGTATTTGCAAAGGACTATTACCATCTGTATTATGTAGACAGACAGTGTTGGGCCCCATAGCAGTTGGATGGTTTGCTAGAGCAGGGATTTATTGGTCCCCCACACAGCTTTAGGGCTGATGCACCAGTACTGTACCTAGTAAGGGTAAGGACTTAAAGCAGAGCTTCACTTGAAAGGGGAGTTTCCACTTTAAGGCCTCCTTCCCCACTCCTGTTTATGAAATGGCAGTTTTGAGGAGGGGAGGGGGTTGGCATCTGATTTTGACAGGTACCCACTCCCAGGTAAGTTCTCCTCCCTCTCCCTCCCCACAGTCTTCTGCGACATGTCACAGGTCCCAGACGACTGTGGGACAGAGGGCATCTGTGCTTTGTATATGAAGGCCAAAGCATCTGGTTTACTTGATTGCCTACCCATACCCACTACTAGACTCATACCCACTACTAGACTCATACCCACTACTAGACTGGCCTTTGCTCCCCAACTGCTTTGTTCGTCTGTTAGAACATATGACCATTTCCCTTCCACCTATGATGCAGCCCTGGGTTGTGGGAGTTCACCAGAACTGAGAGAAGTCACATGAGGGAAAGTAACTGGCCACACATAAGCACTATTCAGATTAACTTGTTGCTTATATATGGCCTTGTTTGTGCATAGGCAAAGAACAGTATCTATCTATCTATTCTAATTATAGTTGTAGTTGCTCATACCTGGCGGGATACTGATGACTCCATCTGGCACTGGATCTTGTACGCCGGCTTTAACATTGAGCCCCAGATTGTTGACCTCCATCTGTGTGTGTGATGCCGCCCAGGCCTGGAGCACAGTGCTGTTGGCTATTGTGTTAATGTCGAACACATTAACTCCCACCAAGTTCTTAATGTTTTGCACACTTAATAGCTGCATGAAAATTTGTGGAGAAAAAAGTATTAGATTTCCATCAAGTTTCCGTCAGAAAATAAAAATCTACTGTGTTTCTATACTCTATTGTTTCTGAATGAATTGCATCCTAGCCCATGAATAGGCCCTAATGTAGAGCAAATGTATTATATTGTTTCTTGTACACATAATCTGCTGATCTCCATCTTTATTAGAAATTACGCGTGACTAGAGTATTTCAACTGCTTTTGCTTAAAGCTCAATTAAAGTCTCATGTCTCTGTTTCTTTTATCAGCCCAGTACCTGATATGTTATGAATTATGACTTACGGAACTACCTTAAAATACCCTTTTTCTCACAGTGAAAAAGTGGCTTCCAGCCCCCACACTGCAGTGCTCTGTGCTGGCAGAGCTGAGTAACAGCCACACCTCTCCTCACCCAGACTTGTATTGTAGAGAAAGGCAGGGGGTGTGTTTAACCAGGTCTGTTACATTATAGTGCACACTGGTTACTATCTGATAAAAATAAATCACTAATGAACACCTGACTTTACAGTAAGTTTGCCTTATATGTACAATAACTTCTTTCCTTTCTCACTAAGTTTTAGTCACCCATGTGACAGTCAACTAAAAGATACCACACCATACCTAATTATCCATCCCACTAGACCAAGAAAACATACCAAAAACCCATATCAATCAAATAATTAATGTTCTACTTTAACATTGTAATTATTCACCCTTCCTTGTATACCATTTCTTAAATTTTTGAACTAAATGTGCTTTCTGTAAACAATTTATATGTTTTTTGCTTATGATCTCAGTTGTATATATTATACAATTTGCATTATTTTCTGGTGGTACTACTATAATCTACTTCATTAAAGTGGTTGTATACCCTTTTTTTGTATTTTTACCTACAGGTAAGTCTATAATAAGGCTTATCTGTAGGTAAAATCAATATCTTCAAACCTGTACAGTTTAGGAGATATTCACTTTGCATGCAGCTGCTGACATCAGCGATGCATGCGCTGTGAAGGTCCGGCAGGCGCTGCCGGAAAGAAGTCTCCTGCGCGCATGTGCGGGAGTGACGACATCGCGGCTCCAGCCACTCACAGCGCCGGAGCTGCGAACCCGTAAGACACACGCCAAGGGGGAATGTCAGCTCCCTTGGCGTGGACCGGGATCAGCTGCCGACACCTCGTTCTAAGGTAAGTATTTAATAATGAGCTAGTATGGGGTGCATACTAGCTCATTATGCCTTTTGCCTTACAGGTTTAAAAAAATTTAAATAAAATGTCTTCGGGTATACAACTGCTTTAAAACCAATTGTGAAAAAAAAATAAACTGGTGCCTATTGAACTGCACAGTCATATTTAGACATCCTACACAACTTCTGTCTGGAAAAATGGAGGTAAGACTAGGAAAATGAAGGTTGTTAGTACAACGCCAATCTGACTACATAGCTCATTCTGTGACTTCAGTTGGGCTTCATAGCAAATGTACTGTATGTACCATGCTGAATATATCGGATAAAAGTTACATCTGGTAGTTATAGTATAAGGTAGCATTTAATGTTTCCCACAGTGATGCACTTTGCATCATTGTCCTGTACAACTCCGAAAGTTTCTCCCCTTACTGGTAGTAATGAGTGGGCATGCCCTGTGTCCCCTTCCATCATACGATACCCTAGTTAAGTGATGGCGAACCTTGGCACCCCAGATGTTTTGGAACTACATTTCCCATGATGCTCAACTACACTGCAGAGTGCATGAGCAACATGGGAAATGTAGTTCCAAAACATTTGGGGTGCCAAGGTTCGCCATCACTGCCCTAGTCTTAACCTAGATCTGGGTCTGTTCAGATTTGTCTAACCAAACAGAAAAAGTTTGCTTCCAGGTCCACTGTTACTGAGCTTGCATCTGGCCACCCATCCATATTTCCCCCATAACCAGATGGTGGAAAATTTGGAATGACCACATCTGTCACATATGTAACATCTTTTACTGTTATGATCCAACTCAGCTAGAATCCCCTGCTGAGACAGAACAGAGGGTGTCCATGTGAAGAGGGCCTTATGCCCCGTACACACGACCGAAAATTCCACCAGCAAAAGTCCGATGTGAGCTTTTGGTCGGAAAATGCAACCGTGTGTATGCTCCATCGGACTTTTGCTGGTGGAATTCCCGTCAGCAAAAGATTGAGCGCAGGTTCTAAATTTTTCGGTCGGAAAAATTTCCGATCAGAAATTCCGAACGTCTGTACCAATTCCGACGCGGAAAGTTCCTACGCATGCTCAGAAACAATTTGACGCATGTTCGGAAGCATTGAACTTCAATTTCTCGGCTCGTCGTAGTGTTGTACGTCACAGCGTTCTTGACGGTCGAAAGAGAACTTTTGTGTGACCGTGTGTATGCAAGCCAAGCTTGAGTGGAATTCCGTCGGAGAAACCATCCAAGATTTTTCCAACGGAAATTCCGCTTGTGTGTACGCGGCATTAGGCTTTGAGTGAATCTAGAAAACCAACCAAGATCTCCATATTAGGATAAATGTTAGTATTAAAGTTGTTCTTATATAAAGAGACTCCAAGTGTGCCATATTTGTCAGGGCAGTAAATATTGCTCAGTGTACAAAACTATAAACCAGTTTATGTACAAAAAGCGGAGGACATGCACCAGAGAACTATCTAGACTAAAACCATAGAAGCCTTGTTAAAGACTTGGCAGAACGGTCACCAGGCTAGCCTTCCACACTTAGCTGTTGTTTGGATTTGATCTTATAGATCAGCAAAATTGAAAAAAGAAATGTATAGTGCCTGCCTCGTTAGAAGTAAATATAATGGATTGTTTCAACAGGTCCTCCTAAAGCCTCGTACACACACTTAGATTTTCGGACGACCGTACGTCCGTTTTTTATGGCATTCTAGTCTCATGTCGAAAGTGAAGAGGTTACTTACAATACGAAAATTTTCGTACGACAGAATGCAACGTCAGAAGCAACATAATGTGTTGAATAGTTGTGTATGTATTCTTTCGTTTCTGAGCATGTGTAGTCTTGCTCTTATGATTTTTTTCCTATGAAAACCGTACTAATGAAACAAAAATCGGACTTTGAATTCACATCCGATAAAAATTTTATAGTCTACACATCCAGTTTTTGTCCGCCAAAAAAGTGAAACCGACTGTCGAAAGCACCATACTAACGATCCGAAAATCGGCAGACAGTTTTTCCATCCGATTTTCGTATCGTGTGTACGGGCCCTAATACATAATTGTTGATAAATCTGAAGGAGATTGTACAATCAGATTGTAAAGTATGGACCAGCAGCTCAGCTCTTATGTGAAACCTGAAACATAATAACTGACATTAAAAAATAATAAAACATGGGGGTCGTTATAATATTAATAATTAAATTGTGCTTACCTTCAACTCATTTGGATTTAGAGTTGTAAAGGTTGTGAGATCCATGTCTACAGAGTCCATAGAAAACGCGATCAGGTCACTGGCCTTAGCACCACCTACAAAAAAGACAGAGAAGTGGACCTTTAGCCACCTACATGACTTGCATTGCACAGGAAACATATCATTATCTGTGTGTGCCAGTTAGAGGGTCATTTTATCCAAATCTGACATTAGATTTGCCACTTATTTCTTCAAGCCAAACCCAAACAATTTAGCGGTGCACAGTAAAAAAAAATTGTTTTAGTATACACTATAGGATTCTAACAGACCTGGGACACCTTTGGGCACTCCAAAAAGAATAGTAATGCGGTGCACATAGTGCCCTCCTGTCAAGCCCTGTTCCAAGCCACATTCCTGTCTGAATAATGGACTGAAACCCAGACACGTGATTCAAAACCCGGACTGTCCGGGTGAATCCTGGACAGGTGGCAACCCTATATGAAATGTCTTTGTTATGGAGACAGTAGAGAGTTGAACCACCTGAACCTTTTTTATCAGGGGCTCTTGGGTCTGTTGCACACCTAAAGTGTCCATTATAAGAGGTTCCCACACTCCCTACTGGATATCCTAATTATTTTGTAAAATATTTCATGGAGAATGTAACAAGAGGAGCTGGAACACACAAAGAAGGTTGGGAACACCTAAAACCCCAAGGCGGACAGAAGCAGAGTTGGGAATTATGGATTTCTGATCTCAAAGTTTGAACATTGAAGATTTATTAAAATCTACAGGACTGCAAGCAAGCAGCAAACATTAGTGATTGCAGTGCTGTAGTGGCGACTAATGCCCCGTACACACGGTCAGAAATTCAGACGGAAAATGTCCGATCCGACCATGTTGTCGAAAAATCCGCCCGTGTGTGGGCTCCATCTGACTTTTTCCGACGGAAAAAATTTGAGATCCTGCTCTCAAATTTTCCGGCAACAAAACCCGATCTGACTTTTTCCGATCGTGTGTAGAGAATTCCGACGGACAAAGTGCCACGCATGCTCAGATCAAATTACGAGACCAAAGCTATTGGCTAATAGCCTCTACGTAGTTCCGCCGTACGCAATGAACGTCACCACGTTCAGAATCATCGGATTTTCCGACAACTTTGTCCGACGGTGTGTATGCAACATCAGTGTCGGACAAAATCCGTCGGAAAAAAATCTAAAGGATTTTGTGGTCGGAATTTCCGACCGTGTGTACGGGGCATAAGGTTGGATTCACACCTATGCATTTTTAGTGCTTTTTGGATTTTGCAGATTTGCACCACAGTCCATTTACCATGGTTTCCTATGGAACACATTCTGTAGTGCAAATCTTCAAAATGCAAAAAGCACTAAAAATGCATAGGTGTGAATCCAGCCTTAGCAGAGGGCACAATGGATGGCTGCAGAGAGATCGCTGCTCTAAAGCCTTATTCACACCAATGCGTTTTTTCAAACTTTTTGCAGAAATGCAGTACAATTTTTTTTTTTTAACATGGATTCCTATGGAACATGTTTACATCAATGCATTTCTGTGCCTCTGCGTTTTTGAAAAGGGTCAGGGACTTTTTTTAATGCAAAACAGTGCTTTTTTTGGTTCAATAGGTTTCAATGGAGAAGCTGCAGAAAAACGTGTAGTTTTTGTCTGCGATTTGCGTTTTGCATTTTTAAAACTTTCCGACAACAAATTTTCCCAAGAGAAAGAAACAAAAACATAAAAAAGGCAAAATCACGGTAATAACCTGGTAAAAAAAAATGCAGAAAGCACAGCCAAAAGCACTGCAGAAACGCTCAAAAGCAACATGCATAGATGTGAATCAAGCCTATCGCAGAGAGCAACAGCCCTTTTGTTTAGCCTGCTGCCTTAGAATTTGCACTGACATTGACTAGCTAATAAAAGATCACTAACTTAGAATTTTAAAATGTCAGCTTTTCTTTTACTTTTTGTATAAATATTAATTTAAACAGATACTGTTATCTTTGCCTTTGTGGGGCAAAATGAAAGTGTCTCCATAAAAGTCATCTACTGAACTCCTGACACACACTTTGCCAGAGCTTCCCTGCCACTCCTTTCCTTATCACCACCTGCACTAAAATCCTTAGTGTATTCTGGGCTTGGACACTAAGGGGACCCGACACGTCACTTCTAGTGTTGCCACCTTTTCGTCAAGCCAAACCCGAACACTTTAGCGGTGCACGGCAATTTTTCTTGTAGTACACGCTATAGGATTGTAGGAGACTTGGGACACCTTTGACTTACCCTAGGAGAGTAGTAAGGAGGTGCACATAGCGCGCTGCAGTGAACAGTGGCCAAATTGCATTAACAGTGGAGAGGGGGATGGACATAAATGGGCATGGTAAATAAAACAAAAGCATTTGTGTGACCGTAAAATATGATTAGATTAATAAAAGAAATGTCACAGTTAAAATATGAACCTAGCCTACCTTAAAAGTGGACACTGTCAGTTAGTAGGGCAGTGGACGGTGTCAGTAGGGCAGTGGACAGTGTCAGTAGAGCAGTGGACGGTGTCAGTGGGGCAGAGGACGGTGTCAGTGTGGCAGAGTGGGCAGAGTGCAGTGTCAGTGGGCAGAGTGCAGTGTCAGTGGGCAGAGTGCAGTGTCAGTGAGCAGAGTGCTGCGTCAGTGGGCAGAGTGCAGTGTCAGTGAGCAGAGTGCTGCGTCAGTGGGCAGAGTGCTGTGTCAGTGGGCAGAGTGGGCAGAGTGCTGTGTCAGTGGGCAGAGTGCAGTGTCAGTGGGCAGAGTGCTGTGTCAGTGGGCAGAGTGCGGTGTCAGTGGGCAGAGTGCGGTGTCAGTGGGCAGAGTGCTGCGTCAGTGGACAGAGTGCGGCGTCAGTGGGCAGAGTGCGGCGTCAGTGGGCAGAGTGCGGCGTCAGTGGGCAGAGTGCAGCGTCAGTGGGCAGAGTGCTGTGTCAGTGGGGCAGAGTGCTGTGTCAGTGGGCAGTGCTGTGTCAGTGGGCAGAGTGCTGTGTCAGTGGGCAGAGTGGGCAGAGTGCTGTGTCAGTGGGCAGAGTGGGCAGAGTGCGGCGTCAGTGGGCAGAGTGCGGCGTCAGTGGGCAGAGTGCTGCGTCAGTGGACAGAGTGCGGCGTCAGTGGGCAGAGTGCGGCGTCAGTGGGCAGAGTGCGGCGTCAGTGGGCAGAGTGCGGCGTCAGTGGGCAGAGTGCAGTGTTTGTGGGCAGAGTGCTGTGTCAGTGGGGCAGAGTGCTGTGTCAGTGGGCAGTGCTGTGTCAGTGGGCAGAGTGCTGTGTCAGTGGGCAGAGTGCTGTGTCAGTGGGCAGAGTGGGCAGAGTGCAGTGTTTGTGGGCAGAGTGCTGTGTCAGTGGGCAGTGCTGTGTCAGTGGGGCAGAGTGCTGTGTCAGTGGGGCAGAGTGCTGTGTCAGTGGGGCAGAGTGCAGTGTTTGTGGGCAGAGTGCTGTGTCAGTGGGGCAGAGTGCTGTGTCAGTGGGCAGTGCTGTGTCAGTGGGCAGTGCTGTGTCAGTGGGCAGAGTGGGCAGAGTGCAGTGTTTGTGGGCAGAGTGCTGTGTCAGTGGGCAGTGCTGTGTCAGTGGGGCAGAGTGCTGTGTCAGTGGGGCAGAGTGCTGTGTCAGTGGCAAGAGTGCAGTGTTTGTGGGCAGAGTGCGGTGTCAGTGGGCAGAGTGCGGTGTCAGTGGGCAGAGTGCAGTGTGTGTGGGCAGAGTGCAGTGTCAGTGGGCAGAGTGCAGTGTTTGTGGGCAGAGTGCTGTGTCAGTGGGCAGAGTGCAGTGTTTGTGGGCAGAGTGCAGTGTTTGTGGGCAGAGTGCGGTGTCAGTGGGCAGAGTGCGGTGTCAGTGGGCAGAGTGCGGTGTCAGTGGGCAGAGTGCAGTGTTTGTGGGCAGAGTGCAGTGTTTGTGGGCAGAGTGCAGTGTCAGTGGGCAGAGTGCGGTGTCAGTGGGCAGAGTGCAGTGTTTGTGGGCAGAGTGCAGTGTTTGTGGGCAGAGTGCGGTGTCAGTGGGCAGAGTGCGGTGTCAGTGGGCAGAGTGCAGTGTTTGTGGGCAGAGTGCAGTGTCAGTGGGCAGAGTGCAGTGTTTGTGGGCAGAGTGCTGTGTCAGTGGGCAGAGTGCAGTGTTTGTGGGCAGAGTGCGGTGTCAGTGGGCAGAGTGCGGTGTCAGTGGGCAGAGTGCGGTGTCAGTGGGCAGAGTGCAGTGTTTGTGGGCAGAGTGCAGTGTTTGTGGGCAGAGTGCGGTGTCAGTGGGCAGAGTGCGGTGTCAGTGGGCAGAGTGCGGTGTCAGTGGGCAGAGTGCGGTGTCAGTGGGCAGAGTGCGGTGTCAGTGGGCAGAGTGCAGTGTTTGTGGGCAGAGTGCAGTGTTTGTGGGCAGAGTGCAGTGTCAGTGGGCAGAGTGCGGTGTCAGTGGGCAGAGTGCAGTGTTTGTGGGCAGAGTGCAGTGTTTGTGGGCAGAGTGCGGTGTGAGTGGGCAGAGTGCGGTGTCAGTGGGCAGAGTGCAGTGTTTGTGGGCAGAGTGCAGTGTCAGTGGGCAGAGTGCAGTGTTTGTGGGCAGAGTGCTGTGTCAGTGGGCAGAGTGCAGTGTTTGTGGGCAGAGTGCGGTGTCAGTGGGCAGAGTGCGGTGTCAGTGGGCAGAGTGCGGTGTCAGTGGGCAGAGTGCAGTGTTTGTGGGCAGAGTGCAGTGTTTGTGGGCAGAGTGCGGTGTCAGTGGGCAGAGTGCGGTGTCAGTGGACAGAGTGCGGTGTCAGTGGGCAGAGTGCAGTGTTTGTGGGCAGAGTGCAGTGTCAGTGGGGCAGTGGACTTTAATTACCAAAACAAAATCAAAGCAATCTGCAGGAACCCCACAAATAGAGAATAAAAGATATTAGATAAAGGCTAATAACAGAGTGAACACTGCACAATGAAGTAATTATGCCAGGATGGTACTGCAGGGAGAACTAGAGTGTGATCTATAATCAGCAGACATGTCCCTGGAAAGACCAGCATGACAGTCCCACACTGGAGAGCTTGTGGACTGTGAGCTGCAGGAGAGTAAAGACCCTCAGCTCTGCACTCACCCAGCGGTCTGTCTCTGTCCCCTTAGATCGCTCAGCAGGCTCTGTGTCTGTTCCTCTTGCTTTCTGGACAGGTCACATGATCGGCTTGCAGAGGGGAAGAGCCGAGGCTGTGTGTTTGTCTGCATTTAGGCACTGGAGCGTCTCTCCCCCCTCACAGCTGTTCTGCAATGTGTCCCAAGTTCACACAGCGCCAGAGACTCGGCCAGAGCGCCGGGCAGTGAAGGCAGGGAGGGAGACACTTGCACGGGGAACCCCAATACAGAGTAGTAATAGGAGACTCCTCGGCACTGTGTCCGGGGCTCAGGCAGACTGATCCCCGGACAAAGGATTCAAAACCCGTACTGTCCGGGTGAATCCCGGACAGGTGGCAACCCTAGTCACTTCCTCAGTCATGTGATAGCGCTCAGACCTAGCAATTGGCTTCTACATCCAAGCACTGGCACAGGGGAGGAGTTAACATGTTCCTCTATACCCAAAAGCAATGGGTATTGTCATCAGCTACAACATTAGCAGGAGTGGCAAGGGAGTGCTGGCACCATGAGTATTAGGTATTCATGGGAAGTGATTGTACTCCATTGGCATACCTCCCAACATTTTGCGATAGGAATGAGGGACACCTACTAACAAACGTATGTAGGCATAGGACACGCCCCCCGAAACACACCCCCTTAAAGGAGAATTAACCAAAAAAAAGGTGAATTAAATCCAGAAGGACTTTTTTTTACCACTACTATTACTTTATATTGGCTTTTAAAATGTACAAATGCAGCAATTTAGAAATTGGATGGAAGGTTTAGCACTGGGAAACACTTTTTGAAAGATAAAAAGTGCATTTTATATACAAATATATAGATAAGACCAGAATGAGGGACAAATGAGGAGGAAAGAGGGACAGAGGGACTTTGTACCAAATCAGGGACAGTCCCTCGAAATTAGGGACAGTTGGGAGCTATGCATTGGTAAGGTCACAAAAGGAACTGCAGCCTGCTCGCATTATTTGTAATAAAAACATCTTTGCCATTCTAAAGCATCCCTCCAACCACTTTGCATATTATTTTATATATACTGTGACTCTGTACTTGCCAAATATGCTGCATAAATATCCCTCCACTGAGTCTGGCTGCATCCATTTTAACTGTGGGCAGCTGAAGCTGCTGCCTGTTCACTTCCTGGATTTACACAGACACACAGAGGCACACCTCCAGCCCTGCAGCTCTCATTGGCCCTCTTAGGACTCATCCCCCCTCCCTTCCTGGCAAACTCTCACGATGGTGAGGCTACATTCAAACTTCAGTGCTTTAAATCTTTGGCAGATTTGCCGACAGCGCCGATGTGTGAACGACAAAATCACAGAACTCGCATTTGTGATGCCATTTGAATGATACCCCAAATTGCCATATTTGATTGGGAGCAATAAAATGTACTGCAATCGCGGCAAGCATATCACCCTAAAAGAAGCTCCTGGACTTTTTTTTGGGCAATATACATAGTTACATAGTAGGTGAGGTCGAAAAAAAGGCCATCAAGTCCAACCTATGTGTGTGATTATATGTCAGTATTACCTTGTATATCCCTGTATGTAGTGGTCGTTCAGGTGCTTATCTAATAGTTTTCTAATAGTATTAATCTAATATTTTCTTGAAATATGCTTCCCGTGATGCAGATTGCTGCGATTGCAGCACGTTTTATCACGCGACAATCGCAGCAGACCCGCACCATGATTTGAGGTGTCATTCAAATGAATGGCATCACAAATGCGAGGTCTGCGATTTTACAGCGCCAATGTGTTATTCACACATCGGCGCTGTAAAATCGCGGGAAAAATGCTGTAGTGTGTGAATGCAGCCTGTGTTATAAGTTATTGTTGCGTTGTGTTATATGTTATAAGCCTAGGCTTTTTACCAGACAAGAAACAGGAAGTGGGCTGTATGAGGTATTTACTGGCAGAAAAAAAAAATGTTTTACTATCCAAAGTTAAAACAACAAAGGCAGAAGATTTAATAGATGGAAAGTTAAGAAAATTACTGAAGGTCCTCTTATCCTTTCAGCCAAGGAAGCTGCCATCTTGGCCATTGGATGGTTTGACAGTTTGGTTGAGAGCACAACCAATGGGAGTGTTACATTTTCGGCACGTGTCGGCAAGGTAACTGTTTTATGGATGGGTTTACTTCCGCTGTAAATGTGATGTGATCAATAATATTATAGATTTATAAGCGAAAGCTCGAATAGAGTAGATTTTGCAAACACTGGTCCATGGATAGCTGGTAGTCCTCACACTCAACCAAAAGCAATAAACTGTGTCTAATCCATTCATCTTCATTCATCTGTTGGGCGTCTCAAAGAAATTATAATCTGCTCAATGGTCCAGCCAGCACTGCTGCTTCTTACCTATTACAGGCTTCATTATCTGATAATATCCATTTGCAGTTTTATCATTTGATGAGAAGGCAGACTTCATCTTGTCGAAGAGGAGGTCCTTGGTGCTTTGACTACACGTGGAAATCTGCAGTGGTTGGGCGGAATTCCTGAAAAAATAAAAAAAAGATTACTAATGTGGAACTGTAGGCAAAACAGCTATATATGCAGATGAAATACATATATGGGAGATGTTTACCTGCCAAAGGATTTATATTTCTGTGTATCTAGTCCTAAGACCCCTTTCACCCTGTGGCATTTTTCAAGCTTTTGAGCTAAAAATAACGTCTGTAAAGCGCCTGAAAAACGCCTACCCTGCAGCCCCAGTGTGAGACCCCCTAGTGCTTTCACACTGGGGCGGTGCGCTTGCAGGACATTAGAAAAAGTCCTGCAAGCATCATCTTTGGGACGTGTATACAATGCTCCTCCACCGCCCCTGCCGTTGAAATCATTGAGCACCGCTGCCAAAGCACTTCGGCAGGGACGCTTTGCGTGCACTTTTAATCCCTGCTAACGGCCGAAAAGCGCCGCTATAACAGCGGTGAAGCTTTATCGCTGACGCTCCCCCGCCCCAGTGTGAAAGTAGCCTAAAGCCTCCTACACACAATGGGATTGTTGGCCAAAACCATGGACTTTTGTCCGAAGGGTGTTGACCCAAACTTATTTTGCATACACACGGCACACAATTGTTGGCCAACAATCAAGAACGTAGTGACCTCCTAGACGTAGTACGTGTTTTTTCAGCTCTTTAGCGCCACCCTTTGGGCTCCTTCTGCTAAATTTGTGTTGGTAGAAGTTGATTCGCACTTTTCGTTTTGCGCTTTTCATTTCGTGCTTTTCAGTTCGTTTCTAAACGGCCGTTCGTCAACCAGACATGTTGCGGAATCGGAGGATATAATGTGTTATTTATTATTGGCCTTGGAGTTATTGCTTTGACATAATTTTTTGGGTTGAAAATGGATTTAATTTGGTAAATTTTCTATATTTTTGGATGCATACAATGTACTTTTTGGTTAAGTTCTATTGGCAGATAGCATGTCTAATGTTATTTGTATTCTTTTTTTAATGCACAATAAAAAAAATTGTGTAGAATAATACCGTATATACTCGAGTATAAGCCAAGTTTTTCAGCACATTTTTTGTGCTGAAAATGCCCCCCTCAGCTTATACTCGAGTCAAGAACTTTTCTGCAGCAGAGAATTATATTTTCCGACCAAACTTCCACTGGGTTTGTACACCAAATTTGGGGTTCCTAGCTCCAAGTGGCCCCGAGATACGGGGCCCCAAAGTCGGTCAATTGTGTCCATCTGCAGCAATGTCATTTTGGGACCCTTCGGGTATCTAGGAACCCTTAACTACCAAGTTTAAAGTTTGAGGGACCTATGGCTGCAAATGGGCACAGTGAGGCATGCAAATGGGCACAGTGAGGCATGCAAATGGGCACAGTGAGGCAGCAAATGGGCATTGTTGACCCTCTTTTCCACTTACAGTAGCTGCGCATTTCTCACCCTAGGCTTATACTTGAGTCAATACATTTTCCCATTTTTTTGTGTTAAAATTAGGTGCCTCGGCTTTTATTCGGGTCGGCTTATACTTGCGTATATACGGTACTTGACTATGTGTTTTACTTCAAATTACAGTTTGGGAATAGGCAGTTACATTTAAAAAAATACAATGTAAAATTGACAAGGGACACCAACATAGTTGTATCTTTGATCTTATAAACTACATGATAATGGTGCTGTAGTAACTTGCACAAATAAAAAAAGAAAAACATAATAATATTATTCTTGATATCACTAGAAAAAAAAAAAAAGCCTTTGAAAATTAGTTTCGCAATAACTCCATCAATATCACCAGCAAAGCAGCCAAAAAGCTCACATCCAAAATTTGTTGGCAGAAAATCCGATCGTGTGTACGCGGCATTAGAGTTACACAGTTTAGCCACACCACACAGCCTTGTCTGGTGAGCTGACCTTATTGCCGAAAAGTAGAACTTTAAATCAAAGCAATAATTTCATCAGTGCTTGACCAGAGCTGCCATCATCCCTTTAATTAGCACAAACACATTTCAGTATACCTCTTTGTGGGATTTTTTCATGGCAACCAATATAATCGAAAAAATATATTTGTATAAAAATATGAATTTTATTAATCAAAAGTTTAAAAAACAAACCTCCACGAGGCTCATATCTTTCCATAAAAAACATCAAAGACAGAGTTTAACATAAATAGTATACTCAGTGGTGATACCCTATACCATAAGTGTTTGTATATTCCCAACGATTCAATAACAGTTTTCCATTTCCCTCTATACTGTTATTGAACCGTTGGCAATATACAGTCACTTATGGTATTGGGTATCACCACTGAGTATACAATTTATGCTAAATTATGTCTTTGATGTTTTTTTTAAATGGAAAGATATGAGCCTCATGGAGGTTTGTTTTTAAACTTTTGATTAATAAAATTTATATATTTTTTTTTTTTATAAAATCTTTTTTATTGAGTTTTGCAATAACACATAAACTTGCCCACACAGGGGCTAAACATTACCCACGCAGGGGCAAATCCTCTGATGCGGCAACAACCACAACAGTGTACATCATATAACATAACCAGACTGCCTCTGAAGCAGCAACATACCGCAACAGGGCAGACCAATAAAACACAACTTACTTATTTATACCCTAATGTGGGGAGAGGTTTAGTTCAGGAGGGTCTGTGCTCAATATTATATTGACAGGATAATGTGACATGAGGGTATTTGGGTCAATTTGCTATCATACTATAACCTGGAAGTTAATCTAGGGATTAGTTACTGCATCAGTTGCCGTTGAATTATCATCTAACCAACAGGTCCACACCTTTTCAAATTTTTGTGGGCAACCTCTGCCCGAGTAGGTGGCTTTATACAGGGGCAAACTGGCGTTCACAAGGTTTTTAATAAAATTTATATTTTGATACAAATATGTTTTTTGATTATATTGGTTGCCGTGAAAAAGTCCCACAAAGCAGTATACTGAAATGTGTTTGTGGTAAAGTGGAACTTTAGTCAGAAAATGAAGTCCTGCATGATGACTTCAGGTTGGCCCCTTTTGCAGGTATAGAGATGTAAAACATTAAAAATAAGTTCCTATACTGTTAAAAATCCAGGAATACGCAGTCTCATCCAGCTCTGCACATGCTCGGTTGCTCTCTATTTTTAGGCACTGCCAAATTTCGAGAGGGCGATCTGCTGACAGCCTTAAAGCGGAATTAAACCCTCCTATCCTTAAGTGCCAAGGAAGCTGCTTCTGTTTGATCTGCAACTGCCATGGTGCTGCACATCAGTTATGACACCAGCCATTTGATGGTTTTACAGTTTGGTTGAGGACACAAACAAATTGGACAGTTAGCAATTCTGACATTGCCCTTGCAGTGCTCCCCCAGGATAGCTTGCTCTCCATATCGCCTGAGCATTGGGCTATGGACGGTACATGGGATTGAGGTAACGGGTTGAGCCTGGGAAAGGGGGCAATATGCTAAATGTTTAAAATCGCCCCCCTGGTCTGAGTGAATTGACTGTGAGCTGCCCGTTAGAGGCAAGACGAGAATTTGGGGTACATTTGAGAGCTTGGAGTCCCCTAAGAGTGACCACTACTGTCTATATTATTACATAGTTGCCTTGCTGGGAGAAGGTACCGAGGAAGGGCCCCCCAGTGGTGCTGGACTGCTAAGCTGTGCTTTTTTTTTTTTTTTCCTCCATCCCTTTTTTTTTTTTTTTTTGGTGTTTTTTTTGGTGTGTTTTTTTTTTTTTTTTTTTTTTTTGTTGGTGCTCACCGACCTCTTATTGATATCCATCTAAAATAGTACTGGGTCTGTGCTGCAAGACCACAAGGCTTTCAAAAATTATTGATTAATTTGAATCACCACTAGGAGGTGAAAAATTTTACCATGCTGAGCAAACGTGCTGCTGACGAGACGGCGCACTTGGAAGGGGGCCAAAAAACGCGCTCTGCCAAGGAGAAAGCAAACCAGGTGTCCGCTGCTGCTGCCGCAGCAAAACTTGAGCGCTTTGCCCATGCCCATGCTCCCGCTCAATCACCAAGCAAGGGGGGCACCAACTACCAGTGACACACGCAAAGACCCAGGGGGTGGCATCTGATAGAAGAAATTCCAGCCAATTATCATTGAACACCACCATTTTACCTGCCAGAGGAGCCACGAACAATAAAGACCCTGGGGAGGGTAAGGTGGTACAGGCAGCAGCAAGGTCACTGGCGTGCTCTATTATAGGGGGTCAGGAGGAACCCACACTTAGGGCCATATTTGATGCTGTTAACGCTTGCAAGGACTCTATATCTGGCTTGGATAGCCAATTGAGTGGCATAAAAACTGAGCTAACTGCAATGAGCCAGTTACTGAGTAGCACAGTGGAAAGGACTACGGCGCTTGAAGCGAGGTTAAGTACGATCGACGATGAACTCTCCCCATTACAGGAAAAAATCATAGGCCTACAGAAGCAAATGGCCAAACAGGCCGCTAAGCTCGACGATTTAGAAAATAGAAGCCGCAGAAGCAACGTGCGCCTAATAGGCTTACCTGAGAGGAGTGAGGGCCCCAATCCCGTAGTCTTTCTGGAAACTTGGCTCAAGGAAATATTTGGGGATTCCTCTTTTACGCCGCTATTTGCGATCGAGAGAGCCCATCGAGTTCCTACCAGACCCCGACAAAATGACGAGCGGGCTCGCCCACTATTACTGAAATTTGTAAACTACAATGACCGTGCGATTTTACTTCGCAAGGCTAGAGAACTGGGGGACATTTTTTTCAAGGAGGCTAGGGTTTCCTTCTACCCGGATTTTTCCCCGGACCTCCAGAAACTCAGAACAGAATTCATCCCAGTTAAGCGCACGCTTCAGCGACATAAAATCGCATACGCCCTGTTGTACCCCGCCCGCCTGCGGGTGACTGCTATGGGCTCGACTTTGTATTTTAACACACCCGTTGAAGTCGAGAGATGGTTGGAGGAACACAGAGAAGATCTTTGAGAGTGCCAGAGACATTTACTATGGGGGGGGGGGGGGGCCGATGGAGGGCCTAGGTTGTTTATTCTCTTGTTATATGTTGTTTCTATGGTTTTTTATTTTTTGACATAGTCCATCACATTAAGGGTATCGGGTCGGGGGGGGGGGGGGTGGGGGGAGGGGGGTTGAGGGGAATACCTCTCACAACACTATCATTATCATTATCATATTAATAATGTGTTTTTTTTTTTTTGTTGTTTCTTTTTGGCACCGTTGCACTGACATTTGATTAGGACCGGGGGTTAGAGGTGGGGGCTTCTATAGACGCCCCCACTCCTCCCCTCGTCCATCCGATGGTTTATACACAGCCACTACAACGCCTGCCTGGGAGGGCGGGGGGTTTTTTCCTTTTTCTTTTTTTTTTTCTCCTTTTTTTTTTTTCTCTCTTTTCCCTCACTGACATTGGACTAGGATCGAGTGGCAGGGATGGGGCTTCCGCGGAAGCGGAGGCCTCTATCTCTCCTCCTCGTCTACCTTAATGGTTAACACGTTGTCAATTGCACAATGGGGGTGGGATCACGGTGGTTACTGGGGGGGGGGGCTCTATGTCTTCCCCCCCCTTTCTTTTCTCCACCCTGTTTGGGGGGGTAGGTTACTCTGTCCGCACATTATTACTTCAAAGTTGATACCACTGGGAAAGGGTTGGATTAGGACTGTTCACTTAATACAGTATCACGGTTGGGACGGGACATCTGTGCTGCTGGGCGGGAGGTGTATGGTTGGGTCGCACATAAGCCTCGTGGGGGTGGCCCAGTTGGGCATGGGGGGTGGGGGGAGGGGGGTGGGGTGGGTAGGGTTAGGGAGGACTGGGGTAACACACACTGCTGGCGCCTACGAGGTCGGTGGGGGTTGGTGCGTGGGCGGGGGTGGTGGGGGAGCTGGGGGGGGCTGGGGGGTTGTGTTTTGGCCCCCCCCCCTCCCCTCCCTGCTCCCCCCCCCCCTGCGTCCTGCGATTAAATCTATCACGGAGGGTGACAGGGTAAACCTGGTCTCGTGGAACACCCGGGGTCTGGGTAGCTTAAATAAACGTGCGTTAGTCCTGTCGGCATTGGACGGGAAGGGACCCGGAATACTGCTTCTGCATTCCAGGAATGTAACTTTTTTTTAGAAACAGTTAAATCGATGGGTTTAGTTCTGCTGTTCAGGGGCTCTGAGCTTCAGCAAAATGGCAGCCTCCAGCAAGAAGAAACAGGAGCAATGTTGGAGGCAATTTACAGCACACACTAATTATGGTAACATAATTATTAATGTGGAATGTATGTTCCTTGCATAAGACCATTCTTTTTTATCAAGTTGTTATGGGTAAAGTTCTGCTTTAGTTAAGCAATAAACATTGGTCACCTCCCTGCCCCAGCCTGTTATTGGACAGTGAAGAAGTCAAAATCATGAGCTCATGTCCCTCTTTTCTTCTCCTGTCATCAGGTTCTGTGCCAACACATGTGCATGCAGCACACTTGATTGGCTTCTCCTTTCCCCAGTCCAAGACTTGCTGTACCGGACATTTTTAGAGAAAAACAATTATCAAATGCAGGGATTTGCACTTGTTTTTTTTTTTAAATCCATTACCGTTTTTGCAGGGTAAAGCAATAGGCTTACATTAATACCATTCCACTCATCATCTGCCAAGACCCAAGCCCCGATTAGGTTATATTTGCTAAGTCACACTCCCTTCTCATAATCCGTCCCTGTCTTACAGAACATAAAAACTTTAGGTAAGTAGGTTAAAATCCAAGTGGAAGAAAGTAATAAACGCTACTTGGAAATGTGTCTTTTGTGTTGCCCTTCTACAGAGATGTATTATGGCAGAACGGGGCGCTAGGCAAGGTAGCTAATTTGGACCACCGAATCCCTTTGACTGACATTGATAAAAAATTGTATCAGGCATTCCACTTCACACCAACTAATCACAAGTCCATACTCCCATGTGAAGTGTCGGGCAATTGCCCAGCTTTGACCAATTGTGCTATCCCCTTGCTTTACTGAAGGTTGTAGCGGTGGACATACATAGAGTTCTAGCACATCCACCAGGTTTCCCTTCTACAGAGACGTATTGGGGCACAATGGGACCCTAGGCAAGGTAGCTACTCTGGAACCCCCAATCCTTTTGACTGACACTGAAAAAAGTTGTATGAGGCATTCCATTAAACACCAACTGCCCAAAAGTCTATCATGCCTTGTGATGTGGCAGGCGAGTGCACAGCTTTAACCAATTGTGCTATCACCCTGGTTTACAGAAGGTTGCAGCAGTGTGCCCTGAACAGTCATCAGGCCCTAGGCTCCTGTCCAGGTTGCCTTGTGTATAATCTGGCTTTGCAATGCTATGCACTGTGCCAAAAAGTGTGAAGGCTTTAAAGAATTTCTGGATAGTAGCAGCACAACCTTACCTTAAATCGGCTAAATTAATGTTTTTAATTAGAGTCTCATTTAGGCTGCAGATGTAAGGAGCCAAGACGGTGAGTAGTACTGCATCCACAGTGGCATTTGGATTGAGTTGCAGGTATCGCTGAACCAACACATTGATCTGGAAAGATATTCAAATATTTCAGTTAAATTTTGTCCTTATTAAATTACATTAATACATAGTTCCTGATGTATTTACTAGATCAACATTCACTTCTTCAGGGGAACCTCATTGTGGGTTGCATACGCCTTCTTTAGCAGAAGTCAATGCAAGTCATGTTGAAGTTGCACCAAAAGTAGTGCAGGAACCTTTTATGCTAAGTCAGAGCGACTTGAGTCACATGGATTAGAACGATTCCATTGCTGTTAATGGGACTTTGAACTCTCAAGTCATATGACAAGTCGCGGCAGTGTGAACCTGGGGCTTAGTGTCAGTTAGTGACAATGCCATTTAGTGTCAGTGTGTCAGTTGGTGTATGTGTTAGTGACAGAGTTAGTGTCAGTGTGTTTTAGGTAAGAAAGAAAAGGTTTAATATTTAGTGTCATAATTTCATAATAAAAAAATTCAAGAGATATCCATTAAAATTAGCCACCAAATGAAAGCCCTATCTTTCATGAAAAAAAAAAGTTATAATCCACCTGTATACACCAATGCTGCGTACACACGATCGGACATTCCGACAACAAAACTGTGGAATTTTTTCAGACGGATGTTGGCTCAAACTTGTCTTGCATGCACACGGTCACACAAATGTTGTCGTAAATTCCGAACGTCAAGAACACGGTGACGTACAAGACGTACAAGACGTACAAGACATACGACGAGCGAAGAAAAATTAAGTTCTGCTTGATTCTGAGCATGTGTGGACTTTTGTGCATTGGAATTGTGTACACACGATCTGAATTTCCGACAAGTTTTTGAGAACCAGCTCTCAAACATTTGTTGTCGGAAATTCCGACAGCAAATGCCCGATGGAGCCTACACACGGTCGGAGTTTCCGACAACAAGCTCAAATCCAACATTTGTTGTCGGAAATTCCGACCGTGTGTACGGGGCATAAGTGATTTGAATGATATGTACAGTTTTTCTAACACGTGTCAAAGTTACAAAATTGGGTTTGGTTGTTCAGGTTTGTTTTGACCCTAGTTATGAAGGGGCTAAGATATAAATATTTAATTGTGGATATATTTGAAACGCCTCCCTTTTGGACTCCCTAAGCAACAGTGCTGATTGGCCCATCACTGCCACATTAAATAGAGAGCCGGTCACAATCTCTTGACATACAATTCGCAATAGTGTGAACCCAGCCTTAGGCAACCCAAGCAGGTTATTACACTGCATGTATTAAAAAAAAATATATGTATTGATAAACACATAGTGTATTATTATCTGCCTGGCATGCATTTTCAAATTGTACAATGCAGGTATGATCTGGGATGCCACAACCCTCAGTAGGCACAGCTAAGAGACAGAGACTTACCCTGGAGTCACTAGAATTCCAAGATGCCGATTGGATCAGTGTCGCTAAGGTATCCACAGATGTAATATTCCAGAGGCTCATTTCCTTCTCACTGTACATTGTTGCTATATTGCCTAGCTGGATGAGATACGGTTCTGGTACACCAGTAGGGAAGATCTGGAAAATAACATCAAAATAAAACATGCTTTATTTTTAGATATTTACCTACTGAGGAATTAAAGGATCAATTAAAGCCTACTGTATCTCTAGTCTGAATCAAGAAGGCCACTTACAAGCTGGAGCTGGGCTTTAAAGTGGTAAATGACAAAAAGCAAGAAGGGCGCACCACCCTAATTCATAACCAATGGTTCCATTTATTGTAATAAAACTGATAATGCACTAGGCTGGTGCTCCTTCATGCTCTTTGACATATCGTGTTTTGGATTCCCCTGTCTGAAGAGGGCTGCAAGGCCTAGAGAGCACCTGACGATTTGTTAAAAAATCCAAGCCAATTGAAGGTTATCTATGGAAACTATAATATCACTTTCTGTATATCCACCACATCTGGGTGCAGAAGAGTTTTTTTGTTTTTTATTAAGCTTTAAAGTAGCCCTGATGCATCTACACCTCTGTCAAGTGGTGAGTGAAACCTTTTGCAGAGCTAGGAGCAATGCTACAATCCAACACTTCCAGGTGTGTCGGAGAGTGTGTCCTCTGCTGTGCCCTGTAGCTTTTCTTACTGGCAGCTATGCCACTACTGTAAGGAACCACAGTACCCAGCAGGGGTCACACCCATAAGTGTCTAGTGGCAGCAGTGCCGGAGATCATAAACACAGCAAAGGTTTCATTTTCAGCCCAGGAGAGAGGCAAGTGATCAGCATCTTCTATTGCAGTGACATTTTTTTTTAAAGATGAGGTGGGGTCAATTTAATGTTGCTGTAGCTTGCTTCTTGCTAAATAATTAAATACATACATACATAAATACTTAAACCATAGCCCACAACAGATACATGTTAGTGTGCAGTTTCTTCTCTGGAGCAGCTTGTCCAGAGTGGGATGTAAAAGCAAGTAGGCTGCAGGCCATACTGTTGGAAGCAGGTCTTATTTGCAATTAAGAAAACCCATCAAACTGGATTTTTTTTCAGAAACTCAAAGGACAAGCGCCCATTCATTAAAAGTACAGAAAGTGCAGTTGTACCCCAAACTTGCCCAATCTTACCGTATTGAGTTGGTTTTTGAGCACTTGCAGCTGCCCATCATCGAACGCCAAGCCTCCGAGGACATTCAAGCTATCGATTAAAGTTTTATTGGTGATACAAGCTTTTAGCTGTGCAGCTGAGTAAGTGGCTGCAATAAAGTCCATTTGACTGTTTATCAGATCTGTAGTGATATTCCCGTCACATGTCATAACTGTAAAAAGACACAATAATTACACAACACATAGGCTGCCATATTTGTACATACAAACTCTATTATCTCTTAGGCCAGGATTGTGTTGAGGTAACTTTAGTGTACATTTATTTTGAATGGCACCCAAGGTAACATACCAGCACTACAACCTCCCATGTGCTTTGTTCCCAAAAAAGGGCCCAGTGCAGTTTTGCCAACGCTAGCTGTTGGCAGCCCATTTAAAATTAATAGGCTGCCTTAGTGCAATGCATGTTAATGTGCAAGGTGATGTGTGTTAATGTGTGTGTGTTAGATCACCGCTACATTGTGAACACTGGGCACAAGCTCACCAAAATTAGACAGTAGAAGACTAAAAAATTGTGGCATGGTCTGATGAATCTCAATTTGCTGAGCTACACAGATGGTAAGGTTAGAATTTGGGGCCACTAGAGTAAATTCATGGACCCAACTTGCCTTGTGTCAACAGCCCTGCCTCTTGGTGGAATAGTGTGCTAAATATGTCCATTAAATATGTTTCTCTGTTTGTCCAAACAGCTTCCTCAGTTCTAGAATATTATTGGAAATACTTTCTTGGCACAAGTTGAGCCTAGAAATATCAACCAGGCATCGCTTGTTTGTCCCAGCCTATCTACTGTAAGTATTGTTGTTATATATGGTGTCAAGAGGAAACGGGAGAAGCATTCTATGTGTCTCATTACCAGGTGTCAGGCAGGAACTGGAGGAGATGCTTGCTACCCAATGGTTATTGGATAATACAATCCAAAGCACAGTTGAGGCATCATGAACAATGTCTTCTCACTTGCCCTGAATGTGAGCAGTGCCCAAGTATACAAGAAAAGAGGAGACCCAGCACCTGCCAGGTTGCCCTATAGCATAACTGGGCCCCTAATTTCCAAAAGGCCATTGTACAGCTGCACAGTTTGTATAAATGCAGAGGCTAGCAGATTTATGAAATTATACATTGAAATCTAGATCTAGAACTCACGGTCATCACGATTGGCAGGCTTAGCTGAAGCTCTAAGTTGACTGATGATAAAGGTAAATGTCGTCTTGTGCTGAACTTTCAGGGAACTCAGTCGTTTTGGGAAGAACTTTATCTTTACAGCCTGCATATTAATAACAGCATAAGTTATACTGAAATGTAAAACGAGAAATAAACATGATGTGATATTTAAGGGAGTAAATTACCTTGCTGATTAGCATTAAGGTGTCACTATCCAGAGTGCTGAAAAGGTTTCCTATTTGATTCATGGTTGTCAAATTCCAAGCAGAAGGATCCCTGGAGAAATGAATCGTAGGAAATTTTATTTTCTGGATAATATTAAAGTTTGAATGGAAATTAACCCTGCATTTGTAATCTGTATCCCACGGATTGCAGTTTAAAGGTGGGCTCCAGTAAATATAACTGGAAACACAACAAGAGGTAAGTATACAGTGTTTTAAACTTACCTCTGCGCTGTCCTTTCCAAGTCAGTGTTTTTTGTATTATGGAATGGACAGTGCAAAGATAAGTGTGATTAAAGCAGAACTCCAGGATTTGTATAATAAACTTTGTGTCAACCCTTCCTCCCTGGAGTCCCCTCACACTATAAAAAAAAAAAAAAAACACATTCTGTGATCCGACCACTCCCTCCAAAATGTGGTAATGGCATCACCCTGCGTGGAGATTTTCAATCTTGGGTGTTAACTCTGCAGTTATAGTATCTACTGTACCAATGTCTTTAAAATGCACTGCCTTGCAGACAAGGAAGTGACAGAGTCTAAACCATAGTAACATTTTTCAAAGAGGCAAAAATTCTTTAGGATTTGAAAAAGAGCATTTGGAGATAAAAGTTTATGTTAGTGTATAATATTATTTTATTGAGATTAATAGTGCAGGAAAAATATTTGCAGAAAAAGATTTAGAAAAATAGACAATAAACAACAGTAAAAAAAGGGTGAATAAAATCAAAAAGTACTCAACAGGGGTTTGGGTTGGCCTTTGGTTCCCATCCCACTCAGATTTCTAAATGCATTCATATTTTTAGATGAGCAAGTTTTTCAAAAACCAACATATTATTGAATGAATAACATTAACATTTGAAAGAGACTAAACACAATATGCATCGACTTTAATGAACTCTTATGAAATTTAATGTGACTAATTAGTCTCCTGTACGGTATAGCCTAGTTGTGTTTGACCTTGAATTGTTCGGAAATGTTCTTATACATTTGGCTAAGCACTTGTTAATGTATTTTATTAGATCATGATTTATGAAATATGACTGTTTTGGAGAGCTGAGTTATATGCTAGGAGGTCTTATGAGATGGTAGTTGGTAGTTGGATGGTAGTTTTACGAGGGTGAGAAAAGATGGTCCACTCCTTGCTTGTTCTTTATAATCTTCAAAATATATTGATTCTCCAAAAAAGACACAGACAGCAGATGTAAACACGTTTCAGCCTTGCAGGCCTTGTTCACTATTAGTCTGCTAATCTGTGTCTTTTATGGAGAATCAATACATTTTGAAGATTTTAAAGAACCACCAAGGAGTTGCAGACCATCTTTTCTCATGATTGCTACTACTGCAGCTGTGCGTCTGCTTTTCCGCACCCAGGTAGCTCTAAACAATCTTCTGATCGTATTGGGTAGTAGCACCCCACTTTTGCTCTAATTTATGAAATTTACGAGAGGCCTGATTAGAAGTTGTTAGAAGCTTACTGATGGCCTAAGACTGTTAATTCAACTGGATCTACTTTTTGCTATAAAAGTGGAGTTCCACCCACATATAATACTTTGCGCCATCTAGTCAATCCATACATCTTATGTATTGGCTAACTTTTTTTTTTTCTTCTGTGTTTTACCTTCATTTCCATTGCTATTCTTCTTCACTTCTTATGTACCTTGACATGGCGAGGTACATAATTTCCCGAGTGATTTGGGCCCTCCTCCTTCTCCCCACTGCCTTCTGGGACCTGTATGTGTCCCAGAAGACAACAGGACCACTCAGCAAGTGCAGTTCAACTCATGCATGTGCAGTAGGAAACTAGTTTCCCTTAGTTGCAATACCGGCACCTGCACCCAAAGCCGATGGACGAATTGGCTTGGGGTGCCGACATTGCGAGAACCCTGGACAGATAATTGTCCTTATATTAAAAGTTATCAGCTACAGTATTTGTAGCTGCTGACCTTTATTTTTATTTTTTGTGCAGGCTGGAACTCCGCTTTAAGAAGAGGTAATATAAGATATGTCTAAAGCTGACTGGAAAATTGAATGACTTCAGTGTCCCTGAAAGGAGAATTTTAGAGCAATAAAGGTATGCAGTGTACAGTTTGGTGCTCATTGGACCTTATTGTGGTCACGCATACATTTTTTCCAATGGTCTGCTGGAAGTTCTGGTGATGTCACAATTCTTTTCTCTTTTCCTCTAGCAGTAGCGGTGGGCAGTCTTTACTGCTGCACCAAATGGTACTTACATAATGACTTGTGAGGACCGCGCAGTGCAGTAGCAGTTGGCAATCAGGCGGCCATGTTGACACACTCCCAAAGGGTGGGTCCATGGCAGCCTGGACCCAGAAGAAGCAGTTGGAATAATACTGAACATTTTTCACCACAGAAGACTGAGAACATCTAGTGGTGCAAAGGAATTACTGTGGGGGGCAACTTCAGATTATAAGTGTTGCTGCAAATCTGCATTTTTATTTATTTTATTTTTATTTTTGCTGGATTATTTTCTTTTCTTTTTTTTTAACTTGAAGTTCTGTTTTAACACTGCACACGTGCCACCCACTGTCCTTACTAACAAAAAAAATACTGAAGTTCTCCTTTAACAAGATGAGAATAGCAACGTGTATTTTTAAAAAGGGAAATACAACCAAAAGAAAAGCAATGCTAACTTTCACCTGCACAAAAAGGTAAAGAGGCAGAGACTGTGCAGCAGATTTTGAAAGAAAAAGTCAATGAAAGCAGATAGCAAACTGGTGTAAAAGACATCTCCAGCTGACATACATACCCATATTGTGCTTTCAGCCTGGTCAAAATGGCTGCTCTCTGATTGGCAGTAAAGGATGAACAAGTTTGGAGTGCTTCTAAGACATAAGAGTCAGAACTGGTGATTTCTTGGCCTGTCAGGTCACAAGCCAGACTGCCCAAAGTTACCAGGTTGTCCTTAGTGATATTTTTGGTGTTTATGTTCTGAGAGAAAAAACAAAAACCGCCATTAACCATGGAAAGCCTTTTGACTTTTAAAGTAAAATTGTAGTATTTAATATATTTTTCTTTACTGGTGATGTTCAAAGCTAAATAAATTAAAGTGATACTCAAGTCACGTTTTTTTTGTTTTATTTAAAAACAAACATGTTATACTTATCTGCCTAGTGGATTTGAATAGAGCAGCCCGGATCCTCCTCTTCTCGGGTCCCTTGCCGATGGCCCCTCCCTCCTGCTGAGTGCCCCCCACAGGAAGCTGCTTGCTATGGAGACCCCCGAAGCCAAGCCATTACTCTGTGTGTCCATTTAGACATGGAGCCATGGCTCGTTCCCCACCCCCTCTCTCTGCTCATCGGCTCAATGACTTTGATTGACAGCAGCAGGAGCCAATGGCTGCTGTGTCTCAGACAAACAGGAGGGAGAGTCCCGGACATCCGAGTCTCTCATGCAACACCACTGGATCGAGATGGGGGTCAGGTAAGTATTGGGGAGGCTGAGGGGGGCTGCTACACACAGTATGCATTCAGATAAAAAAAACTTCTGCCTTTAGAGATACTTTAAGGCCCCTTTCACACGGGCAGATAGAATTCAGCTTTTAGCTGTTTATAGATCAAGTTATCTACCGCATCTAAACTCACACAATGCTTTCCTATGGCCCCGTTCACACACTGCATTTAGCGACGGTTTCATTACATGGGGCTTTGTGCGGTTAGAAAAAATTCATTTGACTGCGTCCAGGAACGATTTATCGCAGCTATCAGCACATAACTGCAGGTAATCGCAGTGTACTATTTCACCAGCGGATAGCAGCGGCAACAAGGAAAGTAAAACAACAGGAAGCACATCAGAAATGGCAAGAATGTTCCACTGCAGCTAAACGCAGCCGCATGGAGCGTAAGTAAATGCAGCTAATCGCAATGTACAAATGCAAGTGATCGCTGTGCCTGGAGTCTTGGAATTTCAAAATAACAAAACATGCTTTTAACAGCGGCAGAGCAGCCGCCTGTGAGAAAGGGGCCTAAAGTTTAATATACCTAGCATTGGCATCCGTAAGTAGACATGTGCACTGCTGAAAAATGTGTTTGTTTTCGTTTCATTCGTTTTTAGTTTTTTTTCGTGAATTCGAAAATTCATAAATTAGAAAATTCAAAAAATTTGTAAATTAGAAAATTCGTAAATTTGTAAATTCGAAAATTCATAAATTCGTAAATTCCAAAATTCGGTATTAGTAAATTCGTAAATTCGAGAATTCGTAAATTCGAGAATTCAGAAATTCTAAAATTCGAAATTCGAAAAATTCGAAAATTCGAAAATTTTTGAATTCTTAAATTCGAAAATTTGTATATTCGAAAAATCTGAAATTAAAAAAATCGGAAATTTGAAAATTCAGAATTAGAAAATTTGAGAATTTGGAAATTCATAAATGAGAAATTCATAAATTAGAAAATTTGAGAATTTGGAAATGCAAAAATTAGAAATTCGGAAATTCCAAAATTCGTATTCGCTACATTCACTAACAGACAAATTTTAAAGGTAATTCCAATAACTGTAACTAAATAGTAATAGTTATTAAAAGTTATTATTAGTTAGTTATAATTTCAGATTTTCGAGTTTTGGGGTTTTTCAAATTTCCGAAATTTAGAATTTTCGAAATTTAGAATTTTCGATTTTCAGAAAGTTAGAATTTCAGAAATTTTGAATTTGTCTAAATTAGTTAAAAAACAAATTTGGAACTAAACAAATTGCACATGTCTATCCACAGGTAGGGGCAAGGGAGGGCGAGTGACCCCCTGGTATTGCAAAGGGTCTGCCGTGGCATCTGTAGCTGTGCTGGCTCTCTGTCTTTGTGCGAGTCAGCTCCACAGCTGCTGCAGATCTGTGTCATTGAGCTTACAGAGCTCTTTACTGCCACCTCTGGTTGCTTCCTGTTTGTGCGCCCCTCGTGTTTGCTCCTGTAATGTATTTTCACAGGGAAACGTGGAAACAGGACCTGGGAGAAGGAAGACCACCTTACAAGTGGGGGCTGTGAGTACAAGTGAAGGGAGGAGGCTGTTTGTGTACGGGGGGGCAGAACTGTGTGTGTGCTTACAGATGTGTGTGTGGGGGGGCCTGCCATATATACAGATAAGGGGGGCAGCTGAGTGCATACAGGTATGATCAGTAAAGGGGGACGTGCCGGATATAGGAAAGATCATATCATCTGTCCTGTATACAGCTATATACATCCATCTTCCTTCATGTATTCCTCCATCATCACTGACTGCAGATATACATCATCTGTCCTGTATATATAGCTGTATACAGGACAGATGATATATATCTGCAGTCAGTGATGATGGAGGAAGGTCTCTATATACAGGTAGCTGTATAAACCCACCTTCCCTCCTGTATATAGAGACCTTCCTCCATCATCACTGACTGCAGATATACATCATCTGTCCTGTATACAGCTATATACACCCACCTTCCTTCCTGTATATACTAATACCATCCACCCCCTCTATATACACATACTGTACACCCTCCGTACTGTACATGCCACATATGATGGGCATATGCCTGCGCTTTATGTGATAATGACTAAGCCCCTCCCCTTCATGACATTGTCAAAAGGGGGAGGGGCATGGGTGACCTTAAAATGATGCCCCACTCCTTGAAAAAAGTTCTGCGGACGCCCATGATACCTAGTAGAAGTTAAGTTCAGCAGGGACAAAGTGTGATCCATGTATGGGTACTATGGTTGTACAGAAGTTAATCTACCAGTCAACATTTGTAGAACTGTCCTGTCTGAATTTTCCCCCTCAATCAGTCTCCTCGCTGTCAGAATACAATGTCGCAGTGGGGAGGATTCCCTCATCCACCTTTGAATGTGTGGATGGGGGAATTGGGTCCTTTTTTATATTCCAGCCACTGGTTGAATGAAAAAAATATATATATATGTCCTGCCTTAGTCAATTTCAACTTCAACTAGTTCTGTAAAGTTGAGAATATTTCAAAGTTTATTCACTGGAAACATCTTCAGTATTACAGAACAAGTCCAGATGAATGTGACAAATTGCTACTAGCTATACCATGGACTGGATAAATTAAAATCCTTTCATCATTATATAGATTGCATTACAATCATTTGTCCATCTTTAGTTCTATACTAAAAGTCAAGTGCTGAAGTGTAAAAAAAAAAAACCTTGGAGCTCTTGTGTATAGTGGAAGTCTGTAAAAGAAAAATTTTTTTTTCTCAAAAATATATAAAAAAAAGTTTGACACACAACCAATAAGGGGCCACATAAACTAAAGTATCAAAAAGCTGTGGACACCTTAACATCAGACCTACAGGAGGTTGGTGGACATCCCATTTCAAAGTGATTGACAGTAATAAGTAATTCCCCCCCCCCCCTTTTATTGTACACACACATTGTGACTATAACAATCTCCACTCTTCTAGGAAGACTTTTCAGAAGATTTTGGAGTAAGTATGTGCGAATGTGTGTGCATTCTGCCAAAAGGAGTGTTTGTGAGTTCCTCTACACCAAATTCATCCAACCATACCTTTATGGATTTGGCTTAACGCACAGGGGCATGGTCATTTTGGAAGAAAAAAAGGGTTTTCCCCAAACTGGTCAGAAAAAAAGGTCAGAAGGTCACAATTGTCTAAAATGTCTTTGTTTGCTGTAATATTACTAGTACAGGCAGTCCCCGGGTTACAAACGCATTAAGGACTGTAGGTTTGTTCATAAGTGGAACTTGTTCTTAAGACAGAACACTGCTTGTAAGTGTAACTTCCCCCTGCGCAGGGATGTGGGATGTTCCAGCGTCCGCCTGTGCAGGGATGTGGGATGTATCGGGCGCTTCTGGGGCTCTTCTGGCCATGCAGTACATGAAATACTGCAGTGTGGAATGTGGCAAGATAGCTGCTCGGAGGTATCCACGACCAGCGTGGAGCACAAGCAGCCGGCATTGAAGCCGTTCGCAAGTAGGAGTCTTTCGTAAGTCGGTGTTCGTAAGTCGGAGACTGCATGTACCCCTCATTTGAAAAAAGAAAAACAAACTCACTAATTTCGAGAAGTATTCATATACTTTTGGCCACATACCGTAGAGTATGCTAGGTAAATAAAATACAACAAATCAACACACAACAAAAATCCTAATTAATTCAAGATATCCATATGTTCATGTGCTTCCTTCATTAGTAACAGAGAAACTCTAAGGATTTGACTTTTGTTAAGTTGCAATCTAATATCATTCAATGGGAAAACATACAACTATCATATGATTTAGTCCTCGTCCTTACCAGACAGCTTATTGCACTGCTGAGTAGAGAGGTCCTCTTTGTAGATCCTTGAGGCAGAAGGTCAATGTTAGCCTGTCCAACACGTGTAAAATAATTTGTACACTGAGTTTGGCTGGTGTACGGGCTGAGGGTAGAATAAAATAATGTGAGCAGTTGACTCTGTATAATGACAACATAATGAACATATTATATACTTTGTACTGTAAAGCTGAACTCCAGAAATATATAAAAGTATTCATGCAACTATGGTATCAGCATCTTGCAATCCCTGTCCTGTCACAGGGTAGGGGTGGGAAAAGACCTGTAAGTGTTAGTTTATTGCAGCAGAGAAAAATTGGGTCTTCTACCTTGCCAGAAAGGGTTGTGCTATGTGGCAAAACTGTTTGAATCTCTGACTTGCATGTACAGAAAACACCTGATTTGGAAGGCAAAACAGATCTCATATTTATTTTTTTTCTAATCTGTGTATTTAGATATTTGCCTAGGGCAGTGATGGCAAACCTTGGCACCCCAGGTGTTTTGGAACTACATTTCCCATGATGTTCATGCACTCTGCAGTGTAGTTGAGCATCATGGGAAATGTAGTTCCAAAACATCTAGGGTGCCAAGGTTCACCATCACTGGCCTAGGGTTTAGTTTTAAGTGTCAGATCAGTTGAGTCTATCTTTGGGTCTATTGCGTGCCTGGGGAAGAGGCGTCATATCTATGGTGCCATTATGCAGGAAGGTCTGGGGATCTTCCATCTCTGCAATGCATTCCAGTGACACCACCCTAAGATGGCGCTAAGACCGATAATGGTAGGCAGTGTCCCTACACATGTCACTTTATTTTCACTGTACTTCCTCAGTGAGTTTCTGCTTTGTATACTTCTGCTGTTACCTGACTGTCAAAACTTAATGTTAGTCTATTGGACATCACAGAGTAAAATACTCCTACATGAGTAGAAGGAGCAGGAAAAGGATGACGATGCCAGAGTGAATTTCAACCTAAAATCAAAATCTTTAGCCTGTATGTGAGTATGATTTCAGAACCTGTCATTACCCTGCATCCAAATTTAAATATAAACTCTTTGTCAGAGGGAATTAGGGAAAGGAGATCTTAGAGGTGGAGAATCCAAAACTTGTATAAGAGTGCCCACTCAGCCCACCAAGCTCCATCTATAACTAAACATCTCTTTTGGGTGAACTGACGCTTGTCCTACTTTCTCCAAGTGTAAGGCTTTACCTTTTGCAGGATCTTAAAAGCATAACTGTCCCAAGAAAAATTCAGGACCACTGTAAAGTGTTCTGATAGTCAGGGTAGAAAGACAGGGAAATAGAGTGAAGAAAATTGTGTGATAACTGATTGCAGGTTATTACCCCATGAAAAGTAGAACATTGCTGGGGATGCTGCTGAAGTCTGTTGGAGCTCCTCCATTTGTAAGTCTCCTGGCTATGCAGCTCAACTAAAGCAAAAACATCAGTTAGTTCAAACCTAATTACATTGTATGTACATCACAAATTATACATTTACTCATATTAAGGCACTTACTTGGTCACTGTCTATTGTCACAGCTTTGCCATTCATAGCCTTTATTAGACTGACAAATTGGTCATCGGTTAAGTTATTTGCAGCTCCACAAGTAAATCCTTGAAGGATGTTCACAGACAAACTAGGAAAAAAGCAGAACCAGGGCTTGTTCATTTTATATGTTTTGCTTGTTTAGAAATTTCAGGATTTTTTTTTTTTTACTCTAGAACAAAGTATACAGTTATAAAATTTGATGAATAAAAGAAGGCACTCCTAAAGATCGACAAATGAGGAGAGGGCTCCTGTGTCCTTATTGTAAATCAGCAATTCTAGGACAGGTTTTAGCACTGCATAGATTCCTATCCACTTATATTGCTAACTATGTGGAAAGACAGGATGAGAGCCCCCAAGCCACAGAGATTGGTCCAGATATGAACTTTTAGTTGTCACAAAAATAAGGTCTATCAAGAGTTGAATGCCAACACATTTTGAGGATCATATACAAATCCCCATTGTTCAGAGCTTGGATTTGAAAACAACGTAGACAGTTCTCGTTAGAGAAGTCCAGTCCCACAATCTACAGCTCAGGATAGACCCATTTATTATGATGAATAAATATGTATCTGGACTAAACTCTTTGCCTTGGTGTTCTTATTCTTTCTTTTCACAGAAGCTGACTTCACCAGGAACCCCATTGGGGGGCCACTGGGCAATAGAGAGCTGCCACACTATAGAAATCATTTGGTCTAGTTGGAACTTTCACCAATATTTGAGTCCAGTGCTTGACAACCCCAATTCTCCTATTGATATTCATGATAGCAGATCACTTAACAACCACTCTATCTCTTTCAAAGCCCCTGCCACCAGCTGTAACTGTTTCCTTGACTTCCCAAACTGCATGAATATGCTTGGACATACTTTCAAGCCAATAAAACAATTAATGTACCTCAGGTGCTACTAACAATAGATAACCTCTCATTGGTTAGCTGGACAGTGGTGGTGGCAAAATGGTAGCAAGAATATAGTTTTGAAGTTAATAGGTCAAGGCAATCACACCATGGGGTCAATGCAAAGGGAAACTGGTTGATGTTAATTACCAGTATGTGCCTCTGTATTGTAAGTTAGTTCAGGTTCATTTAAAGGCTTTAAATGCCTAATCATTTTTGTTCCACGACTTAGGTGTATTGTAAGATATCTGTATAAGAACTGAAAATCCAAATCAGAGTCCAAAAAAATAGGTAAAATAGAAGTAAATGTAAATACATCATGCAGTTGGTTTGCAGAAGGGGAACAGGTACATGGCCACAAAAAAGACTCTACCAAGGACATGTTAAATCCAAAAGAGCAACATCCAGTCACCTCCATTACATTTTAATTGCCTCAGCAATGCCCTTACTAATTAGCATAGATCAATGACTGCAACAACAAAAGGTAGTTAGTAAACATCTGGAAGAGAGGAAGGAGCTTCCTCTCGAACAATATGTAAAGTAAAGTTTAAAGCAACAATACACAAAAGTATACAAAAATTGAAAACATCTACACAAAATATGCCAAAAGCAGTAACACACCTTATTAAAAAAATATATATTTTTTTTTCAAGTAAATTTAGCTTAAGCTAAATGAGCAAAAATTAAGACTTTTTCTTCAAAATCACTCCACTCATTTCAAGTATTGATACATAAGGCCTGCAGTGCTACCATATAACACATGATTACTTACTCAGAGAAGTTTTTCACTTCGGTTAATATGGTGTAGAAGAACACTTGAGCCTGAGAAAGACAAACACAAGACATGAGAACAGAGATCCACCTTTCAGCTTAAAGGAACTTGTAATCTTCTTAGAAATTGTTTATACCTGGCTTGAGGTCCATTGCATCTGATTTATTGTACTGACATTGAGGTTGGAAGCCAGTAAGTAATATGATGGGATCTCACCGGCCAGTGCAGCTGGCACAGTCTCAAAGATGGTCTTGTTGACGCTAGTCTGAATGACCTAAGAAAAAGTCACAGGACAAAACTAAATTTCTGTTGTATAAGGAGTGTTCTTTTAAATCCATGTAGCCCTGGCAAGCAGTCCATTTAAGCCAGGTAGCTTGGACATACGTAATCATCCTTATGAACATGCTACAGCTTGTGTCTCTTCCTTTGGGCCTTGATTGACAGGACAGGAGGTTGAGAGGAAATGTGTTTGACAAAACGGAACCCTTCCATTGGAACAAAAGCAACTTGATTGGCCGGTGGGCGGTTAAACCCATCCGCCAAACAGAAGAGGAGAGAGAAGAGAAAACAGGAAAGGAGGATGGAACAAAGAGCAGGAATTGCTGTATGGAGAGCCCAAGACACTACAAGCCATACACTGTGAAGCAACAGCCACTTTAGTGGACACACCTCCAAGTATTCAAGGGGCAGTCTACATTTTTATTCTTGTTCAGTTTATTCTTTCTACCTATTTTCATATTTTACCAATTTGGGAACTATGCAAGTAATAGCATCTTTGAACGCCTGCATTTCAGATGAATTGATATGCTAGGTTCACTCTCTGCAGCCACATTTAGAGTGGCTGCTGTCTGTCTCCTGCCAGTCATTTCTGCTCCCTTCCACAGCAAGTATTACATTTAATTTAATGATTACTATTGTAAATAATTTTGATGTATGGATGTTGTTAAAAAATATACGCCCAAATATCACATATGCTAAGTATGCCTTAGATTACAAGAAGCTAAACAGATGTCACCCAGTATTTTCTGGCAATGCCGAGGGGTCACTTACCTTCTGAACAAATTGCTGCTTTAACACTATTGGAGCTTGTTCTATGAAACCGGTAAAGGTGGTATTTTCGGCTAGCGTCTGAATTTCAGTTGCTGACAACTTGGTTATTTCAGTAGACTGGACGCCAATAACCAGTTGACCTAATTCCTTCAGCGTGCTAGCATTAATCTATAGAAATAACAAACATGTAACATGTTAGCCTTGAGATTGTGTAAAATGTACCTGAACACAAAAAGTAAAAAGTTTCTCTGTTATAGGAAACATTTGTAAGTATTATTTGTGTCTAAACAACACCGGGAAATACTAGCTATTGTCTTTAAAGTAGAGCTGGAGACAAAAGTTTTTTTTACAATTTTGGATAAAGTAAGGGAGGGTTATAACGCCTGTCAGTTTTTTTTTCCATCTGTGCCTCTTGGGAGAGGTTTCCTATAACTAACTGTCTCAAATCCAGAACAAGAGGTGAGGGCAAATCCCTCCAAAGTTTGGGAAATCTTTGGTAATTACCAGATCTAGTGTCCTCAATTGAAGATTTCCCCTCCATTTCTGTTCTGGTGACCATCTTCTTACACTTTTGCTGATAATGGTCATCAGGACAAACAGAGAGGGTGAATCTTGATAATGGGGACACAGACAGTAATGGCAGGTGTTCTAATCCCTCTCCAACTCAATCTAAAGCTAAAGTTCTGCCTTTAGTTATACTTCAATTCCTCATACAATAGTAATGCACTTCCTGTTAGAAAATGTGATTGTGAGAACAGCTTCATAGCTGTATATCTGCAATGTGAGATCTAAGGCACTGCAACCTCTGACTGCTAATCTCAGGGGATTTGGAGGAGTGAGTTAGTGAGGTCACTACTGTGTTGATCACTGTTCTCCTTGCTGGAGAGGGCTGCAGTGCAGGGATCCCAATGCTTCTTCTTCATTCTTTATGTGGATCTGGGCTTCCCTACAGCTGTTGCTAATTGATTATTCCTCCACCAGTTAGGCCAGGTTCACATATATGCGAATTGGATGCGGTTTTCACCACATCCAATTCGCATGACATGTGAGTGTGACCGGCTCTAAATGAAGCTGGTTAACACATGTCCGGGGCGGCCGTGGTTTGAATTTCAAAATGGTCCTGTGCATTTTTAGGTCCAGTTGAGGTGGGAATTCAGGCAAAAATTTGGGCCTGAATTGAACAGAAACACACTGGACCCCGAAACCGCAGCCGCACATATGTGAACCTGGCCTTAGCAAATAACCTGTCATCTGGGGACAGCTAATTTTTACACAGAAAAACAGGCATGGTAAGTGAGTCCTGTGGAAAAGATCAATGGCAGGGAGACCACAGGCAAAACCAGTGACTAGTGCTTTGCCTTATGCCTTGTTTTGTGAGCACAGCTTTCAGAATTCAGTTCTTCTTCAAAAATTCAGTCCATGCAAAAACAATATGCTTGCTATGGGTGGGAACCTACTGCCTCCCAGGATTGCTGGCCTCCAGTTTCCAATGCAGGGGTTCACTGGTTCTTCCAGCCAACCTCCACAACACTATAGGACAAAGCAGTGATGTGAAGGTCAGTAGGCGGAATCAGCTTACCAGTTCTTAAATGCGGTTGTTGCTTTATTATGTCTTTCTTTTTTAAGTGTTTTTCCTTTATTTTCACCTGGCGAGCCTACCAGCAACACACTTCCTATCCTAGGGTGACAACACTCACTCACTGTACTCAATCCATGCTTTTGCTCCTTTTATGGACTACAAAATATATGCTACTTTCTTCTTCTTCTATGGAGAAACTGTGGAGAGATGTTCATATATTTCATGTATTTCAGAGATGTACTGAATATTTTTTTTTTGCACAGGCATAGACAATCTTCTCCATGTTTTCCTGCTCTTATTGCATATCAGTAAACGTTACCTGGAAATTACTCTGAACCATGTTTGATACAATCACAGAAGCCTGTGTGACGCTCCAGTTAGTGATGGAGGACAAGGTTTGAAGACTATCCTTCAGGGTGCTCCCACTTGTATCAGCCAAAATGGATGGTGGAAGTGCGACAGCTTGAGAGCCCAGCGCGGTCAGAGTTTCCGATGTGACATTGGTAATAAAGGAGCCAAGGTCAGCCAGCTGCTGCAGAAATAAAAAGGATTGTGACAAGTATCCAGATGAAGATTTGGGGTTCATTTGATATCAGGATGCAAAGAGTATGTGCAGTAATTTAGCAGTCAATCAACTTTCAGAGAGAAGTAAAAACACTGAATGAAAGTTGCTGATTGGTTCTTACTGCACATCACTATAGGAAATCCTGTGCTGTACAGTACAAAAGAGGGCAGTCATATATAGGAAAATCATCCCAATCAAAGATCTATCATATTAAAGGGATTACTAGTAAAAATAGAAATGTCTATTTTCATTGCAGCCTTTGTGTGTTACATAGAGGATCCTTAACACACCACTCTTGTATACCATTGCTGGACCAGTATTCTACTGCTCCTCAATATACTTGGTGGACTGGGGTGTGTTTGATGATCGTAAACTTCTGGCAGTCTTTAATGATGTAAATCGCCCACAATGTTCTGGGGACCAGAGACCATATGATTTTGCTTAAGCTTTGGGCCACACAAGAGAGTTCAGGAGCAACAATCATATTATGGTTAGATCAATTTCTACTCAACCTACACATGTGTGTGCATAACTGCATGCATGGCTCATATCACTATATTGCTTTCTACACTAATTAGGGTTAAATAAGAAACAGTCTCACAAAAAACTCCATCCCGGGCCAATAGAAATGACCGAGATTCATTTATGGCTTTCTGTAGCTTTGTTTTTTTTTTCCAAAAACAGAATATCTACATTCCGGAAGAGGGAAAATAGCAGGCATCTAATATTGATGGGTACATTTAAAGCCCAATTCTAAGCTTAGTGCTTCCCCCACAAGTTTCCACCCCCCCCCTCCATTTTGTATGTTATGTTTTTGTTTTATGATACTTACCTTTTTCCAATGTCTTCTGGCCTGTCAAGTGATGCACTGGGCCCTCTTCTTCTCCCCCTGTGAGCAGTCCTTGGAGATGCAAAGAGCGGCCCTGATGTCAGTGCCATTCTCTGAAAGAATATGTGTTGAATACAGAGTGACATGGTGATGTGGTGAGCCCATGACACTTTGCATTCACAATATGTCCTCAGTCTTATGAGTTGAGTGATACTGGGTGTCTTTTAACTCAGAAGATTGAAGACATCTTCTGGTGGAATCGAAGTATTGCAGGGGACAGCTCTGTAGTGAAGGTGAGTATTGTACCATTGGCTTCTTTTTATGTTTTAATACTACTGGGGGACAAATTTATTTAAAAAAAAAATAAAGTCAGGCATTAAACACTTACTGCTTGCCCCAGGCTGACGTTATCACCACAGGATTTCAAAGACTGTAGAATGCTGATTGCCTGTGCTTGAGATAAATTACCAAGGCCTACCTTGCCAACAGCATGGCAAAGGATGTTTACAGGGATGCTGCAGAGGAAGAAAAAAAGGGTATAATGTAATTTAAATCAAAGTCATCAAAGAATCTCTCTGTGGTTTAAGGGCATTCTGCCCTTGTTGGGCAGGATGCCTTTCTGAGAAAACCGTCACCTGGATCTGAGGGAAAAATCATCAAATGGGACAAATGCGTGTAAAAAGACCACAATACAATTAAAATATAGTTTTAAACTTTAAAAAAAATCAGCAAATGCACAGTAATAAGATTGGGGGTTATGTTTTACTGTACTGACTTCATGATCTGCTTCAACAATAGTAATATCTAAAAAACACAGTGAGGATGTGCTAGTTTGTGGTTCTCCACATACAACTGCTGCAGGTCTCTGCTTTGGGCTGCGTGCGCATCTCACGGCATGTGCACAAGCACACACTCACTGCTGATGTCGGTGCCAGATGGGCTAATTAAAGCCCATCTTTGGGCATTACTTTACTGGATTAAATAGTGGAGCCAATCTCAACAATCATAGAAATAATACTGCTCCAAAAGCCTGCACTTGGATCTCTGCTCTCTACCTCTGGTGCAGGCACTGCTCTTGAGCCTGTCTCTGCTCACAATCTACCAAACGGAGGAATCGCCGCACACCACGTTTCATGTGAAGTCTTAAATTTCATGTGATAAACCCAATATGCAACCAACCAAGGATCCGCCTATCCTCCTCCTATCTGCCTTTCCAATTAAAGGTTCTTCTGGTCAGATATGAAGGGCATATTTACCAACATTTTTTTTCCAAAAAGGTGAAAACTTTAGCTGTATCTTATGACACTTATAGTATCTAAAGCAGGGCTCAAGTCCTGCGGGAACGCATGGGAACGGAGTTCCTGTACTTTTTCCACAACAGGAACTCAGTTCCCATTAGCAGCCGTGTCCTGCAAGACTTTGAAGTATGCGAGCTGTGTGGCAGGTGCTACACCAGCAGCTGCCGGCACAGCTCGCAATAGTAAGTGCCGCACACCTGACAATTCAGGCATTTCCAGTAGGGGGCCCCATGACAGCTTCTGCTTCGATCTACCTGTTAATCACAGCTAGCTGATGGGTAGATCATGACCCTGCTGCTAAGAGATTGTATTTAGTCAGACCTCTCGTGATGCGCCCCTCCCCGCCGGCCCCTCCTGATTTTCTGTCTCCTCATCTTGACCCCCCCCACTCTCCTGCATACTTGCTCTGTGTGTCCCGCTGAATCCCCCCTCCTCTATCTTCAGTGCCATATGATGAGAGAACCCAGAGGAGGAGCACAGCTATTCTGCTCACAGGACATGCAGGGAAAGAGGTGAGCTGAGGGAGGAACATCAGTTTGGGGTGGTAAACTGAGCACAATACCTGGCAAAGTTTAATGCCAGGAGTGAAGTTTATGTGAAGGGTTGGAATAGCAGCGAGTGTGTGTTGGAGCCCTGCAAAGTTTGCAGCCCCCCATGCTAACATACATCTCCTAAGCAGGAACACATCACTATCTCCCCAAGCATTCTGTCCAGATAATGTGCAGTTCATTTATGACCTTTCCGTTTAACCCTGTGTTATCCAAACTCTGTTCAATGAAAAGTGTAAACTCACCACATAAACACTCTATATACAAAATAACATTCCCCAATAAAGATCAGAACATGATGTTCACATTCGCATGGATGCACAATTGAATGAATGCTGATTATTCAGAGAATTACCGTATTTATGTTTATTGAGGATTGTTTTTTTTTTTTTTTATGTACTAACAGTTAAGCTTCATACACACAATACGAAAATTGGATGAAAAATAACACTTTTGAAGCGTTCGTGCATATGAGCGTATCATTTTTTATTTATTTTTTGGTGGGGGAGTGGATCTTGGGTGGGAGTTCCCACACTTTTTTCCCCAGGACTTGACCCCTGATCTAAAGCGTAAGGATTTGAGTAGACAAATAATCACACATACCGTTTTAAGGGTAATGTTGAATTTTCCATGAAGTACAGCTGTGCAGCGTAGATCATAAAGTCTTCTTGGAGAGTCAGATTCCCGATCAAACTCAGAGTTTGCGAGTCCTCCAAAAATAGCTGAAGCTGTTTCAAAACAAAATGTGAACAGTCAGTCAACAAGAGCATCAGCAGCCTAGCCCAGATCTGCGATAGCTTTAAACCTTACAGCATGTGCATAATACTTTATTTCCCGAAGGGTCAGAATATTTGCTTTAAATAAGAGTTCTATTGGAAATAATAATCTATTGACTTGAATGAAGGATTTTCTAGTAGACATGTGCGCACTGAAATATTTTGTTTCGGAATTTCATTTTCGTCCGAAAAATGTATTTATTTAGTTACTCCCGAAATTAATTTTTATTTATTTTGTTTTTCATAAAAAATTGGATTCGTCCGAAAATCCAAATTAATTAAGGTCAAATCTGTCATTGAAGGCTTATGGTGTCTGTCGAATGTTCAAAGAAGATTTGACGGAGCAGCTAGACTGTACGACTCTGTATAGTTTAGCTGCTCTGTCGAAACTTCTTAGAACTTTGGCTGTACGTGTGTACTTAGTTCTAGCTATTTTACTGCTCCTCCTCTTTGGTTACAATCAGCCAATAACATTCATCATCATCATTATTTTTATTTTACTTCCCCCACCCAATTCCAGTAGCGATCTTTCCTCTCTATGTCGAATCTTTCCTCTCTATGTTGAATCTTTCCTCTCTATGTTGAATGTTTCCTCTCTATGTCGAATCTTTTCTCTCTATGTAGAATAATCTTGGGCTAATAGAGTTAAGGTTAGGCACATTCGACCACAGGTTCGATACACAGATTGTTATTGTCAGCGTCATGCCGAATCTCCTATCTATATCGAACTGTTGTCACAAGGAAAACGAAAATAAAGCATTTGTTTATGTCGGATCTTTCGTTTTTCGGATTCAGCACTTTCGTTATCGTTTGTTAAAACGATAACAAAAATACCTGCAATTCAGACGAAAATGCATTCGGACGAAAACGAATGCACATGTCTAGTTTCTAGAAGCTTTGTGTGTTCGAGAGGGCTAATAATAAACAAAGTATCTTCTGACATCCTCTATATACTGTCTTTGTAGTAGGTGTCTACAGGTTTTTGAACGTTCCCACATTACCAGTGTTGCATTGCTGCTAAATGATTGAAGATCTCCACTAGTACAGTAGGTCACAAATTTCTGCAAATATTGAACGATCCAAGAATAGTCATCACCAGCTGTGTAGCATTTTGGATTGGTACCTGATAAAAGTAAAAGCAGTGGATTTAGGTATAAATTTCATTAAATCTGTGAAGGTTTTTTTTTTTTATCCAGGTCATAGTATAGCTAGTAATACTTAGTCACACACAACTGTGTTTGTTATGTAATGTTGAAGATATTGTATAGTTTCTCCAAACCACTTCTTCCACTTCAAGCCAGTTCTAATGCATGTGTGGAACATACTGCAGCTTTTATATCCACGCATGGAGCACAGACACCTCAATCCAGTCACCATGGGATTTGTCAAGGCAGGCATTGATTGCCTACAAACTAGATGAGGGGTGTAAAAGTTATGGAATGGATGTTTGACTTGCATACCTGCAGGTGTGAATTATTGTCGAATTGCCAGGGTAGAGATGTTAAATCAGCATTATATGTGGAAGGAAGATTGTAATGAAGGCCCCTACTTTTGTCCAGGGATGGTTGTGACAACAATTTATAACTTTAGCCACCTGATTCAAAGGATTATTATGTTTGTAAACCTCTGGGCACCAAGGATGGGATCATGTAACTAGAACAGGATGGTTCCACAACTTTCACACCCCCCATCGTGTTCTTGGACAAACAGCATATGCCTTACTAAATTGCATGGTGATTAGATCAAGGTGTTTGTGCCAATTGTGTGGATATAAATGTTGGGGTATGTTTCTGACACTCAACAGAACTGAGGAAGTGGCTTGAACAAGCTACAACATATTTTGCAGAACAAGTCCAGTTGAATGTGACTATTACTAGCAATCTCCTATTATCTTTATAAACTATATATTTCAGAGCTTGTGCTGTCATTTGCCTTAATTGCACCTGCGGAGGGATTGTGTGTGAATTTCAACATGTTTGCTATTTTCTTTAAAAAAATTCCACGCTGTATACAGAACTGAACACAGACCTTCCTGAAAGTCTATAAAAAAATAGAAACGTGCCACGCTTAGGATAAAATTAATAGGTGGCTGTCTCCCCTAATAGAGCTCCCCTAGGAGGGCTCTAGATATATAAAAAAGACGTCTACGTCTATGACAAAACGCGTACGATGGAGCCACACACATTACGTCACTCCTGGGAACTCGAGTGGGTGGAACGCAGCTGAAGCGCATGCTGCCTATCCCCAGCTCGGGTTTTCTCCAGCAGTTTTTTGTCACCTATCAGCTAGTGTAGCGCTCTTTGGATATACCTATGCTGTATGGTTTTTATGTTTGCTGATTTTATATACTTTTTAATAAACGGAAGAGTTTTTTTTTTTTTTGATTCTACACTATGGGAGCCAATCTCTTTTTTCCATGAGGAACACACTAGTGTATTCTTCCAATAACCTGGAGCCCAAGGGACGCCTTAGAGCCTGCAGATGTGGATACCTGGCTGTACAGGTTAAAGAGAGTGGAATTACGTGCACATTACCCCTGCAGGGGTTATAGGAGTCGGTGAGTGGGGACCCTTGAGGGGGAGCACACAAGTCACCTGGAGATACTGCGAGCACAAAAGTCACCTGTGATCGTTTTTTTTTTATACATCTGTATGCACAACACGATTTATCACCTATATTGGAACAGTCACATATTTTTACCTACATATACATATATGTTTTTTATGGTGTTTTTTTTGATTTTTGAATTTCTATTTTTTGTCACTTGTACACATTTTTTCTATTATACTTCTTTTTGGATGCAAGTTTACTGCAAAACATTTTTATGATTGATTCGGTGTACTTTATGGACTTTCAGATGCTATCTGAAAGGGTTTTGGACATTATACACATATTAGTGTGATTTTTCTGCACTGAACATTACCTTTGTGATTAAGGATAAGAGTGTTTATGGTTGATTCATTTATGGTGTATATATTTTTGTATATATTTTTAGTTACCATGATTTGGTCTCCACTAGATTAACTACACATATATCAACAGACATCATTGGATTAAGGAACCATAAGGGATCACCGTTATGCTAGTTGTGCAATCTGCTTAGTGGGTTTCACTGTCCACCTGCACCTACTCTGAGGTCACTGTGCACCTGTCCACCTGCACCTACTCTGAGGTCACTGTGCACCTGTCCACCTGCACCTACTCTGAGGTCACTGTGCACCTGTCCACCTGCACCTACTCTGAGGTCACTCTGCACCTACTCTGAGGTCACTGTGCACCTGGTCACCCGCACCTACTCTGAGGTGCTGTCCCCATAGGGGTAATTTTTCAAGCACCCAGGTGTGGATGGTAGGTGCTAGGTTTTAACATTTGCCTCACTGTGTATCCTTACACTCTGAATTTCTGTAGCCATTTTTTTGTGTTTTCTGAAACAGGTAGCGCCACCGACCCCACTTCCTGAAAGTCTGCTTAAAGTATAACTAAACCAAAGAATAGATGTGTAATATATTGCAGTTTACTAATCCTCACATGAGGCGGCTGCATTCACTTTCTTTTTATCAGGCTTTTTTATTTTTAATCTGTTGTTCCTGTCAGTAATGCACATCCTGTCCTAGAGTAACAAAGTTTGTTCACTGTACTGAATGAACTGACTCCCATGCACATGCTTGTAAGCTCTCATGAGCACAGCCCTCTTAATCCTCTTGTATTGAATTGTATTTTAGCTGTACTGTCTCTCCTATATTGTAAAGTGCTGTGCAAACTGTTGACACTATAAAAATCCTGTATAATAATAATTATAATAATAATCATAACAATAATCATAATATTAATAATACTGCATCTACGAAAATGCACTCCTACCACCCTAGGAAATGAAGTAGGGTAGGACTACAGAACAACCCTCCCTCTCCTCATTTCCATAACATAAGTGAAAGTGTTCTGTTGTTCGGAAAACAAGGCAGTGCTTAAAACATTGTTTGAGATAGCAGCCCAGAGAGCACCGGACAAGGGACAACACCGGATTTCTGCCAGAATGAACAGGCATTGTTGTTGCACTTATTGAACGGATATAGGAAAACAGTTTCAGTTGAAAATTTACTATATCAAAATAGCACAGTTAAGTTCATTGTTGGGTTTAACATGCTACTTCTTTTGCAAGTTTTCTATTATTTCTAGTTATGCTCTAGAACGGTGTTTCTCAACTCTGGTCCTCAAGGCGCCCCAACAGGTCATGTTTTTAAGCTTTCCATTGTTTTGCACGGGTCATTTGATCAGTTTCACTGCCTTAGTAATTACTACCACAGCTGTTTCATCTGAGGGAAATCCTGAAAGCATGACCTGTTGGGGCATCTTGAGGACTGGAGTTGAGAAACACTGCTTTTACAGTTTGGAAGTCTCAGTTGAAATATAGACACAGCGCTGTACCCAGAGTATAACTGGGGATTGTTCCCAGTGAACTGGATCAATATGCACTGTTCAATATCTGAAGCAGGGTTCAGAAAGGGTCTTTACCCAAATGTTAGACCTGCTAAATCCTGTAGGGCAGGGGTTCTAAACCCTGTCCTTAAGTACCCCCAACAGGCCAGGTTTGCAGGTTTTCCTTTGTCTTGCACAGGTGCTTTAAATCAGAGTCAATGGCTTGGTATTTTGCACAGATATTTTATCTAAGAGAAATTCTCAAAATATGGCCTGTTGGGGGTACTTGAGGACAGGGTTGAGAACCACTGCTGTAGAGCAGTGTTTCTCAACTGCAGTCCTCAAGGCGCCCCAACAGGTCATGTTTTTAGGATTTTCCTCAGATGAAAAAATGTGGCAATTACTAAGGCAGTGAAACTGATTAAATCACCCGTGCAAAATAATGGAAAGCCTAAAAACATGACCTGTTGGGGTGCCTTGAGGACCAGAGTTGGGAAACACCGCTGTAGAGGACCTTACTAAAATAAATGCACTTTATAATATGCCAGCATAAAAAAAAAAGGCCATATCCAAAGGAAAAAGTTAAAATTTTACCACCAGAGGAGAAAAAAGAAACACCTTAATTTCATTTGAGAGTGGGGGATGCAAAAATGTACCTTTAGAAGTGCTGGACTTTGCATTCAAATGTGGTTTTAGAATGTATATTTTTTGTAAACGCAAACATAAGATTATTCCAAGATCAAAGAGGAAATTCGATTTTTTTTTATCACAGTGAGACGAGACAATTAATGCCATCAGCAAAGAAAAAATAGGGGTTGTGAAGACATACCTGTGGAATTACTATTCAAGTATGGTCTCACAAAGTCCTGATAGATTGAGGCGCTGGTGTCTTTTGTCATTGAGCTAAACTGAAGGCTAAATGCTTTTACTCTGTAACAGAAAAATCAATAGATTGAATAGAAAATATGGAATCGCAAAGCAAGTACTTGTCATTTTATGCCTTGATTTAATATTTTTTTCTGTAAGATCTTTACGGTATACAATAACAATAGACAGTTTGCTTTTTCTGTCCAAGATATCATTGTACTTACATTGCTTGATAGGAGACGCAGGATATATTCAGTGGGATGATCTCAAGAAGGGTTTGGTTGAAGTATATTGTCAAGTTAAACAAGTCGATTTGGAACAAAACTGTCCATTGTTCAGTTGTATAAGTAGAGAAGTTGGCCTGAAGACCCCTGAGCTCTATAGCTAGGAGTGTTGTCTTTATTGTTGTTACTTGCTCCTCTGACAGGTTGGCCTACATAAAAAAATAGGGATTTGTGGAAAAGTTAAGGAAAAGCTGCTATTGCTTACATGCTAATCAAAGTAAGAAACTTTAGCTGCATTTTTGTCAAAGCACAAGATGTTTGAGGATTGCTCTTTTGTATGTACCTGCTTTGCTGTGGAAGAGAAAGCTTCCAGGAAGACTGTGACATTTTGCGGTGCGATGGCACTTAGATATTTTTCCAGCAAAGTTCCATTGAGGAGAATGTCAGCTGTGGTCACTGAGTAAGCTATGCCCATTGGAGAAAGGTCATTCTGAAAAAGATTTTTGAGAAACAATGGATACAGTATTTTAAATTCTCTAGGTATCAGCATTTTAGTCTTTTTTTTCCAGCTGCCAACTTGGATATTTCCTAATCTATTCCTTCAAGCCTTTGTAACTCTCTACCCCAGAAACATAGTTCTTACCTTGGTTTCAGTGTTGACACTGTGACATTTATATCATGAATCCCCTTTTATGATGCAAGCAAGGTGTGTGTGGTTCTCTTAGGTGACAAAAGCCTATAGCATTGCACCACCCTATGTCATTGTAACCTTGTTTAATTGACCTCTTACAGCCCTTCATCATCAACCTAGGATTTGTAATGTCAACCCATTTGTAGGAACTTACCAGTGTAAAGTTTTTATTGAGTGTCATGATTTCTTCAAGTGAGAAGAAGTAGAAAAAGGCTCCAAAGTTCAGTTCACGCCAGTTCTCGAAGCTTCCAGCATCACAAACCACTATGGAAAAAAACAAAGAAAAATTTACCAAGTCAACTAAACGCAAATCAAAAACTAAACAGAAAATTGAAACTTTTACTACAGCCAGGTGAGACAAAAAACACCTTTACCTAACAAGATGACAGTGGATGCGGAAACATACCTGTGGAAGTGGCTGCATTTGCCGACAAGTAGGGTTTCAGGAAGTGCTGATAGATTGTTTCTCTTGTGTCGTTTGTCATTGAGCTAAACTGAATGCTAAATGCTTTTACTCTGTTTCAGAAAAAAGATAAGAACATTTGGGAGTGTGACTTAAATACTTGTAGTTATATGCCTTCCTTTAAATTCTTTCATTTTGCCCAGCATTCATGGTTTGCAAAAGCCATGAACACAGATTTTATTCATTGCGATATCATTGTACTTACATTGCTTGGTAGGAGACACAGGATATATTCGGTGGGATGATCGCAAGAAGGGTTTGGTTGAAGTATACTGTCAAGTTAAGCAAGTCGACTTGGAACAAAACTGTCCATTGTTCAGTTGTATACGTAGAGAAGTTGGCCTGAAGACCCCTGAGCTCTGTAGCTAGGAGTGTTTTCTTTATTGTTGTTACTTGCTCCTCTGACAGGTTGGCCTACATAAAAAAACAGGGATTTGTGAAAAAGGTAAGTAAAAGCTGCTATTGCTTGCATGCTGATCAAACATACATACAAGAGACTTCTCAAAGAGAGAAACTTTAGCTGGATTCTTGTCAGAGCACAAGATGTTTTAAGGATTGCTCTTTTGTATGTACCTGTTTTGCTGAGGAAGAGAAAGCTTCCAGGAAGACTGTGACATTTTGCGATGCGATGGCACTTAGAAATTTTTCCAGCAAAGTTGCATTGAGGAGAATGTTAGCTGTGGTCACTGAGTAAGCTATGTCTATTGGAGAAAGGTCATTCTGAAAAAGATTTTTGATATTTTCTCTTTTTAATAAACAATGGATACAGTATTTTAAATTCTCTAGGTATCTATTAGCATTTTAGTCTTTTTTTTCCTGCTGCCAACTTGGAAATTTCCTAATCTATTCATTCAAGCCTTTGTAACTCTCTACCCTAGAAACATAGTTCTGACCTTGGTTTCAGTGTTGACACTGTCACTTTTATATCATGAATCCCCTTTTATGATGCAAAAAAGGTGTGTGTGGTTCTCTTAGGTGACAAAAGCCTATAGCATTGCACCACCCTATGTCATTGTAACCTTTTTTAATTGACCTCTTACAGCCCTTCATCATTAACCCAGGATTTGTAATGTCAACCCATATGCAGGAACTTACCAGTGTAAAGTTTTTATTGAGTGTCATGATTTCTTCTAGTGAGAAGAAGTAGAAAAAGGCTCCAAAGTTCAGTTCACGCCAGTTCTCGAAGCTTCCAGCATCACAAACCACTATTGAAAAAAACAAAGAAAAATTTACCAAGTCAACTAAACGCAAATCCGAAACCAAACAGAAAATTGAAACTTTTACTACAGCCAGGTGAGACAAAAAAACACCTTTACCTAACAAGATGACAGTGGATGCGGAAACATACCTGTGGAAGTGGATGCATTTGCCGACAAGTAGGGTTTCAGGAAGTGCTGATAGATTGCTTCTCTTGTGTCGTTTGTCATTGAGCTAAACTGAATGCTAAATGCTTTTACTCTGTTTGAGAAAAAGATAAGAACATTTGGGAGTGTGACTTAAATACTTGTAGTTATATGCCTTCCTTTAAATTCTTTCATTTTGCCCAGCATTCATGGTTTGCAAAAGCCATGGACACAGATTTTATTCCCTTTGATACCATTGTACTTACATTGCTTGGTATGAGAAGCAGGATATATTCGGTGGGATGATCTCGAGAAGGGTTTGGTTGAAGTATACTGTCAAGTTAAGCAAGTCGATTTGGAACAAAACTGTCCATTGTTCAGTTGTATAAGTAGAGAAGTTGGCCTGAAGACCCCTGAGCTCGGTAGCTAGGAGTGTTTTCTTTATTGTTGTTACTTGCTCCTCTGACAGGTTGGCCTACATAAAAAAACAGGGATTTGTGAAAAAGGTAAGTAAAAGCTGCTATTGCTTGCATGCTGATCAAACATACATACGAGAGTCTTCTCAAAGAGAGAAACTTTAGCTAGATTCTTGTCAGAGCACAAGAAGTTTTAAGGATTGCTCTTTTGTATGTACCTGTTTTGATGTGGAAGAGAAAGCTTCCAGGAAGACTGTGACATTTTGCGGTGCGATGGCACTTAGATATTTTTCCAGCAAAGTTGCATTGAGGAGAATGTCAGCTGTGGTCACTGAGTAAGCTATGTCCGTTGGAGAAAGGTTATTCTGAAAAAGATTTTTGATATTTTCTCTTTTTAATAAACAATGGATACAGTATTTTAAATTCTCTAGGTATCAGCATTTCAGTCTATTTTTTTTTCCAGCTGCCAACTTGGATATTTCCTAATCTATTCCTTCAAGCCTTTGTAACTCTCTACCCCAGAAACAGAGTTCTGACCTTGGTTTCAGTGTTGACACTGTCACTTTTATATCATGAATCCCCTTTTATGATGCAAGCAAGGTGTGTGTGGTTCTCTTAGGTGACAAAAGCCTATAGCATTGCACCACCCTATGTCATTGTAACCTTTTTTAATTTACCTCTTACAGCCCTTCATCATCAACCTAGGATTAGTAATGTCAACCTATATGCAGGAACTTACCAGTGTAAAGTTTTTATTGAGTGTCATGATTTCTTCAAGTGAGAAGAAGTAGAAAAAGGCTCCAAAGTTCAGTTCACGCCAGTTCTCGAAGCTTCCAGCATCACAAACCACTATTGAAAAAAACAAAGAAAAATTTACCAAGTCAACTAAACGCAAATCCGAAACCAAACAGAAAATTGAAACTTTTACTACAGCCAGGTGAGACAAAAAACATCTTTACCTAACAAGATGACAGTGGATGCGGAAACATACCTGTGGAAGTGGCTGCATTGGCCGACAAGTAGGGTTTCAGGAAGTGCTGATAGATTGCTTCTCTTGTGTCGTTTGTCATTGAGCTAAACTGAATGCTAAATGCTTTTACTCTGTTTCAGAAAAAAGATAAGAACATTTGGGAGTGTGACTTAAATACTTGTAGTTATATGCCTTCCTTTAAATTCTTTCATTTTGCCCAGCATTCATGGTTTGCAAAAGCCATGGACACAGATTTTATTCCCTTTGATATCATTGTACTTACATTGCTTGGTATGAGAAGCAGGATATATTCGGTGGGATGATCTCGAGAAGGGTTTGGTTGAAGTATACTGTCAAGTTAAGCAAGTCGATTTGGAACAAAACTGTCCATTGTTCAGTTGTATAAGTAGAGAAGTTGGCCTGAAGACCCCTGAGCTCTGTAGCTAGGAGTGTTTTCTTTATTGTTGTTACTTGCTCCTCTGACAGGTTGGCCTACATAAAAAAACAGGGATTTGTGAAAAAGGAAAGTAAAAGCTGCTATTGCTTGCATGCTGATCAAACATACATACGAGAGTCTTCTCAAAGAGAGAAACTTTAGCTGGATTCTTGCCAGAGCACAAGATGTTTTAAGGATTGCTCTTTTTATGTACCTGTTTTGCTGAGGAAGAGAAAGCTTCCAGGAAGGCTGTGACATTTTGCGGTGCGATGGCACTTAGATATTTTTCCAGCAAAGTTGCATTGAGGAGAATGTTAGCTGTGGTCACTGAGGAAGCTATGTCCGTTGGAGAAAGGTTATTCTGAAAAAGATTTTTGATATTTTCTCTTTTTAATAAACAATGGATACAGTATTTTAAATTCTCTAGGTATCAGCATTTCAGTCTTTTTTTTTCCAGCTGCCAACTTGGATATTTCCTAATCTATTCCTTCAAGCCTTTGTAACTCTCTACCCCAGAAACAGAGTTCTGACCTTGGTTTCAGTGTTGACACTGTCACTTTTATATCATGAATCCCCTTTTATGATGCAAGCAAGGTGTGTGTGGTTCTCTTAGGTGACAAAAGCCTATAGCATTGCACCATCCTATGTCATTGTAACCTTTTTTAATTGACCTCTTACAGCCCTTCATCATCAACCTAGGATTAGTAATGTCAACCCATTAGCAGGAACTTACCAGTGTAAAGTTTTTATTGAGTGTCATGATTTCTTCAAGTGAGAAGAAGTAGAAAAAGGCTCCAAAGTTCAGTTCACGCCAGTTCTCGAAGCTTCCAGCATCACAAACCACTATGGAAAAAAGCAAAGAAAAATTTACCAAGTCAACTAAACGCAAATCCGAAACCAAACTGAAAATTGAAACTTTTACTACAGCCAGGTGAGACAAAAAAAACACCTTTACCTAACAAGATGACCGTGGATGCGGAAACATACCTGTGGAAGTGGCTGCATTGGCAGACAAGTAGGGTTTCAGGAAGTGCTGATAGATTGCTTCTCTTGTGTCGTTTGTCATTGAGCTAAACTGAATGCTAAATGCTTTTACTCTGTTTGAGAAAAAGATAAGAACATTTGGGAGTGTGACTTAAATACTTGTAGTTATATGCCTTCCTTTAAATTCTTTCATTTTGCCCAGCATTCATGGTTTGCAAAAGCCATGGACACAGATTTTATTCCCTTTGATATCATTGTACTTACATTGCTTGGTATGAGAAGCAGGATATATTCGGTGGGATGATCTCGAGAAGGGTTTGGTTGAAGTATACTGTCAAGTTAAGCAAGTCGATTTGGAACAAAACTGTCCATTGTTCAGTTGTATAAGTAGAGAAGTTGGCCTGAAGACCCCTGAGCTCTGTAGCTAGGAGTGTTTTCTTTATTGTTGTTACTTGCTCCTCTGACAGGTTGGCCTACATAAAAAAACAGGGATTTGTGAAAAAGGAAAGTAAAAGCTGCTATTGCTTGCATGCTGATCAAACATACATACAAGAGTCTTCTCAAAGAGAGAAACTTTAGCTAGATTCTTGTCAGAGCACAAGAAGTTTTAAGGATTGCTCTTTTGTATGTACCTGTTTTGCTGTGGAAGAGAAAGCTTCCAGGAAGACTGTGACATTTTGCGGTGCGATGGCACTTAGATATTTTTCCAGCAAAGTTGCATTGAGGAGAATGTTAGCTGTGGTCACTGAGGAAGCTATGTCCGTTGGAGAAAGGTTATTCTGAAAAAGATTTTTGATATTTTCTCTTTTTAATAAACAATGGATACAGTATTTTAAATTCTCTAGGTATCAGCATTTCAGTCTTTTTTTTTCCAGCTGCCAACTTGGATATTTCCTAATCTATTCCTTCAAGCCTTTGTAACTCTCTACCCCAGAAACAGAGTTCTGACCTTGGTTTCAGTGTTGACACTGTCACTTTTATATAATGAATCCCCTTTTATGATGCAAGCAAGGTGTGTGTGGTTCTCTTAGGTGACAAAAGCCTATAGCATTGCACCATCCTATGTCATTGTAACCTTTTTTAATTGACCTCTTACAGCCCTTCATCATCAACCTAGGATTAGTAATGTCAACCCATTAGCAGGAACTTACCAGTGTAAAGTTTTTATTGAGTGTCATGATTTCTTCAAGTGAGAAGAAGTAGAAAAAGGCTCCAAAGTTCAGTTCACGCCAGTTCTCGAAGCTTCCAGCATCACAAACCACTATTGAAAAAAACAAAGAAAAATTTACCAAGTCAACTAAACGCAAATCCGAAACCAAACAGAAAATTGAAACTTTTACTACAGCCAGGTGAGACAAAAAACATCTTTACCTAACAAGATGACAGTGGATGCGGAAACATACCTGTGGAAGTGGCTGCATTGGCCGACAAGTAGGGTTTCAGGAAGTGCTGATAGATTGCTTCTCTTGTGTCGTTTGTCATTGAGCTAAACTGAATGCTAAATGCTTTTACTCTGTTTCAGAAAAAAGATAAGAACATTTGGGAGTGTGACTTAAATACTTGTAGTTATATGCCTTCCTTTAAATTCTTTCATTTTGCCCAGCATTCATGGTTTGTAAAAGCCATGGACACAGATTTTATTCCCTTTGATACCATTGTACTTACATTGCTTGGTATGAGAAGCAGGATATATTCGGTGGGATGATCTCGAGAAGGGTTTGGTTGAAGTATACTGTCAAGTTAAGCATGTCGATTTGGAACAAAACTGTCCATTGTTCAGTTGTATAAGTAGAGAAGTTGGCCTGAAGACCCCTGAGCTCTGTAGCTAGGAGTGTTTTCTTTATTGTTGTTACTTGCTCCTCTGACAGGTTGGCCTACATAAAAAAACAGGGATTTGTGAAAAAGGTAAGTAAAAGCTGCTATTGCTTGCATGCTGATCAAACATACATACGAGAGTCTTCTCAAAGAGAGAAACTTTAGCTAGATTCTTGTCAGAGCACAATATGTTTTAAGGATTGCTCTTTTGTATGTACCTGTTTTGATGTGGAAGAGAAAGCTTCCAGGAAGACTGTGACATTTTGCGGTGCGATGGCACTTAGATATTTTTCCAGCAAAGTTGCATTGAGGAGAATGTTAGCTGTGGTCACTGAGGAAGCTATGTCCGTTGGAGAAAGGTTATTCTGAAAAAGATTTTTGATATTTTCTCTTTTTAATAAACAATGGATACAGTATTTTAAATTCTCTAGGTATCAGCATTTCAGTCTTTTTTTTTTCCAGCTGCCAACTTGGATATTTCCTAATCTATTCCTTCAAGCCTTTGTAACTCTCTACCCCAGAAACAGAGTTCTGACCTTGGTTTCAGTGTTGACACTGTCACTTTTATATCATGAATCCCCTTTTATGATGCAAGCAAGGTGTGTGTGGTTCTCTTAGGTGACAAAAGCCTATAGCATTGCACCACCCTATGTCATTGTAACCTTTTTTAATTGACCTCTTACAGCCCTTCATCATCAACCTAGGATTTGTAATGTCAACCTATATGCAGGAACTTACCAGTGTAAAGTTTTTATTGAGTGTCATGATTTCTTCAAGTGAGAAGAAGTAGAAAAAGGCTCCAAAGTTCAGTTCACGCCAGTTCTCGAAGCTTCCAGCATCACAAACCACTATTGAAAAAAACAAAGAAAAATTTACCAAGTCAACTAAACGCAAATCCGAAACCAAACAGAAAATTGAAACTTTTACTACAGCCAGGTGAGACAAAAAAACACCTTTACCTAACAAGATGACAGTGGATGCGGAAACATACCTGTGGAAGTGGATGCATTTGCCGACAAGTAGGGTTTCAGGAAGTGCTGATAGATTGCTTCTCTTGTGTCGTTTGTCATTGAGCTAAACTGAATGCTAAATGCTTTTACTCTGTTTCAGAAAAAAGATAAGAACATTTGGGAGTGTGACTTAAATACTTGTAGTTATATGCCTTCCTTTAAATTCTTTCATTTTGCCCAGCATTCATGGTTTGCAAAAGCCATGAACACAGATTTTATTCCCTACGATATCATTGTACTTACATTGCTTGGTAGGAGACGCAGGATATATTCGGTGGGATGATCGCAAGAAGGGTTTGGTTGAAGTATACTGTCAAGTTAAGCAAGTCGATTTGGAACAAAACTGTCCATTGTTCAGTTGTATACGTAGAGAAGTTGGCCTGAAGACCCCTGAGCTCTGTAGCTAGGAGTGTTTTCTTTATTGTTGTTACTTGCTCCTCTGACAGGTTGGCCTACATAAAAAAAACAGGGATTTGTGAAAAAGGTAAGTAAAAGCTGCTATTGCTTGCATGCTGATCAAACATACATACAAGAGTCTTCTCAAAGAGAGAAACTTTAGCTGGATTCTTGTCAGAGCACAAGATGTTTTAAGGATTGCTCTTTTGTATGTACCTGTTTTGCTGTGGAAGAGAAAGCTTCCAGGAAGACTGTGACATTTTGCGGTGCGATGGCACTTAGATATTTTTCCAGCAAAGTTGCATTGAGGAGAATGTTAGCTGTGGTCACTGAGTAAGCTATGTCCATTGGAGAAAGGTCATTCTGAAAAAGATTTTTGATATTTTCTCTTTTTAATAAACAATGGATACAGTATTTTAAATTCTCTAGGTATCTATTAGCATTTTAGTCTTTTTTTTCCAGCTGCCAACTTGGATATTTCCTAATCTATTCCTTCAAGCCTTTGTAACTCTCTACCCCAGAAACATAGTTCTGATCTTGGTTTCAGCGTTGCCACTGTCAGTTTTATATCATGAATCCCCTTTTATGATGCAAGCAAGGTGTGTGTGGTTCTCTTAGGTGACAAAAGCCTATAGCATTGCACCACCCTATGTCATTGTAACCTTTTTTAATTGACCTCTTACAGCCCTTCATCATCAACCTAGGATTTGTAATGTCAACCCATATGTAGGAACTTACCAGTGTAAAGTTTTTATTGAGTGTCATGATTTCTTCAAGTGAGAAGAAGTAGAAAAAGGCTCCAAAGTTCAGTTCACGCCAGTTCTCGAAGCTTCCAGCATCACAAACCACTATTGAAAAAAACAAAGAAAAATTTACCAAGTCAACTAAACGCAAATCCGAAACCAAACAGAAAATTGAAACTTTTACTACAGCCAGGTGAGACAAAAAATACCTTTACCTAACAAGATGACAGTAGATGCGGAAACATACCTGTGGAAGTGGATGCATTTGCCGACAAGTAGGGTTTCAGGAAGTGCTGATAGATTGCTTCTCTTGTGTCGTTTGTCATTGAGCTAAACTGAATGCTAAATGCTTTTACTCTGTTTCAGAAAAAAGATAAGAACATTTGGGAGTGTGACTTAAATACTTGTAGTTATATGCCTTCCTTTAAATTCTTTCATTTTGCCCAGCATTCATGGTTTGTAAAAGCCATGGACACAGATTTTATTCCCTTTGATATCATTGTACTTACATTGCTTGGTATGAGAAGCAGGATATATTCGGTGGGATGATCTCGAGAAGGTTTTGGTTGAAGTATACTGTCAAGTTAAGCAAGTCGATTTGGAACAAAACTGTCCATTGTTCAGTTGTATAAGTAGAGAAGTTGGCCTGAAGACCCCTGAGCTCTGTAGCTAGGAGTGTTGTCTTTATTGTTGTTACTTGCTCCTCTGACAGGTTGGCCTGCATAAAAAAACAGGGATTTGTGAAAAAGGTAAGTAAAAGCTGCTATTGCTTGCATGCTGATCAAACATACATACAAGAGTCTTCTCAAAGAGAGGAACTTTAGCTGGATTCTTGCCAGAGCACAAGATGTTTTAAGGATTGCTCTTTTGTATGTACCTGTTTTGCTGTGAAAGAGAAAGCTTCCAGGAAGACTGTGACATTTTGCGGTGCAATGGCACTTAGATATTTTTCCAGCAAAGTTGCATTGAGGAGAATGTTAGCTGTGGTCACTGAGTAAGCTATGTCCGTTGGAGAAAGGTTATTCTGAAAAAGATTTTTGATATTTTCTCTTTTTAATAAACAATGGATACAGTATTTTAAATTCTCTAGGTATCAGCATTTCAGTCTTTTTTTTTCCAGCTGCCAACTTGGATATTTCCTAATCTATTCCTTCAAGCCTTCGTAACTCTCTACCCCAGAAACAGAGTTCTGACCTTGGTTTCAGCGTTGACACTGTCAGTTTTATATCATGAATCCCCTTTTATGATGCAAGCAAGGTGTGTGTGGTTCTCTTAGGTGACAAAAGCCTATAGCATTGCACCACCCCATGTCATTGTAACCTTTTTTAATTGACCTCTTACAGCCCTTCATCATCAACCTAGGATTTGTAATGTCAACCCATTTGCAGGAACTTACCAGTGTAAAGTTTTTATTGAGTGTCATGATTTCTTCAAGTGAGAAGAAGTAGAAAAAGGCTCCAAAGTTCAGTTCACGCCAGTTCTCGAAGCTTCCAGCATCACAAACCACTATTGAAAAAAACAAAGAAAAATTTACCAAGTCAACTAAACGCAAATCCGAAACCAAACAGAAAATTGAAACTTTTACTACAGCCAGGTGAGACAAAAAACATCTTTACCTAACAAGATGACAGTGGATGCGGAAACATACCTGTGGAAGTGGCTGCATTGGCCGACAAGTAGGGTTTCAGGAAGTGCTGATAGATTGCTTCTCTTGTGTCGTTTGTCATTGAGCTAAACTGAATGCTAAATGCTTTTACTCTGTTTCAGAAAAAAGATAAGAACATTTGGGAGTGTGACTTAAATACTTGTAGTTATATGCCTTCCTTTAAATTCTTTCATTTTGCCCAGCATTCATGGTTTGCAAAAGCCATGGACACAGATTTTATTCCCTTTGATATCATTGTACTTACATTGCTTGGTATGAGAAGCAGGATATATTCGGTGGGATGATCTCGAGAAGGGTTTGGTTGAAGTATACTGTCAAGTTAAGCAAGTCGATTTGGAACAAAACTGTCCATTGTTCAGTTGTATAAGTAGAGAAGTTGGCCTGAAGACCCCTGAGCTCTGTAGCTAGGAGTGTTTTCTTTATTGTTGTTACTTGCTCCTCTGACAGGTTGGCCTACATAAAAAAACAGGGATTTGTGAAAAAGGTAAGTAAAAGCTGCTATTGCTTGCATGCTGATCAAACATACATACAAGAGTCTTCTCAAAGAGAGAAACTTTAGCTGGATTCTTGCCAGAGCACAAGATGTTTTAAGGATTGCTCTTTTTATGTACCTGTTTTGCTGTGGAAGAGAAAGCTTCCAGGAAGACTGTGACATTTTGCGGTGCGATGGCACTTAGATATTTTTCCAGCAAAGTTGCATTGAGGAGAATGTTAGCTGTGGTCACTGAGGAAGCTATGTCCGTTGGAGAAAGGTTATTCTGAAAAAGATTTTTGATATTTTCTCTTTTTAATAAACAATGGATACAGTATTTTAAATTCTCTAGGTATCAGCATTTCAGTCTTTTTTTTTCCAGCTGCCAACTTGGATATTTCCTAATCTATTCCTTCAAGCCTTTGTAACTCTCTACCCCAGAAACAGAGTTCTGACCTTGGTTTCAGTGTTGACACTGTCACTTTTATATAATGAATCCCCTTTTATGATGCAAGCAAGGTGTGTGTGGTTCTCTTAGGTGACAAAAGCCTATAGCATTGCACCATCCTATGTCATTGTAACCTTTTTTAATTGACCTCTTACAGCCCTTCATCATCAACCTAGGATTTGTAATGTCAACCCATTTGTAGGAACTTACCAGTGTAAAGTTTTTATTGAGTGTCATGATTTCTTCAAGTGAGAAGAAGTAGAAAAAGGCTCCAAAGTTCAGTTCACGCCAGTTCTCGAAGCTTCCAGCATCACAAACCACTATTGAAAAAAAACAAAGAAAAATTTACCAAGTCAACTAAACGCAAATCCGAAACCAAACTGAAAATTGAAACTTTTACTACAGCCAGGTGAGACAAAAAAAACCTTTAACTAACAAGATGACAGTGGATGCGGAAACATACCTGTGGAAGTGGCTGCATTGGCCGACAAGTAGGGTTTCAGGAAGTGCTGATAGATTGCTTCTCTTGTGTCGTTTGTCATTGAGCTAAACTGAATGCTAAATGCTTTTACTCTGTTTCAGAAAAAAGATAAGAACATTTGGGAGTGTGACTTAAATACTTGTAGTTATATGCCTTCCTTTAAATTCTTTCATTTTGCCCAGCATTCATGGTTTGCAAAAGCCATGGACACAGATTTTATTCCCTTTGATATCATTGTACTTACATTGCTTGGTATGAGAAGCAGGATATATTCGGTGGGATGATCTCGAGAAGGGTTTGGTTGAAGTATACTGTCAAGTTAAGCAAGTCGATTTGGAACAAAACTGTCCATTGTTCAGTTGTATAAGTAGAGAAGTTGGCCTGAAGACCCCTGAGCTCTGTAGCTAGGAGTGTTGTCTTTATTGTTGTTACTTGCTCCTCTGACAGGTTGGCCTACATAAAAAAACAGGGATTTGTGAAAAAGGTAAGTAAAAGCTGCTATTGCTTGCATGCTGATCAAACATACATACGAGAGTCTTCTCAAAGAGAGAAACTTTAGTTGGATTCTTGTCAGAGCACAATATGTTTTAAGGATTGCTCTTTTGTATGTACCTGTTTTGCTGAAGAAGAGAAAGCTTCCAGGAAGACTGTGACATTTTGCGGTGCGATGGCACTTAGATATTTTTCCAGCAAAGTTGCATTGAGGAGAATGTCAGCTGTGGTCACTGAGTAAGCTATGTCCGTTGGAGAAAGGTCATTCTGAAAAAGATTTTTGATATTTTCTCTTTTTAAGAAACAATGGATACAGTATTTTAAATTCTCTAGGTATCTATTAGCATTTTAGTCTTTTTTTTTTCCAGCTGCCAACTTGGATATTTCCTAATCTATTCCTTCAAGCCTTTGTAACTCTCTACCCCAGAAACAGAGTTCTGACCTTGGTTTCAGTGTTGACACTGTCACTTTTATATCATGAATCCCCTTTTATGATGCAAGCAAGGTGTGTGTGGTTCTCTTAGGTGACAAAAGCCTATAGCATTGCACCATCCTATGTCATTGTAACCTTTTTTAATTGACCTCTTACAGCCCTTCATCATCAACCTAGGATTTGTAATGTCAACCCATTTGTAGGAACTTACCAGTGTAAAGTTTTTATTGAGTGTCATGATTTCTTCAAGTGAGAAGAAGTAGAAAAAGGCTCCAAAGTTCAGTTCACGCCAGTTCTCGAAGCTTCCAGCATCACAAACCACTATTGAAAAAAACAAAGAAAAATTTACCAAGTCAACTAAACGCAAATCCGAAACCAAACAGAAAATTGAAACTTTTACTACAGCCAGGTGAGACAAAAAACATCTTTACCTAACAAGATGACAGTGGATGCGGAAACATACCTGTGGAAGTGGCTGCATTGGCCGACAAGTAGGGTTTCAGGAAGTGCTGATAGATTGCTTCTCTTGTGTCGTTTGTCATTGAGCTAAACTGAATGCTAAATGCTTTTACTCTGTTTCAGAAAAAAGATAAGAACATTTGGGAGTGTGACTTAAATACTTGTAGTTATATGCCTTCCTTTAAATTCTTTCATTTTGCCCAGCATTCATGGTTTGCAAAAGCCATGGACACAGATTTTATTCCCTTTGATATCATTGTACTTACATTGCTTGGTATGAGAAGCAGGATATATTCGGTGGGATGATCTCGAGAAGGGTTTGGTTGAAGTATACTGTCAAGTTAAGCAAGTCGATTTGGAACAAAACTGTCCATTGTTCAGTTGTATAAGTAGAGAAGTTGGCCTGAAGACCCCTGAGCTCTGTAGCTAGGAGTGTTGTCTTTATTGTTGTTACTTGCTCCTCTGACAGGTTGGCCTACATAAAAAAACAGGGATTTGTGAAAAAGGTAAGTAAAAGCTGCTATTGCTTGCATGCTGATCAAACATACATACGAGAGTCTTCTCAAAGAGAGAAACTTTAGCTGGATTCTTGCCAGAGCACAAGATGTTTTAAGGATTGCTCTTTTTATGTACCTGTTTTGCTGTGGAAGAGAAAGCTTCCAGGAAGACTGTGACATTTTGCGGTGCGATGGCACTTAGATATTTTTCCAGCAAAGTTGCATTGAGGAGAATGTTAGCTGTGGTCACTGAGGAAGCTATGTCCGTTGGAGAAAGGTTATTCTGAAAAAGATTTTTGATATTTTCTCTTTTTAATAAACAATGGATACAGTATTTTAAATTCTCTAGGTATCAGCATTTCAGTCTTTTTTTTTCCAGCTGCCAACTTGGATATATTTCCTAATCTATTCCTTCAAGCCTTTGTAACTCTCTACCCCAGAAACAGAGTTCTGACCTTGGTTTCAGCGTTGACACTGTCAGTTTTATATCATGAATCCCCTTTTATGATGCAAGCAAGGTGTGTGTGGTTCTCTTAGGTGACAAAAGCCTATAGCATTGCACCATCCTATGTCATTGTAACCTTTTTTAATTGACCTCTTACAGCCCTTCATCATCAACCTAGGATTAGTAATGTCAACCCATTAGCAGGAACTTACCAGTGTAAAGTTTTTATTGAGTGTCATGATTTCTTCAAGTGAGAAGAAGTAGAAAAAGGCTCCAAAGTTCAGTTCACGCCAGTTCTCGAAGCTTCCAGCATCACAAACCACTATGGAAAAAAGCAAAGAAAAATTTACCAAGTCAACTAAACGCAAATCCGAAACCAAACTGAAAATTGAAACTTTTACTACAGCCAGGTGAGACAAAAAAACACCTTTACCTAACAAGATGACCGTGGATGCGGAAACATACCTGTGGAAGTGGCTGCATTGGCAGACAAGTAGGGTTTCAGGAAGTGCTGATAGATTGCTTCTCTTGTGTCGTTTGTCATTGAGCTAAACTGAATGCTAAATGCTTTTACTCTGTTTCAGAAAAAAGATAAGAAGATTTGGGAGTGTGACTTAAATACTTGTAGTTATATGCCTTCCTTTAAATTCTTTCATTTTGCCCAGCATTCATGGTTTGCAAAAGCCATGGACACAGATTTTATTCCCTTTGATACCATTGTACTTACATTGCTTGGTATGAGAAGCAGGATATATTCGGTGGGATGATCTCGAGAAGGGTTTGGTTGAAGTATACTGTCAAGTTAAGCAAGTCGATTTGGAACAAAACTGTCCATTGTTCAGTTGTATAAGTAGAGAAGTTGGCCTGAAGACCCCTGAGCTCTGTAGCTAGGAGTGTTTTCTTTATTGTTGTTACTTGCTCCTCTGACAGGTTGGCCTACATAAAAAAACAGGGATTTGTGAAAAAGGTAAGTAAAAGCTGCTATTGCTTGCATGCTGATCAAACATACATACGAGAGTCTTCTCAAAGAGAGAAACTTTAGCTAGATTCTTGTCAGAGCACAATATGTTTTAAGGATTGCTCTTTTGTATGTACCTGTTTTGATGTGGAAGAGAAAGCTTCCAGGAAGACTGTGACATTTTGCGGTGCGATGGCACTTAGATATTTTTCCAGCAAAGTTGCATTGAGGAGAATGTTAGCTGTGGTCACTGAGGAAGCTATGTCCGTTGGAGAAAGGTTATTCTGAAAAAGATTTTTGATATTTTCTCTTTTTAATAAACAATGGATACAGTATTTTAAATTCTCTAGGTATCAGCATTTCAGTCTTTTTTTTTCCAGCTGCCAACTTGGATATATATTAATCTATTCCTTCAAGCCTTTGTAACTCTCTACCCCAGAAACAGAGTTCTGACCTTGGTTTCAGTGTTGACACTGTCACTTTTATATCATGAATCCCCTTTTATGATGCAAGCAAGGTGTGTGTGGTTCTCTTAGGTGACAAAAGCCTATAGCATTGCACCACCCTATGTCATTGTAACCTTGTTTAATTGACCTCTTACAGCCCTTCATCATCAACCTAGGATTTGTAATGTCAACCTATTTGTAGGAACTTACCAGTGTAAAGTTTTTATTGAGTGTCATGATTTCTTCAAGTGAGAAGAAGTAAAAAAAGGCTCCAAAGTTCAGTTCACGCCAGTTCTCGAAGCTTCCAGCATCACAAACCACTATGGAAAAAAGCAAAGAAAAATTTACCAAGTCAACTAAACGCAAATCCGAAACCAAACTGAAAATTGAAACTTTTACTACAGCCAGGTGAGACAAAAAACATCTTTACCTAACAAGATGACAGTGGATGCGGAAACATACCTGTGGAAGTGGCTGCATTGGCCGACAAGTAGGGTTTCAGGAAGTGCTGATAGATTGCTTCTCTTGTGTCGTTTGTCATTGAGCTAAACTGAATGCTAAATGCTTTTACTCTGTTTCAGAAAAAAGATAAGAACATTTGGGAGTGTGACTTAAATACTTGTAGTTATATGCCTTCCTTTAAATTCTTTCATTTTGCCCAGCATTCATGGTTTGCAAAAGCCATGGACACAGATTTTATTCCCTTTGATATCATTGTACTTACATTGCTTGGTATGAGAAGCAGGATATATTCGGTGGGATGATCTCAAGAAGGGTTTGGTTGAAGTATACTGTCAAGTTAAGCAAGTTGATTTGGAACAAAACTGTCCATTGTTCAGTTGTATAAGTAGAGAAGTTGGCCTGAAGACCCCTGAGCTCTATAGCTAGGAGTGTTGTCTTTATTGTTGTTACTTGCTCCTCTGACAGGTTGGCCTACATAAAAAAACAGGGATTTGTGAAAAAGGAAAGTAAAAGCTGCTATTGCTTGCATGCTGATCAAACATACATACAAGAGTCTTCTCAAAGAGAGAAACTTTAGCTGGATTCTTGCCAGAGCACAAGATGTTTTAAGGATTGCTCTTTTTATGTACCTGTTTTGCTGAGGAAGAGAAAGCTTCCAGGAAGACTGTGACATTTTGCGGTGCGATGGCACTTAGATATTTTTCCAGCAAAGTTGCATTGAGGAGAATGTTAGCTGTGGTCACTGAGGAAGCTATGTCCGTTGGAGAAAGGTTATTCTGAAAAAGATTTTTGATATTTTCTCTTTTTAATAAACAATGGATACAGTATTTTAAATTCTCTAGGTATCAGCATTTCAGTCTTTTTTTTTCCAGCTGCCAACTTGGATATTTCCTAATCTATTCCTTCAAGCCTTTGTAACTCTCTACCCCAGAAACAGAGTTCTGACCTTGGTTTCAGTGTTGACACTGTCACTTTTATATAATGAATCCCCTTTTATGATGCAAGCAAGGTGTGTGTGGTTCTCTTAGGTGACAAAAGCCTATAGCATTGCACCATCCTATGTCATTGTAACCTTTTTTAATTGACCTCTTACAGCCCTTCATCATCAACCTAGGATTAGTAATGTCAACCCATTAGCAGGAACTTACCAGTGTAAAGTTTTTATTGAGTGTCATGATTTCTTCAAGTGAGAAGAAGTAGAAAAAGGCTCCAAAGTTCAGTTCACGCCAGTTCTCGAAGCTTCCAGCATCACAAACCACTATTGAAAAAAACAAAGAAAAATTTACCAAGTCAACTAAACGCAAATCCGAAACCAAACAGAACATTGAAACTTTTACTACAGCCAGGTGAGACAAAAAAAAACATCTTTACCTAACAAGATGACAGTGGATGCGGAAACATACCTGTGGAAGTGGCTGCATTGGCCGACAAGTAGGGTTTCAGGAAGTGCTGATAGATTGCTTCTCTTGTGTCGTTTGTCATTGAGCTAAACTGAATGCTAAATGCTTTTACTCTGTTTCAGAAAAAAGATAAGAACATTTGGGAGTGTGACTTAAATACTTGTAGTTATATGCCTTCCTTTAAATTCTTTCATTTTGCCCAGCATTCATGGTTTGTAAAAGCCATGGACACAGATTTTATTCCCTTTGATATCATTGTACTTACATTGCTTGGTAGGAGACGCAGGATATATTCAGTGGGATGATCTCAAGAAGGGTTTGGTTGAAGTATACTGTCAAGTTAAGCAAGTCGATTTGGAACAAAACTGTCCATTGTTCAGTTGTATAAGTAGAGAAGTTGGCCTGAAGACCCCTGAGCTCTGTAGCTAGGAGTGTTGTCTTTATTGTTGTTACTTGCTCCTCTGACAGGTTGGCCTACATAAAAAAACAGGGATTTGTGAAAAAGGTAAGTAAAAGCTGCTATTGCTTGCATGCTGATCAAACATACATACGAGAGTCTTCTCAAAGAGAGAAACTTTAGCTGGATTCTTGTCAGAGCACAAGATGTTTTAAGGATTGCTCTTTTGTATGTACCTGTTTTGCTGTGGAAGAGAAAGCTTCCAGGAAGACTGTGACATTTTGCGGTGCGATGGCACTTAGATATTTTTCCAGCAAAGTTGCATTGAGGAGAATGTTAGCTGTGGTCACTGAGTAAGCTATGTCCGTTGGAGAAAGGTTATTCTGAAAAAGATTTTTGATATTTTCTCTTTTTAATAAACAATGGATACAGTATTTTAAATTCTCTAGGTATCAGCATTTCAGTCTTTTTTTTTCCAGCTGCCAACTTGGATATTTCCTAATCTATTCCTTCAAGCCTTTGTAACTCTCTACCCCAGAAACATAGTTCTGACCTTGGTTTCAGCGTTGACACTGTCAGTTTTATATCATGAATCCCCTTTTATGATGCAAGCAAGGTGTGTGTGGTTCTCTTAGGTGACAAAAGCCTATAGCATTGCACCACCCTATGTCATTGTAACCTTGTTTAATTGACCTCTTACAGCCCTTCATCATCAACCTAGGATTTGTAATGTCAACCCATTTGTAGGAACTTACCAGTGTAAAGTTTTTATTGAGTGTCATGATTTCTTCAAGTGAGAAGAAGTAAAAAAAGGCTCCAAAGTTCAGTTCACGCCAGTTCTCGAAGCTTCCAGCATCACAAACCACTATGGAAAAAAAACAAAGAAAAATTTACCAAGTCAACTAAACGCAAATCCAAAACCAAACAGAAAATTGAAACTTTTACTACAGCCAGGTGAGACAAAAAATACCTTTAACTAACAAGATGACAGTGGATGCGCAAACATACCTGTGGAAGTGGCTGCATTTGCCGACAAGTAGGGTTTCAGGAAGTGCTGATAGATTGCTTCTCTTGTGTCGTTTGTCATTGAGCTAAACTGAATGCTAAATGCTTTTACTCTGTTTCAGAAAAAAGATAAGAACATTTGGGAGTGTGACTTAAATACTTGTAGTTATATGCCTTCCTTTAAATTCTTTCATTTTGCCCAGCATTCATGGTTTGTAAAAGCCATGAACACAGATTTTATTCCCTACGATATCATTGTACTTACATTGCTTGGTAGGAGACGCAGGATATATTCGGTGGGATGATCTCAAGAAGGGTTTGGTTGAAGTATACTGTCAAGTTAAGCAAGTCGATTTGGAACAAAACTGTCCATTGTTCAGTTGTATAAGTAGAGAAGTTGGCCTGAAGACCCCTGAGCTCTGTAGCTAGGAGTGTTGTCTTTATTGTTGTTACTTGCTCCTCTGACAGGTTGGCCTACATAAAAAAACAGGGATTTGTGAAAAAGGTAAGAAAAAGCTGCTATTGCTTGCATGCTGATCAAACATACATACGAGAGTCTTCTCAAAGAGAGAAACTTTAGCTGGATTCTTGTCAGAGCACAAGATGTTTTAAGGATTGCTCTTTTGTATGTACCTGTTTTGCTGAGGAAGAGAAAGCTTCCAGGAAGACTGTGACATTTTGCGGTGCGATGGCACTTAGAAATTTTTCCAGCAAAGTTGCATTGAGGAGAATGTTAGCTGTGGTCACTGAGGAAGCTATGTCCATTGGAGAAAGGTCATTCTGAAAAAGATTTTTGATATTTTCTCTTTTTAAGAAACAATGGATACAGTATTTTAAATTCTCTAGGTATCTATTAGCATTTTAGTCTTTTTTTTCCAGCTGCCAACTTGGATATTTCCTAATCTATTCCTTCAAGCCTTTGTAACTCTCTACCCCAGAAACATAGTTCTGACCTTGGTTTCAGCGTTGACACTGTCAGTTTTATATCATGAATCCCCTTTTATGATGCAAGCAAGGTGTGTGTGGTTCTCTTAGGTGACAAAAGCCTATAGCATTGCACCACCCTATGTCATTGTAACCTTGTTTAATTGACCTCTTACAGCCCTTCATCATCAACCTAGGATTTGTAATGTCAACCCATTTGTAGGAACTTACCAGTGTAAAGTTTTTATTGAGTGTCATGATTTCTTCAAGTGAGAAGAAGTAAAAAAAGGCTCCAAAGTTCAGTTCACGCCAGTTCTCGAAGCTTCCAGCATCACAAACCACTATGGAAAAAAAACAAAGAAAAATTTACCAAGTCAACTAAACGCAAATCCAAAACCAAACAGAAAATTGAAACTTTTACTACAGCCAGGTGAGACAAAAAATACCTTTAACTAACAAGATGACAGTGGATGCGCAAACATACCTGTGGAAGTGGCTGCATTTGCCGACAAGTAGGGTTTCAGGAAGTGCTGATAGATTGCTTCTCTTGTGTCGTTTGTCATTGAGCTAAACTGAATGCTAAATGCTTTTACTCTGTTTCAGAAAAAAGATAAGAACATTTGGGAGTGTGACTTAAATACTTGTAGTTATATGCCTTCCTTTAAATTCTTTCATTTTGCCCAGCATTCATGGTTTGTAAAAGCCATGAACACAGATTTTATTCCCTACGATATCATTGTACTTACATTGCTTGGTAGGAGACGCAGGATATATTCGGTGGGATGATCTCAAGAAGGGTTTGGTTGAAGTATACTGTCAAGTTAAGCAAGTCGATTTGGAACAAAACTGTCCATTGTTCAGTTGTATAAGTAGAGAAGTTGGCCTGAAGACCCCTGAGCTCTGTAGCTAGGAGTGTTGTCTTTATTGTTGTTACTTGCTCCTCTGACAGGTTGGCCTACATAAAAAAACAGGGATTTGTGAAAAAGGTAAGAAAAAGCTGCTATTGCTTGCATGCTGATCAAACATACATACGAGAGTCTTCTCAAAGAGAGAAACTTTAGCTGGATTCTTGTCAGAGCACAAGATGTTTCAAGGATTGCTCTTTTGTATGTACCTGTTTTGCTGAGGAAGAGAAAGCTTCCAGGAAGGCTGTGACATTTTGTGGTGCGATGGCACTTAGAAATTGTTCCAGCAAAGATGCATTGAGGAGAATGTTAGCTGTGGTCACTGAGGAAGCTATGTCCATTGGAGAAAGGTCATTCTGAAAAAGATTTTTGATATTTTCTCTTTTTAAGAAACAATGGATACAGTATTTTAAATTCTCTAGGTATCTATTAGCATTTTAGTCTTTTTTTTTCCAGCTGCCAACTTGGATATTTCCTAATCTATTCCTTCAAGCCTTTGTAACTCTCTACCCCAGAAACATAGTTCTGACCTTGGTTTCAGCGTTGACACTGTCAGTTTTATATCATGAATCCCCTTTTATGATGCAAGCAAGGTGTGTGTGGTTCTCTTAGGTGACAAAAGCCTATAGCATTGCACCACCCTATGTCATTGTAACCTTGTTTAATTGACCTCTTACAGCCCTTCATCATCAACCTAGGATTTGTAATGTCAACCCATTTGTAGGAACTTACCAGTGTAAAGTTTTTATTGAGTGTCATGATTTCTTCAAGTGAGAAGAAGTAAAAAAAGGCTCCAAAGTTCAGTTCACGCCAGTTCTCGAAGCTTCCAGCATCACAAACCACTATGGAAAAAAAACAAAGAAAAATTTACCAAGTCAACTAAACGCAAATCCAAAACCAAACAGAAAATTGAAACTTTTACTACAGCCAGGTGAGACAAAAAATACCTTTAACTAACAAGATGACAGTGGATGCGCAAACATACCTGTGGAAGTGGCTGCATTTGCCGACAAGTAGGGTTTCAGGAAGTGCTGATAGATTGCTTCTCTTGTGTCGTTTGTCATTGAGCTAAACTGAATGCTAAATGCTTTTACTCTGTTTCAGAAAAAAGATAAGAACATTTGGGAGTGTGACTTAAATACTTGTAGTTATATGCCTTCCTTTAAACTCTTTCATTTTGCCCAGCATTCATGGTTTGTAAAAGCCATGAACACAGATTTTATTCCCTACGATATCATTGTACTTACATTGCTTGGTAGGAGACGCAGGATATATTCGGTGGGATGATCTCAAGAAGGGTTTGGTTGAAGTATACTGTCAAGTCAAGCAAGTCGATTTGGAACAAAACTGTCCATTGTTCAGTTGTATAAGTAGAGAAGTTGGCCTGAAGACCCCTGAGCTCTGTAGCTAGGAGTGTTGTCTTTATTGTTGTTACTTGCTCCTCTGACAGGTTGGCCTACATAAAAAAACAGGGATTTGTGAAAAAGGTAAGAAAAAGCTGCTATTGCTTGCATGCTGATCAAACATACATACGAGAGTCTTCTCAAAGAGAGAAACTTTAGCTGGATTCTTGTCAGAGCACAAGATGTTTTAAGGATTGCTCTTTTGTATGTACCTGTTTTGCTGAGGAAGAGAAAGCTTCCAGGAAGGCTGTGACATTTTGCGGTGCGATGGCACTTAGAAATTTTTCCAGCAAAGTTGCATTGAGGAGAATGTTAGCTGTGGTCACTGAGGAAGCTATGTCCATTGGAGAAAGGTCATTCTGAAAAAGATTTTTGATATTTTCTCTTTTTAAGAAACAATGGATACAGTATTTTAAATTCTCTAGGTATCTATTAGCATTTTAGTCTTTTTTTTCCAGCTGCCAACTTGGATATTTCCTAATCTATTCCTTCAAGCCTTTGTAACTCTCTACCCCAGAAACATAGTTCTGACCTTGGTTTCAGCGTTGACACTGTCAGTTTTATATCATGAATCCCCTTTTATGATGCAAGCAAGGTGTGTGTGGTTCTCTTAGGTGACAAAAGCCTATAGCATTGCACCACCCTATGTCATTGTAACCTTGTTTAATTGACCTCTTACAGCCCTTCATCATCAACCTAGGATTTGTAATGTCAACCCATTTGTAGGAACTTACCAGTGTAAAGTTTTTATTGAGTGTCATGATTTCTTCAAGTGAGAAGAAGTAAAAAAAGGCTCCAAAGTTCAGTTCACGCCAGTTCTCGAAGCTTCCAGCATCACAAACCACTATGGAAAAAAAACAAAGAAAAATTTACCAAGTCAACTAAACGCAAATCCAAAACCAAACAGAAAATTGAAACTTTTACTACAGCCAGGTGAGACAAAAAATACCTTTAACTAACAAGATGACAGTGGATGCGCAAACATACCTGTGGAAGTGGCTGCATTTGCCGACAAGTAGGGTTTCAGGAAGTGCTGATAGATTGCTTCTCTTGTGTCGTTTGTCATTGAGCTAAACTGAATGCTAAATGCTTTTACTCTGTTTCAGAAAAAAGATAAGAACATTTGGGAGTGTGACTTAAATACTTGTAGTTATATGCCTTCCTTTAAATTCTTTCATTTTGCCCAGCATTCATGGTTTGTAAAAGCCATGAACACAGATTTTATTCCCTACGATATCATTGTACTTACATTGCTTGGTAGGAGACGCAGGATATATTCGGTGGGATGATCTCAAGAAGGGTTTGGTTGAAGTATACTGTCAAGTTACGCAAGTCGATTTGGAACAAAACTGTCCATTGTTCAGTTGTATAAGTAGAGAAGTTGGCCTGAAGACCCCTGAGCTCTGTAGCTAGGAGTGTTGTCTTTATTGTTGTTACTTGCTCCTCTGACAGGTTGGCCTACATAAAAAAACAGGGATTTGTGAAAAAGGTAAGAAAAAGCTGCTATTGCTTGCATGCTGATCAAACATACATACGAGAGTCTTCTCAAAGAGAGAAACTTTAGCTGGATTCTTGTCAGAGCACAAGATGTTTTAAGGATTGCTCTTTTGTATGTACCTGTTTTGCTGAGGAAGAGAAAGCTTCCAGGAAGGCTGTGACATTTTGCGGTGCGATGGCACTTAGATATTTTTCCAGCAAAGTTGCATTGAGGAGAATGTTAGCTGTAGTCACTGAGGAAGCTATGTCCATTGGAGAAAGGTCATTCTGAAAAAGATTTTTGATATTTTCTCTTTTTAAGAAACAATGGATACAGTATTTTAAATTCTCTAGGTATCTATTAGCATTTTAGTCTTTTTTTTCCAGCTGCCAACTTGGATATTTCCTAATCTATTCCTTCAAGCCTTTGTAACTCTCTACCCCAGAAACATAGTTCTGACCTTGGTTTCAGTGTTGACACTGTCACTTTTATATCATGAATCCCCTTTTATGATGCAAGCAAGGTGTGTGTGGTTCTCTTAGGTGACAAAAGCCTATAGCATTGCACCACCCTATGTCATTGTAACCTTGTTTAATTGACCTCTTACAGCCCTTCATCATCAACCTAGGATTTGTAATGTCAACCCATTTGTAGGAACTTACCAGTGTAAAGTCTTTATTGAGTGTCATGATTTCTTCAAGGGAGAAGAAGTAGAAAAAGGCTCCAAAGTTCAGTTCACGCCAGTTCTCGAAGCTTCCAGCATCACAAACCACTATGGAAAAAAAACAAAGAAAAATTTACCAAGTCAACTAAACGCCAATCAAAAACCAAACAGAAAATTGAAACATTTACTACAGCCAGGTGAGACAAAAAAACACCTTAACCTAACAAGATGACAGTAGATGTGGAAACATACCTGTGGAAGTGGCTGCATTTGCCGACAAGTAGGGTTTCAGGAAGTGCTGATAGATTGCTTCTCTTGTGTCGTTTGTCATTGAGCTAAACTGAATGCTAAATGCTTTTACTCTGTTTCAGAAAAAAGATAAGAACATTTGGGAGTGTGACTTAAATACTTGTAGTTATATGCCTTCCTTTAAATTCTTTCATTTTGCCCAGCATTCATGGTTTGTAAAAGCCATGAACACAGATTTTATTCCCTACGATATCATTGTACTTACATTGCTTGGTAGGAGACGCAGGATATATTCAGTGGGATGATCTCAAGAAGGGTTTGGTTGAAGTATATTGTCAAGTTAAGCAAGTCGATTTGGAACAAAACTGTCCATTGTTCAGTTGTATAAGTAGAGAAGTTGGCCTGAAGACCCCTGAGCTCTGTAGCTAGGAGTGTTGTCTTTATTGTTGTTACTTGCTCCTCTGACAGGTTGGCCTACATAAAAAAACAGGGATTTGTGAAAAAGGTAAGGAAAAGCTGCTATTGCTTGCATGCTGATCAAACATACATACGAGAGTCTTCTCAAAGAGAGAAACTTTAGCTGGATTCTTGTCAGAGCACAAGATGTTTTAAGGATTGCTCTTTTGTATGTACCTGTTTTGCTGTGGAAGAGAAAGCTTCCAGGAAGGCTGTGACATTTTGCAATGCGATGGCACTTAGATATTTTTCCAGCAAAGTTGCATTGAGGAGAATGTTAGCTGTGGTCACTGAGTAAGCTATGTCCATTGGAGAAAGGTCATTCTGAAAAAGATTTTTGATATTTTCTCTTTTTAAGAAACAATGGATACAGTATTTTAAATTCTCTAGGTATGTATTAGCATTTTAGTCTTTTTTTTCCAGCTGCCAACTTGGATATTTCCTAATCTATTTCTACAAGCCTTTGTAACTTTCTACCCCAGAAACATAGTTCTGACCTTGGTTTCAGTGTTGACACTGTCACTTGTATATCATGAATCCCTTTTTATGATGCTAGCAAGGTGTGTTTGGTTCTCTTAGGTGACAAAAGCCTATAGCATTGCACCACCCTATGTCATTGTAACCTTTTTTATTGACCTCTTACAGCCCTTCATCATTAACCCAGGATTTGTAATGTCAACCCATTTGTAGGAACTTACCAGTGTAAAGTCTTTATTGAGTGTCATGATTTCTTCAAGTGAGAAGAAGTAGAAAAAGGCTCCAAAGTTCAGTTCACGCCAGTTATCGAAGCTTCCAGCATCACAAACCACTATGGAAAAAAACAAAGAAAAATTTACCAAGTCAACTAAACGCCAATCAAAAACCAAACAGAAAATTGAAACTTTTACTACAGCCAGGTGAGAAAAAAAACACCTTTACCTAACAAGATGACAGTAGATGCGGAAACATACCTGTGAAAGTGGCTGCATTTGCCGACAAGTAGGGTTTCAGGAAGTGCTGATAGATTGCTTCTCTTGTGTCGTTTGTCATTGAGGTAAACTGAATGCTAAATGCTTTTACTCTGTTTGAGAAAAAGATAAGAACATTTGGGAGTGTGACTTAAATACTTGTAGTTATATGCCTTCCTTTAAATTCTTTCATTTTGCCCAGCATTCATGGTTTGTAAAAGCTATGAACACAGATTTTATTCCCTACAATATCATTGTACTTACAATGCTTGGTAGGAGACGCAGGATATATTCAGTGGGATGATCTCAAGAAGGGTTTGGTTGAAGTATATTGTCAAGTTAAGCAAGTCGATTTGGAACAAAACTGTCCATTGTTCAGTTGTATAAGTAGAGAAGTTGGCCTGAAGACCCCTGAGCTCTGTAGCTAGGAGTGTTGTCTTTATTGTTGTTACTTGCTCCTCTGACAGGTTGGCCTACATAAAAAAATAGGGATTTGTGAAAAAGGTAAGGAAAAGCTGCTATTGCTTGCATGCTGATCAAACGTAAACACAAGAGACTTCTCAAAGAGCAAAACTTTAGGTGGATTCTTGTCAAAGGACAAGATGTTTGATTGATTGCTCTATTGTATGTACCTGTTTTGCTGTGGAAGAGAAAGCTTTCAGGAAGGCTGTGACATTTTGCGATGCGATGGCACTTAGATATTTTTCCAGCAAAGTTGCATTAAGGAGAATGTTAGCTGTGGTCACTGAGGAAGCTATGTCCGTTGGAGAAAGGTCATTCTGAAAAAGATTTTTGATATTTTCTCTTTTTAAGAAACAATGGATACAGTATTTTAAATTCTCTAGGTATCTATAACCATTTTAGTCTTTTTTTTTTTCCAGCTGCCAACTTGGATATTTCCTAATCTATTTCTACAAGCCTTTGTAACTCTCTACCCCAGAAACATAGTTCTGACCTTGGTTTCAGTGTTGACACTGTCACTTGTATATCATGAATCCCTTTTTATGATGCTAGCAAGGTGTGTTTGGTTCTCTTAGGTGACAAAAGCCTATAGCATTGCACCACCCTATGTCATTGTAACCTTTTTTATTGACCTCTTACAGCCCTTCATCATTAACCCAGGATTTGTAATGTCAACCCATTTGTAGGAACTTACCAGTGTAAAGTCTTTATTGAGTGTCATGATTTCTTCAAGTGAGAAGAAGTAGAAATAGGCTCCAAAGTTTAGTTCACGCCAGTTCTCGAAGCTTCCAGCATCACAAACCACTATGGAAAAAAACAAAGAAAAATTTACCAAGTCAACTAAACGCCAATCATTAACCAAACAGAAAATTGAAACTTTTACTACAGCCAGGTGAGAAAAAAAAACACCTTTACCTAACAAGATGATAGTAGATGCGGAAACATACCTGTGAAAGTGGCTGCATTTGCCGACAAGTAGGGTTTCAGGAAGTGCTGATAGATTGCTTCTCTTGTGTCGTTTGTCATTGAGCTAAACTGAATGCTAAATGCTTTTACTCTGTTTGAGAAAAAGATAAGAACATTTGGGAGTGTGACTTAAATACTTGTAGTTATATGCCTTCCTTTAAATTCTTTCATTTTGCCCAGCATTCATGGTTTGTAAAAGCCATGAACACAGATTTTATTCCCTACGATATCATTGTACTTACATTGCTTGGTAGGAGACGCAGGATATATTCAGTGGGATGATCTCAAGAAGGGTTTGGTTGAAGTATATTGTCAAGTTAAGCAATTCGATTTGGAACAAAACTGTCCATTGTTCAGTTGTATAAGTAGAGAAGTTGGCCTGAAGACCCCTGAGCTCTATAGCTAGGAGTGTTGTCTTTATTGTTGTTACTTGCTCCTCTGACAGGTTGGCCTACATAAAAAAATAGGGATTTGTGAAAAAGGTAAGGAAAAGCTGCTATTGCTTATCAAACGTAAACAAAAGAGACTTCTCAAAGAGCGAAACTTTAGGTGGATTCTTGTCAAAGGACAAGATGTTTGATTGATTGCTCTATTGTATGTACCTGTTTTGCTGTGGAAGAGACAGCTTCCAGGAAGACTGTGACATTTTGCGGTGCGATGGCACTTAGATATTTTTCCAGCAAAGTTGCATTGAGGAGAATGTTAGCTGTGGTCACTGAGTAAGCTATGTCCGTTGGAGAAAGGTCATTCTGAAAAAGATTTTTGATATTTTCTCTTTTTAAGAAATAATGGATACAGTATTTTAAATTCTCTAGGTATCTATAACCATGTTATTCTTTTTTTTTTCCAGCTGCCAACTTGGATATTTCCTAATCTATTTCTACAAGCCTTTGTAACTCTCTACCCCAGAAACATAGTTCTGACCTTATTTTCAGTGTTGACACTGTCACTTGTATATCATGAATCCCTTTTTATGATGCTAGCAAGGTGTGTTTGGTTCTCTTAGGTGACAAAAGCCTATAGCATTGCACCACCCTATGTCATTGTAACCTTTTTTATTGACCTCTTACAGCCCTTCATCATTAACCCAGGATTTGTAATGTCAACCCATTTGTAGGAACTTACCAGTGTAAAGTCTTTATTGAGTGTCATGATTTCTTCAAGTGAGAAGAAGTAGAAAAAGGCTCCAAAGTTTAGTTCACGCCAGTTCTCAAAGCTTCCAGCATCACAAACCACTATGGAAAAAAACAAAGAAAAATTTACCAAGTCAACTAAACGCCAATCAAAAACCAAACAGAAAATTGAAACTTTTACTACAGCCAGGTGAGAAAAAAAAACACCTTTACCTAACAAGATGACAGTAGATGCGGAAACATACCTGTGGAAGTGGCTGCATTTGCCAACAAGTAGGGTTTCAGGAAGTGCTGATAGATTGCTTCTCTTGTGTCGTTTGTCATTGAGCTAAACTGAATGCTAAATGCTTTTACTCTGTTTGAGAAAAAGATAAGAACATTTGGGAGTGTGACTTAAATACTTGTAGTTATATGCCTTCCTTTAAATTCTTTAATTTTGCCCAGCATTCATGGTTTGTAAAAGCTATGAACACAGATTTTATTCCCTACGATATCATTGTACTTACATTGCTTGGTAGGAGACGCAGGATATATTCAGTGGGATGATCTCAAGAAGGGTTTGGTTGAAGTATATTGTCAAGTTAAGCAAGTCGATTTGGAACAAAACTGTCCATTGTTCAGTTGTATAAGTAGAGAAGTTGGCCTGAAGACCCCTGAGCTCTGTAGCTAGGAGTGTTGTCTTTATTGTTGTTACTTGCTCCTCTGACAGGTTGGCCTACATAAAAAAATAGGGATTTGTGAAAAAGGTAAGGAAAAGCTGCTATTGCTTGCATGCTGATCAAACGTAAACACAAGAGACTTCTCAAAGAGCAAAACTTTAGGTGGATTCTTGTCAAAGGACAAGATGTTTGATTGATTGCTCTATTGTATGTACCTGTTTTGCTGTGGAAGAGAAAGCTTTCAGGAAGACTGTGACATTTTGCGACGAGATGGCACTTAGATATTTTTCCAGCAAAGTTGCATTGAGGAGAATGTTAGCTGTGGTCACTGAGTATGCTATGTCCGTTGGAGAAAGGTCATTCTGAAAAAGATTTTTGATATTTTCTCTTTTTAAGAAATAATGGATACAGTATTTTAAATTCTCTAGGTATCTATAACCATTTTAGTCTTTTTTTTCCAGCTGCCAACTTGGATATTTCCTAATCTATTTCTACAAGCCTTTGTAACTCTCTACCCCAGAAACATAGTTCTGACCTTATTTTCAGTGTTGGCACTGTCGCTTGTATATCATAAATCCCTTTTTATGATGCTAGCAAGGTGTGTTTGGTTCTCTTAGGTGACAAAAGCCTATAGCATTGCACCACCCTATGTCATTGTAACCTTTTTTATTGACCTCTTACAGCCCTTCATCATTAACCCAGGATTTGTAATGTCAACCCATTTGTAGATGTGGAAACATACCTGTGGAAGTGGCTGCATTTGCCAACAAGTAAGGTTTCAGGAAGTGCTGATAGATTGCTTCTCTTGTGTCGTTTGTCATTGAGCTAAACTGAATGCTAAATGCTTTTACTCTGTTTGAGAAAAAGATAAGAACATTTGTGAGTGTGACTTAAATACTTGTAGTTATATGCCTTCCTTTAAATTCTTTCATTTTGCCCATCATTCATGGTTTGTAAAAGCCATGAACACAGATTTTATTCCCTACGATATCATTGTACTTACATTGCTTGGTAGGAGACGCAGGATATATTCAGTGGGATGATCTCAAGAAGGGTTTGGTTGAAGTATATTGTCAAGTTAAGCAATTCGATTTGGAATAAAACTGTCCATTGTTCAGTTGTATAAGTAGAGAAGTTGGCCTGAAGAACCCTGAGCTCTATAGCTAGGAGTGTTGTTATTATTGTTGTTACTTGCTCCTCTGACAGGTTGGCCTACATAAAAAAATAGGGATTTGTAAAAAAAGGTAAGGAAAAGCTGCTATTGCTTACATGCTGATCAAACGTAAACAAAAGAGACTTCTCAAAGAGCGAAACTTTAGGTGGATTCTTGTCAAAGGACAAGATGTTTGATTGATTGCTCTATTGTATGTACCTGTTTTGCTGTGGAAGAGAAAGCTTTCAGGAAGACTGTGACATTTTGCGATGCGATGGCACTTAGATATTTTTCCAGCAAAGTTGCATTGAGGAGAATGTTAGCTGTGGTCACTGAGTAAGCTATGTCCGTTGGAGAAAGGTCATTCTGAAAAAGATTTTTGATATTTTCTCTTTTTAAGAAATAATGGATACAGTATTTTAAATTCTCTAGGTATCTATAACCATTTTAGTCTTTTTTTTCCAGCTGCCAACTTGGATATTTCCTAATCTATTTCTACAAGCCTTTGTAACTCTCTACCCCAGAAACATAGTTCTGACCTTGGTTTTTAGTGTTGACACTGTCACTTTTATATCATGAATCCCTTTTTATGATGCTAGCAAGGTGTGTTTGGTTCTCTTAGGCGACAGAAGCCTATAGCATTGCACCACCCTATGTCATTGTAACCTTTTTTAATTGACCTCTTACAGCCCTTCATCATTAACCCAGGATTTGTAATGTCAACCCATTTGTAGGAACTTACCAGTGTAAAGTCTTTATTGAGTGTCATGATTTCTTCAAGTGAGAAGAAGTAGAAAAAGGCTCCAAAGTTCAGTTCACGCCAGTTCTCGAAGCTTCCAGCATCACAAACCACTATGTATGGAAAAAAACAAAGAAAAATTTACCAAGTCAACTAAACGTCAATCAAAAACCAAACAGAAAATTGAAACTTTTACTACAGCCAGGTGAGACAAAAAAACACCTTTACCTAACAAGATGACAGTGGATGCGGAAACATACCTGTGGAAGTGGCTGCATTGGCCGACAAGTAGGGTTTCAGGAAGTGCTGATAGATTGCTTCTTTTGTGTCGTTTGTCATTGAGCTAAACTGAATGCTAAATGCTTTTACTCTGTTTGAGAAAAAGATAAGAACATTTGGGAGTGTGACTTAAATACTTGTAGTTATATGCCTTCCTTTAAATTCTTTCATTTTGCCCAGCATTCATGGTTTGCAAAAGCCATGGACACAGATTTTATTTCCTTCAATATCATTGTACTTATATTGCTTGGTAGGAGATATTATTGGAGTTATTTTATGTCAGCTTGATAAATAAATATCTTTGTTTTTCTTTAGTTGTTTGCAGTGCTGGAAGCTTCCAGTACTGGCAAGATTTAAATACTGGAGCCTTTTGGTCCTTCTTCTCTCTTAAAGAAATCCTGGCTAGCTATCTGTGTACTTACATTGCTTGGTATGAGGAGCAGGATATGTTCAGAGGGATGATCTCAAGAAGGGTTTCATTGAAGTATGCAGTCAAGTTAACCAAGTAGTCCTGGAACAAGAGTGTCCACTCTTCTGTTGTATAATTAGAGAAGTCAGCCTGAAGAACCATGAACTCTACAGCAAGGAGTGTTGTCTTTATTTTTGTTATTTGCTCCTCTGACAGGTTTGCCTAGTTGTGAAAAAAATCAGGGATTTTTGAAAATGTTACGATAAAACTGTTATTACTTTTAAGCGGGTGAAAAATAAATGCTAGGGTCTCATTAATTATCATACGTTTAGACATCTTCTTGTCAAAGAACAATGTGTTCCAGATTTGCCTTTTTCAAATACCTGTATTGCCGCAGAAGTGATAGATTGAAGGAAGACAGGGACATTTTGCGGTGCAATCATGTTTAGATATGTTTCGAGTAAATCTTCATTGAGGAGAACATCAGCGTTGGTCACAAGGGCTGCTATGATTGATTGCAGGAAGGCTGTGGCATTGTTGATCTCACTCTGATTGTTTGCTTCTGCCCATGCTAGGAGCACACTGCTGCTGAATATTGTGTTAATTTCAAGGACGTTATCTCCCAGCAAGTCCATAATGTTTTGCACACTTAATTCCTGCATGGAAATTTGTGAAGAAAAAGTATTAGGTCATGCCAATCCTTCTTCAGCTACAGCTCAGAAAATAAAAACCTTTGGGTCTAGAGTAGCAGGAGAGCCCATCTGGTCAGGGGCGTAACTATAGGGGGTGCAGCAGTCGCGATCGCAACCGGGCCCTGTGCTGCAAGGGGCCCATGTGGCCCCCTCTACATATGGCAGGTGGCAGCATAGGCGGTTAGGCACCGGGCGCACAGGTGGCTGGAGGTGGGGGGTGACTAGCAGAGCTCCATGCTCCACTACCACACTGGCTGCTCTTTATTTGTGCATTCCCCACACAACCTGTGTCCTCTGCCGCTCCTCCGGGTCCCCCTCTCCTGCTCCATGCAGTGCTGCTTAGTCCGGTGTCTGTCCTCCCCAGCCAGAGTCCCGCCCCCTGAGTCTGGCTCCCACTGCACTGCATTCTTCTCCCGGGCAAACAAACTTTAAGCACACAGATGCAGTGCAGCCCTATGAGAGCCGGCTCCCCAAAGGACACCGCAGGCTTGTCTGCCAGCACCCCCCCCCCTCCTCCCCGTCATACACAGATGTTGACAGGTCTTTCTGGGAGATATGTCCCCTAAGGACAGGGACCCCATCTCCCCTGGGGACAGAACACACTTCTCCCCAGAGGATTTGGAGGGAAGGGCCTCGGCTGGGGTTCAAGGGGGCCCTTCATGGTTTCTTGCACCGGGGCCCTGAAGGTTCTAGTTACACCACTGCATCTGGTCGTGCAGAAAACGAACCACCTGTATCCAGTACGCTTGTATAGTTGGACAGGACCATATGAGGTTGTAGAGGGAGCCTGGGGTGTGGTCACATAGGCAAAACCCCAGATTGTACGTGGGTTTGTAACGTGCTATCCTCTGAGGAGTCAGATACGTCCTATGTATAATATACAACTGCGCGAGGCGGTCTGACAGTTTGGGGGAAACTCTTTTTACATCCTCCAAAATTTCGTCCCACTCCTCATTCTCAATTACTCCAACATCCACCTCCCATCTAGTCTTGGCAGTGTAGACCAAAGCTGTGGTACTAGGGAGGCGGATGGCGGAGTATAGGGTAGGAATTAGTTTGGCTGGTTCTGTGCCTGTGATTGTGTCTACAATAGAGGGGACTGCCAGGGATGGATTTGAGCCGGTAAACTGAGTTTGTATTGCGTGGCGGAGTTGTAGATACCTAAAGATTGGGAGGGAAAATTTGTCCTTCTGCGCTTGGAATGTTTTAAATCCCGTAGTGGTCATGATCTGGTGTATGTACAGGATCCCATGGCATATCTACACCACCATCTCTGGGGTGGACAGTAATTCGGGTAAGTGTGTGTTGAACCTGAGAGGGGTGTGGGAGTGAACCTGTGGGGTCCCGAGTTTTTGTAGTGCCATTCGCCATGCCCTTCGGTGGTGTGTCAGCATGTCCGCTTTGTGTTGGGAGGGGCGTCTTGTCAATGGGGCTCTGAGGACTGACTGAAGTGGGGTATGGGCTGGGTCACCAGGGCGCTCACAGAGTAGTAGTTGGTATCTTGGTAGCTCATTTTTGTCAAAATTATAGAAATGGGACAGTTGGGAGGCTAAATAATAGTCCTGAAAGTCTGGAAGAGCAGCTCCTCCCATTGTCACTGGGTTCTTCAGGATTCTCCAAGATAATTTGTGTCTGCTGTGGCCCCATATAAATGAATTGAGAATAGATTCAATTATTTGTGGTATATACAGGGGGCATGCCACACCAAATAGAGTATCTTTGGGAGGAGTATCATTTTAACTAAATTAATGCGTCCCATAACACCCAAAGGTAGTCTGACCTAAGTCTGTGTCTGTGTCTTCCATAGGCCACTGTTTCTGATTGCACTTAAATCCAAGTCCATGAAACGACCCTAGTGTACAGAATTTTGTCTCTCTGTAATGTGTAATCATTTTTCTTGTAATCATAAACTTTTAATAAACTGCATGTTTTTGCCGAAATGGAAATTATGTTTGAATTGGAGAGGGAAAGGGAAATTGGGACTTTAGATGAAGCAATTGAATAGTGGAGGTAAGTTACAGTACAACGTATTTATTTGTTTAACATAGATCTCAAGATATTAAGACATAGTTTATATCGCATAAATGCATATGGAGCATGCACAAGGATTTGGAATAAAAAAAAGAAGAGTATATACATACAACACATAATCGAGGTGGTAAATGTTTGAATTGAGTTCAGTTAAACTCTCACAACTTTTTGTCTTTTTATAGCAGAAACAACATGCTATGATTTGTGACATACTAATTTACATTTTGCTCTCTTTGAAAATGCCACAATCACAAGTGTCCCCATCAGTGGCGTACCAAGTAGGGGGCGGGGGGGCACACTGGGGGGGTGTCAGGCTGGCGCCCCCCTCTATGACTGAAGCAGTGACAGCGCCGCGGGGTGGCTTTAGGCAGCAGCAGATGAGAGCAGCAGGAAGAGGCAGCTACAGTGGTGATACAAAAGGGGGGTAACACCGCTGCACCATCCATCCCCTCCGCTCGCAGCCACGGGCTGTCTGAGCGGTCCCGGTCACCGGTGTTCGGCACTTCTCGATTAAACACCTGACGTCCCACAGGCACAGCCGAGTGAAGCCGCCTCCCCCTCCTCTCTGTTTATGTGTACAGAGGGGGAGGGGACCTTCTTTGCATGTGCCACCGCCGTGCTGATCCTAGGTACTGAATGGAGGGGGGGTCTGCACTGAGGGGGTCTGCACTGAGGGGGGTTTCAGCACTGAAGGGGGTCTCTGCACTGAGGGGGGTTTGCACTGAGGGGAGTTTGCACTGAGGGGGGTGTCTGCACTGAGGGGGGGTCTGCACTGAGGGGGGGGCCTGCACTGAGGGGGATGTCTGCACTGAGGGGGGTCTGCACTGAGGGGGGTCTCTGCACTGAAGGGGGGTCTCTGCACTGAGGGGGGGTTGCACTGAGGGGGGTTTGCACTGAGGGGGGTCTGCACTGAGGGGGATGTCTGCACTGAGGGGGGTCTGCACTGAGGAGGATGTCTGCACTGAGGGGGGTCTGCACTGAGGGGGGTTTGCACTGAGGGGGGATCTGCACTGAAGGGGGGTCTCTGCACTGAGGGGGGGTTTGCACTGCGGGGGGTTTGCACTGAGGGGTGTCTGCACTGAAGAGGGGGGGTCTGTGTAACATGCAGGGGGTCCAGAGCTGTGGGGGGCTGTGTAATGTAAAGGGGTCCAGAGATGCAGGAGGCTGTGTAATGTAAAGGGGTCCAGAGGTGCAGGGGATGTGTAATGTAAAGGGGCCCAGTGATGCAGGGCGCTTTGTAATGTAAAAGGGTCCAGAGGTGCAGGGGGCTGTGTAATGTAAAGGAGTCCAGAGGGATGTGTAATGTAAAGGGATCCAGAGGTGCAGTTGTGGAGAGGGGGTACACAGTAGTAACAAAGAGATATTGAAGGATGCAGAGGTATGCAGGGGGCACAGTGGGGTGTTTTTACATTTTAACGTGGGGGGGCCAGATATTGGATCCGCCCCGGGTGCCAAATGCTCTAGGTATGCCCCTGGTCCCAACTCAAGCTTGTATTGCAGAGAAGAAGAAGGTGTCTGACTAGAGGTGCAGGGTGTTGTGTAATGCAAAGGGGTCCAGAGGTGTAGGGTGCTGTGTAATGTAAAGGGGTCCAGAGGTGCATGGTATTGTGTAATGCAAAGGGGTCCAGAGGTGCAGGGTGATGTGTAATGTAAAGGGGTCCAGCGGTGCAGGGTGCTGTGTAATGTAAAGGGGTACAGAGGTGCAGGGGGATGTGTAATGTAAAGGGGTCCAGAGGTGCAGGGTGTTGTGTAATGTAAATGGATCCAGAGGTGCAGGGTGCTGTGTAATGTAAAGGGGTCCAGAGGTGCAGGGTGCTGTGTAATGTAAAGGGGTCCAGAGGTGCAGTGGGCTGTGTAATGTAAAGGGGTCCAGAGGTGCAGTTGTGGATAGGGGGTACACAGTAGTAACAAAGAGATATTGAAGGATGCAGAGGTATGCAGGGGGCACAGTGGGGTGTTTTTACATTTTAACGTGGGGGGGTGCCAGATATTGGATCCGCCCTGGGTGCCAAATGCTCTAGGTACACCCCTGGTCCCAACTCAAGCTTGTATTGCAGAGAAGAAGAAGGTGTCTGACTAGGTATGACTGGATATGTTACATTACAAAGCTCATTAGGTCTAACTCTGGTTCCTATTGGTTCCTATTGAACTACATGGGCATAGTTAAAAATACTACACATTTGCTTAACAGGAAAAGGGATGTAAAACTGTATAAATAGAGATTGTTAGTAAAAATGTATTCTGACTACATACAATTAGGTCCACATATATTTGGACACAGGCACAATTTTAGTTTTTTTCAGGTATTTACCAAAACATATTCAAGCTATAGTTTTATAATGAATATGGACTGAAAGTGCACACTCTCAGGTTTATTTTGAGGCTATGTACATCCAAATCAAAGGAAGGATTTATGAATTACAGTTCTTAAGAATAGCCATCTCCCTTTTTTCAAGGGACCAAACGTAATTGGACAATTGAATCAAAAGCTGTTTCATGACCAGGTGTGGGCTATCTTTTTGTTATTTCTTCATCAATTAATCAGGTAAAAGGTCTGGAGTTGATTCTAAGTGTGGTATTTGAATTTGGAATCTATTGCTGTGAACCTACAACCATAATTCGTTCAGAGAGATAGCAGGAACATTAGGAGTGGCCAAATCAACAGTTTGTATGTAGTATGTAGTATGCAGCAAAGTTGATTGGACGGCACTTCACAGTACAGATGGACAATGATCCAAAACAAACTGCAAAAGCAACCCAGGAGCTTTTGAAGGAAAAGAAGTGGAATATTCTGATCTCAACCCAATTAAGCATGCATTTCACTTGCTGAAAGCAAAACCAAAGGCAGAAAAACCCACAAACAAAGAACAAGTGAAGACAGCTGCTGTTATAGCCTGGCAACGCATCAGAAAGCAGGAAACCCAGTCTTTGGTAATGCCCATCGGTTCCAGACTTAAGGCAGTCATTGCCAGTAAAGGATTCTCAACAAAATATAAAAAAAATTAAATTTTATTTATGATTATATTCATTTGTCCAATTACATTTGAGCCCATGAAAATGGGGGACTGTGTATAAAAATGGTTGCAGTTCCTAAAATTTGTACTTGATATTTATGTTCAACCCCCTAAAAGTCTGAACTTTATTTATTTGAATTGTTTCATTTTAATTTTATTCTGGTGGCATACAGAGCCAAAAGTATGAAAATTGTGCCTGTGTCCAAATATATATGGACCTAACTGTATCTATTTCTGTGACCTAATTTGGTCTTTTACCACTTCCCACCCATCTACTGCACATAAAAAGCCGGGTGGGAGCCTCAGGACTACGCAGCAGCGCAATCCTGTGCTGGTTATATCCCTCGGACACAGCACATCACAGATTGGTGCATGGGTGCTGGGATTGGCCCTCCCAATCATGCAATGGCTGTGTCCAATCATATCCTTCGCACAGTGTAAACAGAGACATGTGTCTTTGTGTTGACTCTTCCTGTTGAGCTCAGGGAGAGCTCAGTGTGGGGAGGGGGGAGAGGGGGATTCTGCAGCCTGTCACATTCTCTGTGTAGCTGATAATTTCAGTGTTCACCTAAACAGATCACAAAGACTGCAGCCATCCCCACACAGTACAAGCACCATCTGTCCCTGCCAAAGTGTCCCATCATCATCTGTATCAGTGTCCCATCAACATCTGTACACAATGTACCAATGTTACATCAACATCTGTCACAGTGTACCAGTGCACAAAAACATCTACAATAGTGTTCCATTGCAATGTCAACATATGTCAGTAAACCTAGTGGATTGTCAACATCTGTTGGTGTTCGCTGGTACCACACATGTGAGGTATTGCCATGAGCATCAGAGCAAGAGCAATTATTCTAGCACCAGACCTCTCTAAACTGTAACTCTAAACTGATATCCTGTAAAAGTGTATAAAGCATTTCTGATGGAGATTTTTATATACTGAAGTTTGGCGCCATTTCACAAGTGTGTAAGGTGTGGCATATTTGGTAAATATTCACAAGACGCAAAACAATACAAAAAATGGGTATTATATTGTTTTTGTGTGCATTAAGAATCATTAAACTGTATTTTTGCATTAATGTGTAAAATTCTGTTAGAAAAACTGCTGCGTAAATACCGTGTGACAGAAAAATTTGCAAATCCCACTATTTTATTCACTTAGGCCATTGTTCAAAAATCATATATAATGTTTGGGGATTCTAAGTAATTTTCTAGCAAAAATACAGATTTTTACTTGTAAACAGAAAGTATCAGAAGAAGGCTTGGTCTTAAAGTGGATAATGCCTGAAGGTGCGCCTTGGATGTTGGGCCTCTCTATGGGGCTAGGCTGTGAAAAAGTTTCACACATGTGGTATCACCATACTCAGGAGGAGTAAAGGAATGTGTTTTGAGCTGTAGTTGTAAGTATGCCTATGCTATGTGTGAGAAATAACCTTTTAATGTGAAATTTTAAAGAAAATTTTTATTTAATTTCTTAATTTTTTTTTAAATTGTGGAAAAAAATTACAAATTCATAAAACTCACCATGCCTCTTACTAAATACCTTGGACTGTCTACTTTCCAAAAATGGGTCATTTGGGGGATATTTGTTCTGTGCCCAGGCATGTTAGGGGCTTGACAAAAGAGACACCCTCCCATTCTTGCGCTTCCTGCGCGCCCCCTGGGGCATTGCAGGTGCGCCCTGTGAAACTCGGCTGATCATAGATCGGGTAAAGGGCCAATGACAGCAGGCCCTTTACCATGTGATCAGCTGTCAGCCAATGACAGCTGATCATGAAAATAAACATGCCGGTTATCTTTTTTCCTTCACGCTGTTAGCATGAAGGAAAAAAAGCCGTGGCTTCTGTTAGAGGGGCATCGGTCCCCTTACCCACCCACATGTGCTGCTATCAACACCCACCAGTGTCACCTATCAGTGCCCACTAGTGCCACATACCAGTGCTTATCACTGCCCACCTGGGCCACATATCAGTGCCCATCAGTGCCCACCAGTGCCACCTATTAGTGCCCACCAGTGCCCCTTATTGGTGCTGTCAATCAGTGCCTCATCATCAGTGCTGCCTATCATTGCTGCCTACCAGTGCCTATCAGTGCTGCCTAATCGTGCCCACCAGTGCCACCTATCAGTGTCCATCAGTGCCACCTATTAGTACCACCTCATCTCACCTCACCACCCAAATCTTTCTACTCACTGGTAGTAAAGAGTGTATATGCCGCATGCGGCATCTGGTGGCAGGCGACGTGGCAAGTGACATGCGGCATCTGGTGGCAGGCCACATGGCAAGCGACGTTCTGCATCTGGTGGCAGGTAATGTCGCAAGTGACATGCGGCATCTGGTAGCAGGCGACGTGGCAAGTGACATGCAGTATCTGGTGTCAGGCAACGTGGCAAGTGACATGCGGCATCTGGTGGCAGGCGATGTGGCAAGTGACATGCGGCATCTGGTGGCAGGCGATGTGGCAAGTGACATGCGGCATCTGGTGGCAGGCGATGTGGCAGGTGACAGGCGGCATCTGGTGGCAGGCGATGTGGCAAGTGACATGCGGCATCTGGTGGCAGGCGACATGGCAAGTGACATGCGGCATCTGGTGGCAGGCGACGTGGCAAGTGACATGCAGCATCTGGTGGCAGGCGACATGGAACGTGACATGCGGCACCTGGTGGCAGGCAACGTGGCAAGTGACATGCAGCATCTGGTGGCAGGCGATGTGGCAAGTGACAAGCTGTCTCTGCTGACAAGTGACATGGCAAGTGACACACTGCATCTGGTGGCAGGCGATGTGGCAAGTGACATGTGGCATCTGGTGGCAGGCGATGTGGCAAGTGATGTGGCAGGTGACACACTCAGGGCTCCCACTGATTCGGCATTATGGTGAGTTGAACTATTTCATTTTATATTACAATGTAATAATATAAATAATGCACTTCAATTATCCTGACACCGTATCAACCATGGTGCCACAGTGATTGAAGTGCCAACACCAGGTGTTTGGAGTAAAGTGGGCTGGTCTGGATGAAGTCCAGGGCCAATATTTTGTCCCAGTCCAGCCCTGTCAGCCAGCAATGGAAGGAGATGTCACTGGTATGAATTGGTAGCTTATACTGTCAGATACTAGATTTAGTTTGTAGCTTATATACTTTAAAACATTTGATACTAAAACACTCCCTTTCTTATCTCACAAATTGTGGAGGATGTGTACTAGTCATAACTCTTTAATCAGTTTTGGTTTACATATACACGCAGGCCCTACTTTAGTATAGGAAACTAAGCAGGATCTGCATATACAGCTAAAAAGAGTTGGTATTAGAGTTGTATTCTTAAAATCAGACACCAGGTTTGGCTTAGCATATTTATCTGGGCAGTTAATATGACTCAGCATACAAAACCGAACCTGCTTGCATACAGAAATACAGAGATACACTAAAGCAGTGTTTTTTATTTTAACTTTTTGTAGTAAAAAATGAATAAATAAATAAATTGGCCACATTTTAAAATAATGGTTGCCTCATTAGATGTAAAATGAATGGATTGTTTCAGTGTCCTCATTGTGCATAATTATTGTTAAATCTAAAGGTGATTGTACAATCAGATTGTAAAGTGTGGATCAGCAGCTTAATGTATTAGGCAAAACATAAAACATAACAGCTGTCATTGAAAAATAATAAAACATGGGAGTGGGGGGAGGTATTTAGTTGTGCAGACTTACCTTCACCTCATCTGGATTAAGAGATGTAAAGGTTGTGAGGTCCATCTCTGGAAAGCCTCTAGCAAATGCGGTCAGGTCGCTGGCCCTAGCACCACCTATAGAAAAGACAGTCAAGTGGACCTTTAACCATATGCATTATTTGCACTGTACAAATCAGTGAAAGAAAAAGAAACAAATCATTATATGAGCCTATTAAAGGGTCAGTCTATCCAATTCTGACATATGGGTTTTTGGTAGACACTGGAGGGTTAAACTACCTTTTTTATGTCTCTTAACCGCCTGCCGACCAGCCGCCGCAACATGGCTCGGCTGCGCGAATCGCCGCCATGTTACGTTGCTTCCATTTTTGTCCACTAGGGGCGCGCGTGATCGCTCTGGGCACACGGAGAACACACAGTTTTCGGTTCTCTGAGGGAAGAAGAGACAGATCGTCTGTTCATACAGAGTATGAACAGCGATCTATCTCTTCCCCTACACAGTCCACTCCCCCCTTCATTTAGAACACACACTAGGGAACACAATTAACCCCTTGATAGCCCCCTAGTGGTAACCCCTTCCCTGCCAGTGAAATTTTTACAGTATACAGTGCATTTTTATAGCACAGATTGCTGTGTAAATGCCAATGGTCACAAAAATGTGTCAAAATTTTCTGATGTGTCTGCCATAATGTGACAGTCCCGATAAAAATAAAAGGGCCATAAAACTATCCCCTATTTTGTAGACGCTATAACTTTTGCGCAAACCAATCAATATACGCTTATTGCCAAAAATATGTAGAAGAATACACATCGGCCTAAACTGAGAGAAACATTTTTTTTATATATTTTTGGGTGATATTTTTTACAGCAAAAAGTAAAAAAAAATATGTGTTTTTTTTCAAAATTGTGGCGCTTTTTTTGTTTATAGCGCAAAAAATGAAAAACCACAGAGGGGATCAAATACCACCAAAAGAAAGCTCTATTTGTGGGGAAAAAAGAACGTCAATTTTGTTTGGGTACAACGTCGCACGACTGTCAGTTAAAGCAATGCAGTGCCGAATCGCAAAAAGTGCTCTGGTCAGGAAGGGGGTAAAATCTTCTGGGGCTGAAGCAGTTTAAAAGTGTGCTGGTGACGTCTCTGTGCCTGCATGCCTGATGCACTCATTGTGAGGGGTCCTCACTCTCTTTTAATACATTTTTTATTTATTTTATACAAATATTAAAGGAGGATCTGGAGCTCATAAAGAGAACACTCAACTCTGGGGTGGAGAGGAGCAGATTTGGAAATCATACCAGGGAGCATCCAAGATCTTTTAAGATCTACAGGGCTGATTCCTGCTGAGTCACCACATTGCAAGCGTACAGCAACTGCTCAATAGAAGCCACAATGGATGGATGAGGAGAAGCCGTTGCTCTCATACAGAAAACAGCAGCCTTTTCTTTATACTGGTGTCTTGGAATATGGCATTGAGGAGCTAATTAAAGGCTACAAACAGTGGTCTCTTTACACTGTGGGGAAAATTTACTAAAACTGGTGTACTCAGAATCTGGTGCAGCTGTGCATGGTAGCCAATCAGTTTCTAACTTCAGCTTGTTCAATTAAGCTTTGGCAATAAAAGCTGGAAGCTGATTGATTTCTGTGTAGAATTGCACCAGATTTTGCACTGTTCAGTTTTAGTAAATAACCTATGTATGGTAGCTGGCATTTTTCTGCATTTGATTAATACCAGACTCCACCAGGGCACACAGAACATGATTGTTTTCTATGTGCCCAATTTACACTGCAATGCTGCCTTCAGGTGGGTTGTAATGCATTGCACAAAAATTAAAACATGCTGCATTTTTCCACCATGCACCAGAGCTCACCTGAACTCGCTGTCCATTTTTGCAGCAATTAAAAAATGTCACTTAGGGCTCTTTCACACGGGGCGGATCAGTGCTGATCCACCCCGTGGATATCCGCTTGCTCAGCGGGGATCGCCGGAGCGATTTCCGCTGAGCAGGAAGATGACAGGTCCGTCTCTGCACACAGCGCAGGGACGGACCTGTCAGATCGCCGCTCTCCCCTATGGTAGATCGGGTGACGACGGACCGTAGAGTCCGCCATCATCCGATCCGCTCTGCAGACAGATGGAAAAATAGGGTTTTCCTCCGTCTGCAGAAACGGACCATAGCGGACACGGACAAGATCGGCTATCCCATAGGGATACATGTATGTCCGTTTTTCATCCAAAAACGGATGGATGAAAAACGGACATACGGACCGTCCATGTGAAAGAGCCCTTAGACATTTCAATAAAAAAAATGAAAAAAGGTAAACGGGGCCATGTGTTGTAACAATGCCAGGCACTGCGCCCCCACAACAGACAGTAGCCCTCATGCTAAAATGGATTTTAAGACTTTTAAATGTTATCTTTTCTCTAATTATATTGATAACTACTCTTTTAAACAGACACTGGGGTTACTATCTACTGTATACTATTTACTATAACTAGAGTGCAAAATTTGGTGCATAGTAATCAATTAGCTTTCAGTTTTTTTTTTGTCCAAGCTTATTTGAACAGGCTGAAGTTAGAAGCTGATTAGCTACACTGCACAACTGTACCAGATTCTGAGTGCTCCAATTTAAGTAAATCTAACCCACTTTTCTTTAGTTGGGGGAAATGACAGTGTCTGTGTTATAGGTATATTGTTAACCTCTGATACACAGTTTGCTAGAGCTCCCCTTTCAGTCTTTCTTTATTACAGCTGACACTTAAATCCCTAGTGCTAAGCAGAATTTTAATGTCACTCCCTTGGTCCTGTGATAGCACTTGGGGCTAGTAATTGGCTGCTAGACCTGAGCAGTCTCACAGGGTAGGATGTCATATCTCCAATATGCAAAAGCACCGGTATTGTTACTGACTGCAAAAGAAGGAGTGGCACTGGAGTGCTGGCAGTGAATATAGGGTATTCGTGGGGGAGCTTTTACACAGATACTTTGCCCCACATAAGTAAGGTGACAGTGTCTCTTAGTAGAAATAATGGGTGTCATTAATAGAAAAGTTTTCTTTTAAAAATAATTTTGTGACAGATACTAATCAGAGCTGGTCATACACTGATTGAAATTTGTCCAGTTCAGCAGGGATGTCTAAGAAATTATAATCTTCTCAATGGTATAACTAGCACAGTTGGGTCTTACCAATTACAGGCATCATTATCTGATAGTATTCATTTGAAGAGTTGTCATAGGATGAGTAGACCAACTTCATCTTGTCGAAAAGGAGGTTCTTAATGGTTTGGCTACATGTTGAAATCTCCAGTGGTTGAGAAGAATTTCTGAAAAAAAAAAAGATCCCTACTAATCCCTAAGAGCTCCAAACAGCTATATAAACAGATTAAATACATGTATGGGAGGTGATTACCTGCCAAATCATTTGCATTTCTGTTAAACCAGTCCTAATATTTACACAGCTCTGTCACACCACACAGCCCTGTCTGGTGAGCTGACTTTACTGCAGTTAGAAATGCAGCCTGGTCACCTACCCAGACTTTGATTTGACAGTGAAGGAGTCAAAATCATGAGCTCACTCCCCTTCTTTCTTCTTCTGTCATCAGGTTCTGTGCAAGAACATGTTCATATAGCACATTTGATTGTTTTTTTTTACCCCATGTCTGAGACTTACTGTGCCAGACAGCATCAGAGGCATAAATCAAATCAAATTCAGGCGTTTGCACTAGTTTTTGTTTAGATAAATTAAATGTTTTGCACAGTAAAGAAACTGGCTTTTTTATCATCCCAAACAGCATGTATACCCTTCATTTGGTTGTCCCTCCATGTTTTGTTGCTGGGAGTGGACAAAACAGGAAGCTGCTGGGATTGAAGTGAAATGCCTGGAACTTGCATGTGTATGTTAATCACTCCTCCCAGTGCTGGTGCTTGGTGATTGGCCCAGCACTGTCACATTTAGGGGTTAGGGAAAAGTTCACAGCCCTGAATAATCTCTGACGGGGATTGATAGCCAGAATAAGCCCCACCCCTCATCTGACAAGGCCCCAGCCCAATCCATCTTTGGTAAATTACACTCACTTCTAATAAACCTTCCCAGCCTTATGGAACTCAGGAACCAAAAGAGGTAAGTGAAAAAAATGAAATAAATTGTATTTGGAAATCTGCTTGTAGTGTTTCCCTTCTATAGAGATGGATCAAGCCAGAATGGGGTGGGGCGCTAAGCAAGGTAGCTGTTATGGACACCCCAATTCTTTGGACTGACATTGATAAGGATTGCTGTCATGATTCCCACTGGTGCTGGGTTTATCAAGGTGTAGAATCTAAGTACCAGTTGGTATTGTGGGGATGGGCTAGAAGCCCTAGTGGTCCCAGAGATCTCCACTACAACTGGCACCTAAGATTTACCCACCAAAGGTTAGCAGGTAGTGAAAGGCTATGGTAAGGAGACTGGGGACCAAAGGTGCATTCAGAATCAAGGATGGGTCTTGGCAATTGGCAAGTAGAGAGATATCAGACAGCCTGGACTGGCAACAAGTAGGCCATAAAATAGGCTAGAGATGGAAAAGTAGTCAAGCTTAGGCAGAGGACTTGGCAGGCAGCAAGCAAAACAAATTGAATAGTCTGCATTGACAATAATTGGGAGGCAAACTAGGCTTGATATATGAAGAGAAGTCAAGCCAAAGTCAGGGGCCTTGGCAAGCAGCAAGCAAAGGGTAGTCAGACAGTCTGTGGCAGAAATGAAGGATGCAGAAGATGAAAGAATCGTCAGGCAATCTGGCTCAGTAACATTGTAACAGGCTTCAGTATGATAGCACTTTTTCACAAGTAGCTGGTTTGAAGACACAGCACCAGTCACTTTAAAGACTGGAGCTTAAAGTGATACTAAAGTCTAATTCAGACAATGAGCCATGGCTAGGCCACGCCCCCTCTCTCTCCTCATTGGCTCACTGACTTTGATTGACAGCAACATTGCTGGATAGAGATGGGCTCAGTTAAGTATTAAGGGGGCGGAGGGGGGCAGCTGCACACAGAAGGTTTTTTATCCCAATGCATAGAATGCATTAAGATTAAAAACCTTCTGCCTTTACAATCACTTTAACCTCTTGCCGAGCAGCCGCCGTCATTATACTGCGGCAGGTCGGGGGGTGCCAATGCTCATGGCTGGCGGTCGCGTTGACTGCCCGCCACGTGCGATCGCGGGCACGAGAGCAAGAACAGGGACGTATGTGTGTAAACACACAAAATCCCTGTTCTGTAAGGAGAGGAGAGGCAGATCGTGAGTTCCTACTAGCTAGGAACAACGATCTGTCATCTCCTATATTCAGTCCCCTCCCCCCACAGTTATAACACACACTAGGGAACAGTGTGTGTTCACTAACCCCTTGGGAACAGTGTGTGTTCGCTAACCCCTTGATCGCCTCCTAGTGTTAACCCCTTCCCTGCCAGTGACATTTACACAGTAATCAGTGCATTTGTATAGCACTGATTGCTGTATAATTGTCAATAGGGATGGGCCGAACACCCCCCTGTTCGGTTCGCAGCAGAACATGCGAACAGGCAAAAAATTTGTTCGAACACGCGAACACACTTAAAGTCTATGGGACATGAACATGAATAATCAAAAGTGCCAATTTTATAGGCTTATATGTTATTGTCATAAAAAGTGTTTGGGGATCTGGGTCCTGTCCCAGGGGACATGTATCAATGCAGTGAAACAATAAAAGTTAAATATTCCTTTAAATTTCGTACCTGGGGTTGTCTATAGTATCCCTGTAAAGTGGCGCATGTTTAAAACAGTCTGAGAATTTTTTTTGTAAAAGGGTGACCCCGCCCCCTCTGACACCACAGGGAAAGCCATAGGGAATTCCCTGTGCGTCAGAGGGGTCGGGGTCACCGAGTGGCCCCACCCTCAGTAATAAAAGAACTGTCAGAAGAACAGAAGCGTCACACAGCGGGAACCTCCCATGGATGCGGATCATCCGGAGATCGAAGCGGGGGAAGAAAAAGCAGCGGAGGAAGATGCGGATGAGAAGGCCGAAGGAAGAAGCAGAGGATAGGAGCAAGAAGCGGGGGAAGAACAAGATGGAGGAAGAAAACCGAATGAAGACCAGGAGAAGATGGAAGAAGAAGCGGGGAAAGAAGAAGACATTAATAAAAGAATTGTCAAAAACCGGCTTCTGTCTTTTTTAACCCTTTTGACACTTTTTTTGTGAAATGGTAGGGGTATCCGATAAGTCCCCGCCCGCAGACCCCCACAACTACCCTTAACAGCAAGGGTTGTGGGGATGAGGCCCTTGTCCCCATTAACATCCTCCCCATGTTGAGGGCATGTGGCCTGGTACGGTTCAGGAGGGGGGGCGCTCTCTCGTCCCCCCTCTTTTCATGCGGCCTGTCAGGTTGCGTGCTGGGATAAGGGTCTGGTATGGATTTTGAGGGGGACCCCACGCCATTTTTTAAAAAAAAATTGGCGCGGGAGTTCCCCTTAAAATCCATACCAGACCTGAAGGGTCTGGTATGAATTTTGAGGGGGGGCACGCATTTTTTTTATTTTGGCGCGTGGTTCCCCTTAATATCCATAGCAGACCTGAAGGGCCTGGTATGGAATTTACGGGAACCCACGCATTTTTTTTTTAATTTTGGTTCGGGGTTCCCCTTAATATCCATTGCAGATCTGAAGGGCCTGGTATGGAATTTAGGGGGACCCCCACGCATTTTTTTTTAAATTTTGGTTCGGGGTTCCCCTTAATATTCATTACGAATTTGCCGCGAACACCCCAAATTGTTCGCTATTCAGGGAAAGGGCGAACAGTCAATGTTCGAGTCAAACTCATGTTCTACCCAAACAGACAGGCCATCCCTAATTTTCAATGGTCCCAAAAATGTGTCAAAAGTGTCCGATCTGTCCGCCATAATGGCGCAGATCACCGCCATTACTAGTAAAAAAAAAAATAGTAATAAAAATGCCATAAATCTAGCCCCTATTTTTTAGATGCTATAACTTTTTTGTTTATAGCACGAAAAAAAAAAAACGCAGAGATGATCAAATACCACCAAAAGAAAGCTCTATTTGTGGGGAAAAAAAGCATGTCAATTATGTTTGGGTACAGCAGCACATGCCTGTGCAATTGTCAGTTAAAGCGACGCAGTGCTGTATTGCAAAAAATGGCTTGGTCATTGAGCAGCCAAATCTTCGGGGGCTGAAGTGGTTAAGTAACCTTTTTAGTTATAGGGAACACTGAAATCCTGTGAGTACCATAGGAAGTACTGTCTGGGATTCTGTGAGTACCATAGAAAGTTCTGCCTGGGATTCTGAGTCCTGGCAGGGATTCTGGAAGTGTGGTATCAATTACATTAGGCATTCCATTGCACACCAACTGCCCATACGTTTACCCTTCCCTGTAAAGTGGCAGAGAAGTGCAGAGTTTTGACCAATTGTGCTATTTCCCAGATAAATGAAGGTTGTAGCTGTTCTCCCTGGACATCCACCAGGCCTTAGGCTCCTGTCTAGGTTTCTTTGTTTATGATCTTGCATTGCCCTTCTATGCACTGTGACAGAAAGGGGTTGATTTACTAGGCAAGTAGACTGTGCACTTTGCAAAGTTATTTTTAAATGTTTAGTGCATGTGATTGGGTATTCTTTGCAAAGTGAAGATTTACCTAATTTACTACGCTCTGGAGCAACTGCACTTGCAGAGTGCACAGTCTATTTGCTTTTTAGTAAATCAACCCCAAAGTATCAAGCCGTTAAACAACTTCTCTATGTCAGTAGCACAACCTTACCCCAAATTTTCTGAGGAAATGTTTTGAATTAGAGTCTCATTTAGGCTACAGATGTAAGGAGCCAGGACGGTGAGTAGTGTTCCATCCAAACTGGCATTCGGATAGTTGAGCTGTAGGTATCGCTGAACCAATTCATTGATCTGGAAAGAAATGCAAATATTAGAATTGGAAAATCTATGAATATCTGCTCAATCAGCAATTCAAAGAGACAGAGAGTACTTTTCACACCATGGACTGGATCTTCCCCACCCCTTCTAGTGTGTAATATATATATATATATATATATATATATATATATATATATATATATATATCATATATGGTGTTGTCCTTATTAAAATACATTACTGTACAAATAAAGGTATTTCTCAGTTGCTGATGCATTTCTTAAATCACTGTCCACTTTAATGTCCACTCTTCAGGGGATTCAGGAATATGTAATATCAGTCTCAATACCATATATGGCAGGCCTCAAAAATGTAAGGTCCTGAGCTACTAGCCAGGCCTCAAGGCTTACTTGCCACCAGTTGCCCCACCCAACCCCTACCCTGCCCCACCCCTAAACACGTCCTCATAAATTAGAATTAGCAGAATTAAGTTCTAAAAATAAATATTAACAACAACTTTATCCGTACCCATCAGGGCAGCCTGCCCGTGTCCACCAATGCAACCTGCTCGTGTCCATCATGCAGCCTGCCAGTGTCCGCCAAGCAGCCTGCCTGTGTCCATCATGCTGCCTGCCCATGTCCATCATGCTGCCTATCTGTGTCCATCGTGCTGCCTATCTGTGTCTATCATTCTACCTATCTGTGTCCATCAGGCTGCATAGAGGAGAGGAAGAGGATTACCAACTGGATGATGGGAGCGCTGAGGAACATCACAGCTTTCATTTCAATTGCCGTGTTTTCCCGCAGCTCGGTGTCACATACAGCCCAGCCCCCTGGCCAGGGAACTTTGATACATGTCACTCGTGATTGGACAGGTGATCTGTCTATCAAAGTCCCGGGACCAGGGGGCGGGGCTGTGTGTGACACCGAGTGCAGGGAACACACTGCTATTGAAATGAAAGCCGCTAGTGATGTTCCCTGCGTTCTGATGATCTGGCCGCCTGCTCTCCTCTCTTCCCCTCCGTGAGCGCTGGGAGAAGGACTCCCATACAACCCACCTGCCGGCAGTGCTCACCCCCCTCCCCCACTTCCAGGCAGCCATAGCTCGCCAGAATTCAAAATCCACTCGTAAAATGCGAGCAGGTGAATGGAATTTTTGAGGGCTGACATACGGTCTTCTTTAGTAGTGTACAGTAGTGGACATTATTCCTAAAACATGTTAGGAGCCTAAAGATGCTTTTATATGTTAATGTATTTCAGGACAAAATCATGTAGGGATGATGTAATAAAATATGTATCGTATCTCAGTAAGGGTCTATACAAGAGTACTGAGGCAAATGTTTCTACTTCAAGGATAAGGAATTAAAAGAAAATGCATTTTAGGTGGTTTTAAGATATAGGTGAATTCCTTTATATTTTTCAGCAATGCACTGACCAAACTGCCTTTCTGATTTTCCTCTATGTCCCATTCTTAATGAATGTTCTATGCTTGTAATAATATTTCCTTTATTAAAAGTACAATTTTATACAAAATTATTTTTTTTAGTCAAGCAAATAAATAATGCATATGAATATTTTATATTCCTTTATCAAGCCATTCCTTTATTAATTCCTTTATTAGCCAAATAGTGGAGCTATTAAGATTAATTATCCAGTTTCTCCCTGAATATAATGAGGTCTGAGGATCCCCAAACGGAGTGTGGAGAAGGTGGAAGTTGGGTTTCACTCATTACCCACACAGCAGAATTCGCCAGTCAGTTTCAAAACATTTAAATTTCAATCTGATGCCTATGCTGCCAAAAGGGACACAAAACAGACTGAAATTCAACACACCAGGAAACAGCTATAGACATGGTAGATTAAGTCATGGAATGCATTTCCACAGCCTTTAATGAACTTGTAAGCAAATGGTAGTACCCCTTGTAGAGAGACAACTCCTGTAGCCAGGAAGAGTGGTAGGCCTACTGGGTCTAGGCCAAGGAAAGTATTCCATGTGGGGACCTACCACTGGAGGACTCATGAAAGAGCTTTTGGGAAGATGGCTTGATTTAATGCTGGAGATGTGGTGTTGAGAAGCTGTGTGCTAAGTTATTGTCTTTGAAGTTCTTCAGTAAATCGTTAAAGCAGCACCAAAATGTTCTACACTTTAATGCTGGAGATGTGGTGTTGAGAAGCTGTGTGCTAAGTTATTGTCTTTGAAGTTCTTCAGTTAATCGTTAAAGCAGCACGATTGTCAAGTGGGTAATTCAAGCTCACTTCAGCTGCAAGTTTCATACTGGGGCTCTCAAAGTGTACCTTCTGGGGAGCCCAGGACTGTGGGAAACTGCTTCATATACAGTGAAAGCAGGAGGAACATGGGGAACGTCAATTTACACAATCCCTGCTGTAATTAATGACCACAGAAAGGATGTGAATTACATCAATTCTTAGGTCACACGTTTTGTTCCTCAGTTAGTATAGCCTTGGATTCCCCAAGTGACAGTGCTGATTGGCACAGCACTACCAAATATTAATGGAACAGCATGGAGTGAAGGTCAGGTAAGTATATACTGGGAATAGGTGGGGAATTAAAGCAAACTAATCAGGTGAATGGAGTATGCATATTTATAGAGACTCTGAAAGCTAAACTCCAAGCAAAAAGCTTAATACACAGATGATTTACACAGCCTTCCACGCAGCACACACCTGCCTACCTCTTTGTTAATATATACACACTGCAGCACAAATAATAGGCACCTTGTGCTGCTTCTACCTCGTCCTCTGAGCTATCTTATCTGTAAACTGCATTCAAAAAATATTTTTTATGGCTGCATTAATTTGTGGAATGTAGCTTTAATTTGTACAATGCTTCAAAAAAAAAAAAAAAAAATGGTATGATCTGGGATTCCACAGGCCTTAGAAACACAGCTGAGAGAAAGAAACTTACCTTGGCATCATTGGAATTCCAGGACGCACTTTGGATCAGTGTCGCTAATGTATCCACAGATGTAATATTCCAGAGGCTCATTTCCTCCTCGCTGTACATTCTTGCTATATTTCCCAGCTGGATGAGATACGGTTCTGGTACACCATTGGAGAAGATCTGTGAAAAAAAACAATAAAAATAAAACCTGCTTCAAATCTAGGTATTTACTTACAGAGGAATTATAGGTTGAATTATAGCCCATTTCATAAACACATGCTAAATCAAAAGTAGAGTGGGTTTTACAAGCTGAAATTGGTCTTCAAAGTGAGCCTGAGGTTTTCTATAAAAAAAAAAATCCATCAAGCAATTCCCTGTAATAGAAGAAGCTAAATATTGCCTCTCTATCAGGTGAAATCTTTGCCCTCTTGCAAAGCTAGGGGCACTGCTGCAATCTGTCACTTCCAGTTGTCATAGCTCCCAATTGTCCCTGATTTCGAGGGAATGTCCCTGATTTCGAGCAATGTCCCTCTGCCCCAGTTTCCCAGTACTAAACCTTTCATCCAAATTCTAAATTGCTGCATTTGTAAATGTTAATAGCCAATATAAATGAATAGTAGTGGTAAGAAAAAGCCCTTGTGGATTTAATTAACCTTTTTTTGTTAATTCTCCTTTAAGGGGGTGTGGCAGGGGGTGTGCCCTATGCCTACATACGTTTTCTAGTAGGTGTCCCTCATTCCCATCTCAAAATGTTGGGAGATATGAGATGTGTTGGATAATGTGTCCCCCGCTGTGCACTATAGATCCTCTTGCTGGCAGCTATGCATATATGTCTCCGCCGCGGTACTGGAGAGTATTTATTTTAATAATACGTCATGCAAACTACAGTGGTGTGAAAAAGTGTTTGCCCCCTTCCTCATTTCCTGTTCCTTTACATGTTTGTCACACTTAAGTGTTTCGGAACATCAAACCAATTTAAACAATAGTCAAGGACAACACAAGTAAACACAAAATGCAATTTGTAAATGAAGGTGTTTATTATTAAAGGTGAAAAAAAATCCAAACCATCATGGCCCTGTGTGAAAAAGTGATTGCCCCCCTTGTTAAAACATACTATAACTGTGGTTGTCCACACCTGAGTTCAATTTCTCTAGCCACACCCAGGCCTGATTATTGCCACACCTGTTCACAATCAAGGCATCACTTAAATAGGAGCTGCTTGACACAGTAAGGTCCACCAGAAGATCCTTAAAAGCTACACATCATGCCGAGACCCAAAGAAATTCAGGAACAATTGAGAAAGAAAGTAATTGAGATCTATCAGTCTGGAAAGGGTTATAAAGCCATTTCCAAAGCTTTGGGAATCCAGCGAACCACAGTGAGAGCCATTATCCACAAATGGCGAAGACATGGAACAGAGGTGAACCTTCCCAGGAGTGGCCGGCCGCCCAAAATTACCCCAAGAGCGCAGCGACGACTCATCCAAGAGGTCACAAAAGACCCCACAACAACGTCCAAGGAACTGCAGGCCTCACTTGCCTCAGTTAAGGTCAGCGTTCATGCCTCCACCATCAGGAAAAGACTGGGCAAAAATGGCCTGCATGGCAGAGTTCCAAGGAGAAAACCACTGCTGAGCAAAAAGAACATCAAAGCTCGTCTCAATTTCTCCACAACACATCTTGATGATCCCCAAGACTTTTGGGACAACATTCTGTGGACCGATGAGACAAAAGTGGAACTCTTTGGAAGGTGTGTGTCCAAGTATATCTGGCGTAGAAGGAACACTGCATTTCAGAAAAAGAACAATATACCAGCAGTAAAATATGGTGGTGGTAGTGTGATGGTCTGGGGCTGTTTTGCTGCTTCAGGACCTGGAAGACTTGCCGTGATAAAAGGAACTATGAATTCTGCTGTCTACCAAGAGATCCTGAAGGAGAATGTCTGACCATCTGTTCGTGTACTCAAGCTGAAACGAACTTGGGTTCTGCAGCAGGACAATGATCCTAAACACACCAGCAAGTCCACCACCGAATGGCTGAAGAAAAACAAAATGAAGACTTTGGAGTGGCCTAGCCAAAGTCCTGACCTGAATCCTATTGAGATGTTGTGGTATGACCTTAAAAAGGCCGTTCATGCTCGAAAACCCTCTAATGTAACTGAATTAGGACAATTCTGCAAAGATGAGTGGGCCAAAATTCCTCCAGGACGCTGTAAAAGCCTCATTGCACGTTATCGCAAACGCTTGGTTGCAGTTGTTGCTGCTAAGGGTGGCCCAACCAGTTATTAGGTTTAGGGGGCAATCACTTTTTCACACAGGGCCATGATGGTTTGGATTTTTTTTCACCTTTAATAATAAACACCTTCATTTACAAATTGCATTTTGTGTTTACTTGTGTTGTCCTTGACTATTGTTTAAATTGGTTTGATGTTCCGAAACACTTAAGTGTGACAAACATGCAAAGGAACAGGAAATGAGGAAGGGGGCAAACACTTTTTCACACCACTGTATGTAATCTGTCATGTCATCTCTTTATTTTTATTTTTTTTCGGAATATGTGTTTTTTGATATGTCCTTTTAGTGATCTTTTCATGTTTGAATGATCGAACGATTTTATGTACTACAATAAATATATTTGAGAATCTATTCATGTGTGGTTGTTGCCTACAAAGTCTCAACAAAGGGGATCTTCTTTTTTTCTATATAATGGGGATGTGGCGACAACACACTTTTCTGACATGGTGAAATCCCCTCTTTTGCTATATTACACTGCAAGGGGAACTGACAATGGTCAGCTCTAATAATGTAACTTTAAAAAAACTGTGCATGCACAGCTAACTGCACAGGGCATACAGGCAGGTAATGGAATTTTAATGTAGGAGAGTATGTCTCTTCAGCATTACAATCTTGCCTGTTTGCCCTTTCGTTTCTTACATAAAGTTCCTCTTTAACTACATTAGAGAACAGTGAGATCATTAGGGTGACTAAGTTGACTGGCAGTGCTGTGTAAATCCTAGGATTAAATGGACAGAAGCACAGTTTTGGTTTGCCCCTGTTCAAATCATTAGTAAGACCTCATCTGGAATATGCAGTTCAGTTTTGGGCACCAGTTCTCAAAAAGGATATCGGGGAACTGGAGAAAGTGCAGAGAAGGGCAACCAAACTGATAAGAGGCATGGAGGAGCTCAGCTATGAGGAAAGATTAGAGGAACTGAATTTATTCACTCTTGAGAAGAGAAGAATAAGGGGGGTATGATCAACGTGTTTAAATATATAAAGGGTCCATATAGTGAACTTAGTGTTGAGTTATTCACTTTACGGTCAACACAGAGGACAAGGGGCACTCTTTACGTCTGGAGGAAAAGAGATTTCATCTCCAAATACGGAAAGGTTTCTTCACAGTAAGAGCTGTGAAAATGTGGAATAGACTCCCTCCAGAGGTGGTTCTGGCTAACTCAGTAGATTGCTTTAAGAAAGGCCTGGATACTTTCCTAAATGTACATAATATAACTGGGTACTAACATTCCCAGGGAGAATCCGATTGCCTCTAGGGGGATCAGGAAGGGATTTTTTTCCCCTGCTGTAGCAGATTGGACCATGCTATGCTGGGTTTTTTTTTTGCCTTCCTCTGGATCAACTGTGGGTATAGAATTGGGTATATTGGATTGTACGATATTTTTTATTTTTATTATTTCTTTTTTTTATGGTTGAACTGGATGGACTTGAGTCTTTTTTCAGCCTAGCTAACTATGTAACTATGTAAATCTATTGGCAGATAAAACAGATCCCGTATATGTATTTCAATAGTGCTTTTAGCAGTTTGCTAAATTTAATGTTTACATCCTGTTCTGCTGTGGGGATGTTCCAAGCCACCATTGGAGGTTGGAGACCTGCTGTGTATTGGGCTGAGTGAGCAGTTTGTTTCCAAGGAGGCTACAGGCCGTGCTGCTGGAAACAGGGCTATTTTCTGTAAAGGTAACCCTTTGTACTGGCTTTTTTCAGAAATTGAAAGGACAAGCACCCATACATCATTAGTAGAAAAAGTGCAGTTATACTTAAAGTTTTTCCTGATCTTACCATATCCAGTCTGGCCTTGAGTACTTGCAGCTGGTCATCAGCAAATGCCAAGCTTCCAAGGAGCGACAAGCTATCTAGTAAAGTTGTATTGGTGATGCAGGCATCTAGCTGTGCAGCTGAGTAAGTAGCTGCAATGAGGTCCATTTGGTTGTTTATCATGTCTATAGTGAGCTCCTCGTCACATGAAACAGCTGTATAAAGACACAAAAACATAAACAATACATAAGGGTGCCATATTTGTACATGGAAATGCTAACATCTCATAGGCCAGGATCCCACTATTGTGTTGCAGTAAAATTAGTGCACTGCAGTGCCATTCATTTTCACATATCCTGGTACATATTTTTTTTGTTAACTTTTTAGGTATAGTTGGGCACAGGGCAAAACTAGATGGTTCAGGACTGGAAAAATAGAACCTCCATGATGTAGATGGCAAGGTCAAAATTTAGCGCCAATAGTGTGAATTCCTGTACCCTCCTGTGTGTCAACAGCCCTGGCTGGTGGTCTAAGAATGTGTATGTTTATATGCAGACATTTCTCTGCTTATCCAAAGAGTTTACTTCACTCTGAAAAAGGTGTGGGAAAGGGAAATGTTTTTTGGCATAGTTTGGGCTTGTTAATACCAGTCAATCATCGCTTGAATCTAATATTGTTGCTGACCACACTCTACACTTAATTGCCACAATTTAGAATATTTGAATGCTCCTAATAAAGTTCCCAGTAAGTATATATATTATATCTGACTATATAGGCATACCCCACTTTTAAGCACACAATGGGGTTTATTTACTAAAGCTGGGAAGTGCAAAATCAGGCTCACTTCTGCATAGAAACCAATGAGCTTAAGTACCATTGTGTACTTAAAAGTGGGGTATGCCTGTATAACTGCTTAACCAGGCTATAATATGAGAGAAAATTGTTAGGCAGAAAGTGCAGGAAGATATTTTGCATTTTTGTGGTTAGAAATGTTTATACAGATACCGAAGGTTCTATGTGGTTTTGAAATATTTCAATGGTGTTATGGTTTTATTATGAGGGAATAAAAAATATTTTTCTACTATTGTATTTTGTGTAGAGCCAGTTTCAGGTATATTTTTCAAAATCAGGTAGATTTACTAAAACTGGTGCACTCAGAATATGGTGGAGCTGTGCATGGTAGCCAATGGGCTTCTAACTTCAGCCTGTTCAATTAAGCTTTGGCAGTAAAACCTGGAAGCTGATTGTTCTCTGCAACAAAGGGAAGACACATACCCGAGGGTAAAGAGAGCGCTGCTCACCCCTGAAAGGTAACAAAAGGAAAAAATTCCCCCACGTTGGGGTTTTTAGGCAGCATGCAATGAAAGAGTCAGGGGTAATGTATATAAAAGAGAATTTTTCTTAAATGAAAAAATATCACAATCGGGTTAGATTGTCATATTTTTTCATTTAATAAAAATTCTCTTTCATTGCATACTGCCTAAAAACCCCAACGTGGGGGAATTTTTTCCTTTTGCTGATTGTTCTCTATGCAGAGCTTAATTAGATTCTGCATTTTCCAGTTTTGGTAAATAACCTCCAATGCATATCTGAAGGTATGAAGTACACACTCCAGCCTTAATATAGTGAATTAGACTTTGTCCTACCCCAAGTTCTCCAATGGGTTATAATATACAACTGGTGTCTGACAGCAGAGTCAATAAATTCCAGCGTAAATGGTGTCAAGGAATAATGGGGAAGCATTCTGCATACCACAGTGCTAAGAATAAGGCAAGAGGTGGAGGAGATGCTTGCTAGACAACTGATCTTGGATAATACAAACCAGAAACGCACCACCTTCCCTAGATGTGCGCGTCACCCATACCTATGAGGAAGGACCCAGCACCTGTTAGACTGCCCTATAGTTTAAACAGGCCCCCAACTCCCATAGGGCTCATGTGCAGCAGCACCATTTTCAGAAATGGAAACCTGTTTTGAGTTTTGAGTTTTGAAATAATACATTGAAATCTAGATCTGGAACTCACAGACATCACGAGTGATCCTAGATGACACTGTAAGTTGACTGAGGACGAAGGTAAATGTTGTCTTGTATTGAACTTTCAGGGAACTCAGCAGTCTTGGGAAAAACTTTATCTTTACAGTCTGCAAAGTAATAAAAGACACAAGTTATACTGAAATGAAAAAAGTAAAAAAAAAATGTCTATAATATTTTACAGGGGAAATTACCTTGCTGATCCGCATTACTGTGGCACGATCCAGAGTGCTGGAAAGGCTCCCTATCATTGTCATGGTTGACAAAGTCCAAGTAGAAGAATCCCTGGATAAAAATAAAATACATATTATTTTCTGAATATTATTGAGGTTTGAATGGAAATGGCAATAATATTCCACATTATGCAAGTACTGAATCGTGCTCACATAATATTGTGTGCTCTGCTCAGTGCAGTAACAGGATTGACGGGGTGATGCCACAAAAGTTTTCCAGTAATCGATTTTATCTATTATTATGTTATTTTTTTTTGCTAGACTATTTTGTACTTATTTTAAGAAATTTAGAGGAATAGTAATAATGCTTTCAGTATATCTCAGTTGTTACAGATAAAATAAAATATTCTTGTACACAAAAGCTATTTGGGACCATCTACTGCAACACTGAGATATTAAACTATGCAACCAGTATATGGAGAAAAATATATCAACATTTTATTATGTACAACCCACAACCAATTCTGGTACAAAAAATCAGTACTTACAAAAATATAGAATAGAAACAGATATAGAATGTAAAAATATACAAGGACCCTTATCAATGCGTTTCGCATATCAGCTTCTTCAGAAGTCCATATATGATTTGAAAGTCAGACCAATTCCACTGGTGTTTCTAATCTTTGGGATCCTGCATGTGGGATGCCGGCTGGCCCACATAGAGAGGGTGTGTATGTTGTGCGAGTGCTGGCTGTAGGTGCATCGCTTACAGGATTGCAGGGGGTAAATTTTACTGTGGTCCACAGCCTCCACATTTAGAACAGCATGGTCCATGTGAATTTCTTTTCTTATTGCTTTTGAGGGACTTTGTGCACACACTGGTAAAGATTACTGTATATTATTATAACCTTACCAAAATACATTTGATATTAATATCTCAATGTTGCATTTTTAGCTTTTTTTTTTGTACAAATATAATTTTTTTTTTTTGTTCTGATTTAACAGTAGACTTACTATCCACAGTCCATTCTGATGCTATTTCCTTTAAGAAGAGGAACAAAAAAAAGGAAAAAAAGCAACAATAACATTCACCTGCACAAAAAGGCCCCTGCCAAGGCCAGCTGATATACATACCCATATTTTGCTTTCAGCCTGGTCACAATGGCCACTCTCTGATCGGTGGTAAAGGATGAACAGTTTTTGAGTGCTTCTAAGACATAAGAGTCACAACCAATGATTTCTTTGCCTGTCAGGTCACAGGCCAGATAGCCCAAAGTTACCAGATTTTCTTTAGTGATACTATTGCTGTTTATGTTCTGAAAGTAAAAAAAAAAACACAATTACACATGGAAAGACTTGAATTTGTAGAATGTGTCTTTACTGATGATGTTCAGGGCTAACATATTAGATGATTCTATAGCTAGTAGTTATTAGTCTCATTCAACATGGCTTACCCTGTAAGGATCCAATCCAAAAGTCTTCAATATTACAGAACAAGTCCAGTTAAATCTGAGTAACCATTTACTCACCATGCCCAGGTGCAGATGTAGGCCCTTTAACTCATTCTCCCACACCTTCCTGGGTTCCTGGACACACCCAGGGAAGATACGTTTCTCAGCTTTCCTGCCTCAGCAGCTCAGAGAGGCAATGCCTGATGAGGTAGCAGTGGCTACGCAAATGATCTGTAGCCTAGTGAGAGACCCCACACTGTCAGGATTGGAGTGCAGCCACCCAAGCAAAAGGCAAAAGCCTACTTGAGCTGTGCATCTTTGGTAGAATTGCAGTTTTTGTTGTATAGGTGCTTTTGCATCTGAGGCTTTAAATGTTTTTTCTTCATTATTTTTAGTCAATATAAATCTAGCCACTAGTGTAAAAATGCATGCTATGTGCATTTTCTCCCTTTTTTGCTCATGTTAGTGCATTTTTCAAGCATGGCCTTCAATAGCCTTTTCAATCTATGGCCGTGCCTGAAAAAAGTACATAACGTTTATGAACTTTTTCAAGCTTCAAGGGACACTACACTCTGTTGTGAACAGAGTGGAAACCATGGGATTGTGGATGTTGACCATTTTGGAAATTCCAGCTACAAAATTCTCAGGTGTGACTAGGGCCTAATAGCATGCAACTTCCCTGAAAGACCCAGCTAGTGTGAAGGTCACCTCCCAACTGCAACCCTAATGCTAATGGGGTGCCCTTCCTGTGTTCTCAGGCATTGGATTCCTCCACCTGTTTACTTGTATGACCAGAGATAGCCTGGATTCTCTGAGAGGGATGCTCTTTATGAGGATAAGTGCAAGTAGCTGATTGTGTTCTCAACTGTTTCACTGTAGTAGTGATTCTCAGCTAGACTGTCTGCTGTTATAAGGTCTTATAAAGGCTATGCTTTGCAGCCACATGTTACCCTAAGACGCAAAGATATTGCTATGTTGCTCTAAAGATTATATACAGTATTTGCACAGCTTTCATAATCTGTTTTGTAATATTCTGTATGACATTCTGAACCTATTTTGCATTATTGCTTATGAATTTGTACCTGTATTAAACTGCAACGTAACATTTACTTCCTATCTGATCATTTGGCTGATAGCCTATCCTGTTATACTACTACTAGCTATAAAATTATCTGAATATATGAAAACCTTTTAATCATATATTGGTTGTTCAAGTGTTTTAGAATATTGGGGCTCCTGTGTATAGTGCAAATCAGCTTTTTCTTAATTAGTTCTTGGCTGTTTTGACAAACAGCCAATAAGGGACCATATAAATTATAGAGTCACTATCTGTGGACACCTTACCACCAGACTTATTAAAGGTTGTTGGACATCCCTTTCCAAAACCATGGGCATTAATATGAAGTTGCCACTTTCCACACATACTTTGTTGCTATAACAGTCTCCACTCTTCTGGGTATCCCAACATATGTTGGAGTATGTCTGTGAGAATTTATACCTATTCAGCCAAAATAGCATTTGGGAGGTCAGGTACTAATGATGGATGAGAATAGCTGGCTCAAAATTGGCATTCCAATTCATCCCAAAAGTGTTCTCTAAGGTTAAGGTCAGGGCTCTGTGAGTTCCTCCATACCAAGCTTATCCAGCTATGTTTTTATGAATCTAGCTTGGTGTACATGGGCACATTCATTCTGGAACAGTAAGGGACCTATCCTAAAATGCTACCACAAGGTTGGATGAGCACAACTTTTAAAATATCTTTGCATGCTGTCATAGTAACAGTATCCCTTACTGGAAAAAACATAATTTGGAAAAGTGTACATACACATTTAGTCATATAGCGTCTACTAGGGAAATAAAGTATGGCAGATCAAAAGAAAGTACAAGTTGCTTAAAGAGGTCCATATTGTCATGCACTTTCTTCATTAGCAACAGAGAAATGTTAAAATAAGTTGTAATCTAATTTCTTGTCTGTGGGAAAACATACAGCTTTCATATGATTTAGTCCTTGTCCTTACCAGACAGCTTATTGCACTGCTGAGTAGAGAGGTCCTCTTTGTAGATCCTTGAGGTAGCAGGTAAATGTTAGCCTGTCCAACACGTGTAAAATAATCTTTACACTGAGATTTACTGGTGACGGGGCTGAAGGTAAAATAAAATAATGTAAGCAGCTGATTCTATATAATAACAACATAATAAAACATTCTGTACTCTGTACTGTAAAGCTGGACTATAGGCAAATTAAAAAAAAAACACAAAGGAATGCAGCTATGTAATCACTAATACATCCTAACATGTATCTGTTAAAATGCAATTAGTGTTGCAGTCCCTGTACAGCAGAAGTCAGAATGTGAGAAGAAGAAGTACAAGGAGCCAATAAGTTGTGCTGTAGGGCTCACATACTAACACAAAATATGGTAAAAAATAATGAGAGCAGAGTGACAGAGAGATGAGCTCATCAGTCTGCTACTTCTCCTTTCACTATCCAGTTCCAGAGTAGGGGAGACCAAGACCCATAAGTGTAAGCTTATTATGGAAGAAAATACTTTTGCCTTGCCAACGTTGCACTGTGAGCTGTGTAAAGCTCAGATGGACAGTAATACTAATAATTTGGTGGGTTAAACAGCTTCATTCTGTGTAGGTCATTTAGTTCTGGTGCCTGTCTGGGCTATATGTATTATCTCTATGGGGACTATACTGGAAAGTTTGGAGATCACCCCATTCTGTGATGTCTTCCAGTGATCATAAGCTCTTCTAGTGACCATAAGCTGGAGCTAAGACTGATGATGGCAGGCAGTGTGAATATACTTATCACTTCATCCTCACTTTGCTTCCATCAGTGAGTCAAAACTTGTTGGTCTATTAGACTTCTTAAAATAAAATACTCATACATGTTTAGAAGGAACTGAAACAGGATAAGAATACCAGAGGAACTTCCAAACTACATGAGGAACTTCCAACCTACATTCCAAATCTTTAGACTGTATGTAAGTATGATTTTAGAGCTTCCTAGTATCCTGCACCCATATTTAAATATTATTTTCTTGTTGGAGGTTGCCAATAGGCAGAACTGTTCAACAGAACAAGTAGTAGAATCTGTCTTTCCTTTTAGCTCCTGTCTACAGAATCCATTATCAGTATATTTTTAGGTTCCCTACACCAAATCAAAGTGTTTATGTGGTTTAATATATGTTATTACTACTCGTACCTAGAAACATGAAAATGTTCAGTGACAACCATACCTTCTTACATCTAAAGACTAAAAGTTGGGATATTTAAAGGCTTCACACACCCAAAAATGTACACTTTACAGAATAAAACGAGAAATGCTGGAACACCTCTTGGGGGACACCCAAATCTCCCAGGTGGACAGGAATAAATGTGGAAATTATGACAGAGATCTTGGCATTGCAGTACCCAAGATTTATGTAAGGGCAAGGGCTGACTGAGGCTTCAGCTATAACTAAAAATTCCCTTTGGGTGAAAAAACACTCTGGGGTTGATTTAATAATTGAGAAAAGGCTCTTCACTTTGCAAGGGAAGTTGCACTTTGCAAAGGAATTTTCCCCAGAGCTTAGTGAATGCGGTGAAATTTCACTCCTGATTTGCCCAAGCAAGCTTCAGATTTTTCTATAAGTAGGGTCTTGCCTTTTGCAGGACCTTAAAAGCAGAAATGTTCCAAGAAAAATTCAGGTGAGTTGCAAGATGTTTAAATAGTCAGGGTGACATAACAGGATTACAGGTTGAATAAAATTCTGTGATAACTCATAGCAATTTATTACCTCATGAAGAGCAGAACATTGCTGGGAAAGCTGCTAAAGTCAGTTGGAGCTCCTCCTTTTGTAAGTCTCTTGGCCATGCAGCTCACCTAAAGCAATAATATCCATTAGGTTAAATGTCATTACATTTTCTGATTCCCAAAAGATACCTATACTCATATAAAGGCACTTACTTGGCTACCATCTAATTTCACTGATTTGCCATTTATAGACTTAATTAGGCTGGTAAACTGATCATTGGCTAAGATTTTTGTAGCTCCGCAGGTAAATCCTTGTAGGATGTTCACAGATAAACTAGGGAAGAAAGCAGCATCAGTGCATGTTAATTACTTATAATCTGTTTCTTTAGCGATGTTATCATTCTGGTAACCTTCAGAATAAAGTATAATTTATCAAAATGATTCTTAAAAATAGTGAGGGCCACCATGCCTATATGTTGCCGTTATACCCCCTCTTAGGGTTTTTTTTGGTTCTTTTTGACATATCATATGTTCTTTGCCTTTTTTTGAAAACTAACCTCTGTTACAATTGTTAAACCTAGTCCCGGCGGGGGTGGAACTTTTGCATGTTATCTTCTTGTAATAACCAAATAAACATGTCATATGTATCAAGGGATGAGGTGCTTATGTTTGGTGATGATTTATCCATATTAGACTACAAACAAATAAACACTATTGAAAGAGAAAAATGGTGAAGGGCCTACTCAGTGAATCAAAGTAGACAGTTCTTGATTGAGGAGTAAAGGGCTGTATGAAGCATGAATCCTTATCAGAACTTAGTAATGCGGAGACATACAGGTTTTAACACTGTATAGATTCCTATTTACTTCTATCATTTATATCTATATGTGTGAAGAAAGTGGATGAGAGTCCCAAGCCATACGGATTAGTCGAGATATTAATTTTTTTGTCACAATAATAGGGTCAACCAAGAACTGACAGCCAGTGCATTTTAGGGGTCATAAAAAAATCCCCTTTCATGAGGGCTTGAATTTATTATTAAAAATCAATCTCAAAAGTTGTTTAAGTCAGGATTTTAGTTCTTTATGAACTGTAGTTTGAAGCCTGCTTAGTAAATTTAAGTAATATTCAGATTTAGACTTTATTGATCAAACTTTAAATTACAATTAATAGCTTTTGATAGACCCCTTTATTGTGCCAAAATTACTACAAATTAATAATAGAAGCAATCCCTTCTTTTTACCGTCTTTCTCCATAGAAGCTGACTCTCCCAGGAACCCCATTGGGATTTCACTGGTCAGTAGAGAGCTGGCACACTATAACAATCATTTGATTTAGTTGGACCTTCAAACGTCCAGTGGCTGAAAACAACAGAAATAACCTGGTGCCAAAAGGCGCAGTTAGGACCATTAGGGGTGTATTATAGACAGACCAAATGGTATGGTATAAAAAAGAGTATTTAATTATTAAGAATAACAACAAGTATATATAACATATGTGAATAACAATCACTACGTTACAACCAAGATATGTGGTACCCAATATTACAGATGCATGAAGAGACCACTGTCCTCATTTTTGACGGACTAGTGATGATCAATACATTCGTATACCCCTTACATGTTACGGACATAACAGTCCTTCTTCAGAAGTTAATTAAGTCAGGTGGGTACAGATTATTTACAATGCAAAAAGATATATACAAATAGTACAATTCGATAATGAGTAATAATATGAACAAATTAGTAAATACAGTAATGTTTGTAATAAATGCATTACATAAAGAGCCAATCAAACGTAATATATAAAGGATATAAAAACTACTTACAGGATTAATCATCCACATAAAATGTGTCTGAGAAATAAGATAAAACTTGATGGTTAATTCCATTCATGGAGGACATGCACAAACAAACTCTAGGTTTGAACGGGTCCGGTAGATATGGGCACTCGGTGCTCAACTGCGAGGACTCAAAGCTATGAAGCATATAGCTCCTGCTTATCCTGAACCAGTATCACTATAGAGATTATATGAAAATATCAAAGGGTCACTAAAAGAGGTCTGAATGCCTGGTTAGGGCAAAAGCTGTGTTGCACCTATGAGGCAATGTCTCACAGTTCGTGTTGGAATATAACAGTGAATAGTAGAGCATACCTCAGGTGCTAAAGGGCTGGAGCTGTGTTTCCTTTTCCCATGCAATTCCTCAGCATACCTTACTAACCTGCATGCTTTGGCCAATCCTGGCGCCCTCTGCTAAGAGAGCCATAATCATGGCTCACGGGGACTAAGTCCACGCCCCACACTATATAAGGCTGCTTACATGGCGACCCTGTGTAGTGTTGTTGGTGTGGACGGAGAGAGAGCTTGATTTAGATTAAGCAGGCAGGTTATTCAGTTAGTGGCAATGTATTTGATATATATATACAGTCAGTCTAGTATATATATATATATATATTATATATGTATCTATATATATATATATATATATATATATATATATATATATATATATATATGTATATATATCTACAGTGCATTCTGTGGTGTACTGTTTCTAATACACTTCAGGCGGTGTATTAATATATATATATAAATATATATATATATATATATATATATATATATATATATATATATATATATATATATATATATACTCTGCATTCAGTGTTGCCTATTGCCTATTTCTACAGTGCATTGCGTGGAGTACTGTTTCTAATACACTTCAGGCGGTGTACACGGTATCTAATACAGTGTGTACAGTGTCTATTACACTTCTGGTGGTGAACACAGTATAAAATACAGTGCAGCCGTAGTACAGTTTCTATAACATTTCTAGTGGTGTACACAGTATCTAATACAGTGTGTACAATTTCTACTTCACTTCTGGTGGTGTACACAGTACACAATACAGTGCAGCTGTAGTACGGTTGTTAATACAGTGCAGGGCGGTGTACACAGTATCTAATACAGTGTGTACAGTGTCTACTACACTTCTACTACACTTCTGGTGGTGTACACAGTATAAAATACAGTGCATCCGTAGTACAGTAGCGAATACAGTGCAGGCAGTGTACACAGTATTTAATACAGTGTGTACAGTTTCTAATACACTTCTGGTGGTGTACACAGTACACAATACAGTGTAGCCGTAGTAACATTTTGACTACTTTTCTGGTGGTGTACACAGTATCTAATACAGTGTGTACAGTTTCTACTACACTTCTGGTGGTGTACACAATTCTTGATATAATAATTCACAGCAGGGCTTGTTCCTGCGCCCAACAACTTTGTACTTTGCCCTCAGTAACTTTGAGGGCTTAAAAATGTTCTGGTATTACCAACACCTAAGGCCAAATTTTCTGCAGAGTATATAGGGCAGGCCATATAGTATATATACTGCTGTTCAGAGTATATAGTGCCTGGGGGATCCCCACGCCCCTTAATATTCATACCAGACCCAAAGTGCCTGGTAATGGACTGGGGGGATGCCATTTTTTTCAATGATTTTCATCTATATTGCTGGGACCCGACAATACATTACAGCCGCAAGCAGTTTAAATTACTTTTTTTTCTTTAGAAATGTCATTTTGCTGTGGTATTGTTCTAAACACTGGGGAAAACTGCGCCACTTTACAGGCATACTATAGACACCCCCCAGGCATGATATTTAAAGGAATACTTAATTTATATTGTTTCACTTTATGCATTATTAAAATCACTGCTCCAGAAAAAAATGCAGTTTTTAAAACTTTTTTTTGCATTGATACATGTCCCCTGGGGCAGGACCCAGGTCCCCAAACACTTTTTATAGCAATAACTTGCATATAAGCCTTTAAAATGAGCACTTTTTATTTTTCACCTTCGTGTCCCATAGACTTTAACGGTGTTCAAACAAATTTTCTGCCTGTTCGCATGTTCTGCTGCGAACCGAACCGAGGGGGGGGGGGGGGCGGGGTGTTCGGCTAATCCCTATCCTCCATGAATGGAATTAACCATCAAGTGTTATCTTCTTTCTCAGACACATTAACCCTGTAAGTAGTTTTTATATCCTTTATATATTACGTTTGATTGGCTCTTTATGTAATGCATTTATTACAAACGTTACTGTATTTACTGATTATGCTCATATTATTGCTCATTATTAAATTGTACTATTTGCATATATCTTTTTGCATTGTAGAAAATCAGTACCCACCTGACTTGATTATCCTCTAAAGAAGGACTGTTAAGTCCATAACATGGAAGGGTTCTACGAATGTATTGATCATCACTAGTCTATCCAGCCTGAGGACAGTGGTCTCCTCATGCATCTGTAATATTGGGTACCACAAATCTTGGTTTTAACCTAGTGATTATTATTCACATATGTTATATATACTTATTGTTATTCTTAATAAATAAATACTGTTTTTTCTACTATACCATTTGGTCTGTCTATAATATACCCCTAGGGGTCCTAACCGTGCCTTTTGGCACCAGGTTTTTTCTGTTGTCTTCAAATATTGTGTGTCGAGCAGACCAAATTGTTCTTTATACACCAGTCCAGTGTCTGACCACTCATTTTCCTCTGTTGAAATACTATATATGACAACAGCTCAAACAAAAACATGTCCAGCTCAATACCACTAGTTGCATATAAGGGCTAAGACTGCACTGGGACTTCTGCTCTTCTGTAGAAATTAAAAAGCTGAGGGAAGTAAATCACACTACTTTTTTAACATTTAACTGTTGACAGTTATGTCGTTAAAACTCTTATTATTTATGTTTATTAAGGATTTTTGGCACCATATGTAACATTACTGTCTTCTGTTGCATATATTAAAACCAGCCTAGGCAGTGTATATTCTTTTAGTAGCTTATGTAATACTAGGGGCCACTTGACCTCACCATACAGAGTAGGAACAGGCATGAACTGGCCTCAACTGCCTGTCATCAGGCTTAAGCTGTAGCTGTTTCCTTGACTTGTTCAGTTTTATAAATCTGGTCAGCCACCCTTTTTGAGACAACCAACCAATAAAAATACCCCAGGTGCTCATTGGTTAGCTGTACAGAAGTGGTGGTGGTATGATGGTATGAGTGTAGTGCAAGGATATAGTTCCAAAGTTGATAGGTCAGGGCCGCAATTACACAATTTGTATGGCATTGATGGATCTCTGATCACCAAAGAGGAACAGGTTTATAATAAATGTCAGTAGGTGCCTTGTAGTGGCTTCTACTCGGTATCATACATTAGTAAGGTTAGTGGGCTGTGACAGGTTCACTTATAAAATAAAGAAGTTTGAAGCTACAGTACACAAATAATGATCAAATACATACCAAAAAAAAAAAACACACGTGTTACAAAAACTAAATAAAATATATGAATCTACCCTAAATGCACTAAAACAATAAAGATCCCCAAAAATTAAGAGTTTCTCTTTAATACCACTCTGCTCATCTCTAGTATTGATACATGAGTCCTGCTATGATACAGCATAACACATGGGTACTTACATGGAGAAATCATAAACTTTTATGATTACGGTGTGGAAGAACACTTGAGCCTGAAAAAAGACAAACACAAAACATGAGAACAGAAATCCACATTTAGGCTCACAGGAGATTGTACTGCTTTTATGAATGTTTGTTACCTGGCTTGAGGTCCATTTCATCTGATTTATTACACTGACATTGAGGTTGGAAACCAGTAAGCGGGAAGCTGGTATCGCACTAGCTAGTGTGGGTGGAACAAGTTGGAAGATGGTCTTATCTGAGATGCTGCTAGCCTGAATGACCTGAAAAACACACAGGACACATTTTAACATTTTCTGTGTTGGGGTTTTCTATAAAAGCTGTGGTGTATATTTTTTTTTTTGTGGTGGACCCACATCACCTTTGTTCTCCACACAAAATATAAAAGTAGAAGTCAACTTTTTTTATGGGGAGGGGCAAGGACCTCTGTCAAGTCTTACCTACTTTCTGTGTCATCATTCAATGTCAAACAGAGCATGTAGCGAAGGAAAATCTCACCATCAGAGGCACAAAGAATAATAACATTTTTATTAGAGAGGAAAAGGGCCACTGCCACTGACCACCAGTAAAGGGAGAGATTAACCACTTCCCGTCTGGCCTATAGCAGAATGACAGCCAGGCGGTGGTTCTGTTATCCTGACTAGACATCATATGACGTCTTTCAGGATAACATGCCGGCACACGTTTGCGGGGGCACGCAGCGTGGCGATCGGTGTTGCGATGTGTCAGTCTGACACACTGCATCTCCAATCGTAATAAGGAGCCTCTAATGGAGGCTCCTTACCACGTGATCAGCTGTGACCAATCACAGCTGATCAAAGTGTGAACCCGGAAGTGCCAGTAAACGGCTCTCCTTGGTTTGCGCTGACAGAGAGAGCTGATTGACGACTCTCCCTGTCAGAGGGGGCTCTGCGCTGATAATCAGCACATTGATTATCAGCGCAGCCCCCATGAGAGGTGCCTTTCCACTGCCAATATGTGCCCATCAGCTGCCAGTCTGTGCCCCATCAGTAACGCCTGTCAGTGCCCATAAAAGTGCCAATCAGTGCCCATAAATGTGCCAACCAGTGCCCATAAATGTGGCAATCAGTGCCCCATCATTAATGCCTGTCAGTGCCCTTCAGATGCCAATCAGTAATGCCTGTCAGTAGCTCCTCATCAGTGCTGTCTATCCAGTGCCATCTATCAGTGCCCATCAGTGCCACCCATTAGTGTCACCTATCAGTGCCCATCAGTGCCACCTATTAGTGTCCATCAGTGCCACCTATCAGTGCCCATCAGTGCTTCCTATCAGTGCCCATCAGTGCTGCACATCAGTGTAGCCTTTCAGTGCCCATCAGTGCTGCATATCAGTGCTACCTATCAGTGCCCATCAATTCTACATATCAGTGCCTCCTCATCAGTGCCCATCAATGCCACCTTATCAGTGACATCTCATCAGTGCCCATCAGTGCCACCTTATCAGTGTCTATTAGTGCAGCCTAATCAGTGCCCGTCAGTCTAGGAGAAAACTAAATTTTATAACAGAAACAAAGAAAAACGTATTTTTTCAAAAAATGTCGGTCTTTTTTAGTTTGTTTAGCAAAAAAAAATTCCAGAGGTGATCAAATACCACCAAAAGAAAGCTCTATTTGTGGGAAGAAAATGCTAAAAACGTAGTTTGGGTTCAGTGTTGTATGACTGTGCAATTGTCATTCAAAGTGCAACAGCACTGAAAGCTGATTTTTTTTTTAATTAACCTTTAATATCACTTTAAACTCCTACATGTGAGGTGGATTGATATTTTAAAATTCATGTCTGTATAAACTTGCAGCCACTCTTAAACCTGCTGCTTTCCACTCTTAACTTGCCATTTTTGACATTTAATTTCATGATTACTATTAAAAATAATTTTGAGGTATGGGTGGAGGGGCCACCCAGGTGTCAGATATGTAAGGTATGCCAGAGACAATAACAAGCTAAACAGACATCACCCAGTATTATGTGGCAATGCGGAGGGTCACTTACCTTCAGAACAAACTTTTGCTTTAGCACCACTGGTGCTTCTTCCACATAGCTGGTAAAATTGGCATTAGTGGCAAGGTTCATAATGTCTGATGGTTGCAACTTGTTTAGTTCAGCAGATGGAAGGCCAATGACCAGTGTACCCAGTTTATTCAGAGCATCAATATTAACCTATAAAAATCAAATACATTAACCTATGAAAATTAAACCACATGCAGCATTTGTTCCTAAGCAGTGGCCTGAAAAATGTACCTTCTGTCTTTAATTCTTTCCTGGTATATGACTACAGACTCATAGCTATATGTCTGCAGTATGAGACCTAAGGCACTGCTGCATCTGACTTCCACTCATAGGAGATTTGGAGTGTCATTACTGCGCTGCTCACTCTTCTCTGGACTGAAGTGATCTTTAGTACAAGGACCCCCAGTTCTTCTGCATCTTTCCTTTTGTGAATATATGCTTCCTACACCAATCTTGCTGCTCTTAATTAATTGTTCCACTACCAGTCTTCAGATGACCATCATTGAGGGGTATAAGCAGTGGCGTCACTAGGGTTGGTGTCACCTGGTGCCGTAAACCATGGTGTCACCCCCTCCCCCTTCAGGGGTGACACCATGTTGTCCTGCCACTGCTCCTAGCACAAATTCCACCCAGCGCACCTGGTGAATGGCTTTGATCTAAACTGTCATCGGACACTACCCTCCCCCTCAAAGTTTACTAGAAAACTGACATTTCAAGGTGTGTTTATCTCCTATGTCCCCTGCAGGGCTCACTGGTTCCTCCCGCCAACTTCCACATCACTACAGTACAAAGCATTGATATGGAGTTCAGAAGAAGGAAACAGCTTACCACTACTTCGATAAGGTGGCTGCATTCATTATTTTCCAGGCTTTTTTTAATTTTTTACCAGTTGAGCTTAACAACAACAGGCTTTCTTTCCTAGGGTGCAATCAAACACTCATTGTACTGAATCCATTTTAACCCTAGGCTGTTTGGTCTTATGTGGACTACAAACTTCTCCTTCTCTCCTTCTTCTGCCTAACAGAAGGGAAATGTGTTCTGTTGTTCACAGAACTAAGTAGGGCTGCTAACACTGCATGGGATTTAAGTGCAGCAGAGGGTAAGAGAACGGAAAGTTATGCCGTGTACACACGACCGGACTTTCTGGAAGACTAGGTCCGACGGTCTTCCCTGACGGACTTTCGGCGGACTTCCGACGGACTTTCAGTACAAACAGACTTGGCCACACACAATCACACCAAAGTCCGACGGATTCGATCGTGATGACGTACGATCGGACTAGAATAAGGAAGTTCATAGCCAGTAGCCAATAGCTGCCCTAGCGTGGCTTTTCGTCCGTCGCACTAGCATACAGACGAATGGATTTTTCGACCGGACTTGACTCCGTCGGAAAGATTTGAAACATGTTCTAAATCTAAAGTCCGTTTGATTTTTCGACAGCAAAGGTCCGATGAAGCCCACACACGATCGAATTGTCAGACGGATTCGTTCCGTTGGACCTTTGCTGTCGATAAGTCTGCCCGTGTGTACACGGCATTAGGCGCTCGCTGGATACAATTCAAGTCTGCTCCATCGTTTTCTGCACAAACTGAATATCAGTAAACATTACCTGGAAATTACTCTGAACAATCTTTGATACAATAACAGAAGCCTGTGTGACACTCCAGCCAGTGACAGTGGATAGGGATTGAAGATTCTCCTTCAGAACATTCCCATCTGCATTCTCCAAAATGGATGGTGACAGTCCAACTGCTAGAGAGCCAAGTGATGCCAAGGTTCCTGATGTGATGGTGGTAACTGAGGAGAGCAGGCCAGCCAGATCCTACAAGAGAGAGTTCTAGTAAGTAGCCAGATTAAGATTTGGGATACATTTGATATCAGCCTACAAAGACTATGTATGTAGAGTAATATGACAAATAATACACTTTCAGAGAGAAGTAATAACACTGAACAAAAGTTTCTGATTGGTTGTCATTGCATATCACCATAGTACAGGAACACTATGCTGTACAGGACTGGGGTGTGTTTGATGATAGTAAACTCCTGTCAGTCTTTAATTATGTGAATGGCCCACAATGCTTTTGAAACCCATGTGATTTTCATGTGGGTATATGAAAGACTTCAAAAGTAGCAGTTTTTGACTTATGGCAAAGCAAAAGTGAGAGGATGACAAGTTTCCTACTTTTTCATGTTCCCTACAACTCAGCTTACACACAAATGTGCACACCTGTATATACTATGAGGGAGATTTACTAAAATTGCTTCTAACTTCAGCTTGTTCAATTAAGCTTTGACAATAAAACGTATGGGTTACTATGCACAGCTGCACCATATTCTGTGTGCACCACTTTTAGTAAATCTCCCCCTATGACTCACTATATTGCTTTTTACACTGATTAGGAATAAAGAGTAAAGAACAATCACCAGCCTGGCCAATAAAAATCACTAAAGTGCACTGATTGCTTTCTAGAGCTTTCATTTGTCTCTCATAAACAGCCTACAGAAAGGAACAGAGAAAACTGCAGGCATCTAAGTTATTTTTAAAGCCCAACTCTGCTACCCCCCCAAGTGACCAGCCTCTTCTCCCCAAAGGCCCCCCGGTTTATATGATATATATTTATGTTAAAATTCTTACATTTTCCAATGTCTTTTGGAGAGTCATGTTATGCACTTAGTCCTTTTCTTCTCTTTATCATCTCTATCAGTAAGCATCAGTATGTCTTTGAACATGCAGAGAACAGCATTCTCTGCATTATTATACAGGGAATGCAGGAAGACCATGATGCTCTGCATTCACAATATGTACTCAGTCTTTTGGGTTGAGTGATACTGAGTTTATTTCAACTCAAAAGACTGATGACATCTTTTTTGGGAATAAAACTACTGCCAGGGGCAGCTCTATATTGAAGTATGACAGTCTGTTCTCTTTTTTTCTTTTCATTTTTAATACTTCTGTTGTAAAACAAAAAATTGCATAGAGTAAGGCTTTAAACACTTACTGCTTGCCCCAGGTTGACGTTTGGACCACATGATTTCAAAGACTGCAAGGTGCTCTTTGCCTGTGTCGAAGATAAGTTTCCAAGGTTTAGCTGGCCAACAGCAAAGCAAAGGATATTTTCAGGAAGGCTGCAGGGAAGGTAAAACAAAAGGGTCTAGATTAGTTTAAAACCCAAGGCATCATAATATATGGATGTAAAATAATAACAGTTGTAGATGAAGTGGGGAAGGGCAAAAATCTCTTTCAGGTTTTTTTCCTGTACTTGTTGGGGAGGTTGTCATGGTGAGAACACTGTCACATGTACAGGAAGTAAAAGGAAAATTCGAAAGGGGAATAATGCATGCAATAAAATGATTATTAAAACAAAATCAAGTTCCAGATGTACAGTATAAAATCAGCAAAACCAAAGTAATAAGAATAATAATAATAATACAAAGATGGGGAATATTTGTTTCAGTGTACTGACCCCATAATCTGCTGCAACAATATATCCCAGGGCCATATTCTCTGGGCCAGTGCATGGGCCTGTCTAATTTTTTGTCTCCTATCACAAATACTTTAATTTAAATTTGATATCAGGAGTGTCATACTAACTTTTGAACTCACATGTTTGCTGGATTGTAGTTCTTGCTGAGCATTTTTGCTTAGGGCTGCATGTGCATCTCACGCACAGTATGTGCTCACTGCTGACCCTAGTACCAGATGGGCTATATAAAGCCCATCTAAGGGCAAAACTTAACTCCAAAACATACACTTGGATCTATGCTTCCTACCTCGAGTGCAGGCTCAATACCAGAGCCCGTCACCATTCACAATTCACCAAACCATGTAGAGCAATTGCTGAAGACCATTTTCATTGTAAAAAAGTATTTTATTTCACAAGAAAAATCCAATTTTCACCCTACTTAGGATCCACTTATCCTCCTCCTATCTGCCTTTCAAGCATAGGTTTCTTCTTGTCAGACATGAAGGGACTATTTACCATGATTACAATTTTTTTCGAAAAAAGTGAAAACCTTAACTATATTTTATGACTCCAAAAATAATCAAAAGCATAAGTGAGTAGACGAATGATAACACATACAGTTGTACAGAGAAAGCTGAATTTTCCATGGAGAGCAGCTGTGCATAATATATTTTAAAGTCTTCTTGCAGAGTCAGATTCCCAATAAAAGCCAGCGTTTTTGAGTCCACCGAAAATTGCTGAAGCTGTTTCAAAACAAAATTTTAACAGTCAATCAGCAGGAACATCAGCAACTTTACAGCATATATATATACTATATTCTTTCCCTAACAGCTAGAATTATTGCTGTTTAAGTTTTATTTCAACGAATAATCTATTCACTTATGCATATGAGCAAATAGACATATTGGGGTTGATTTACTAGAACTGGAGAGTGCAAAATTTGGTGCAGCTGTGCCTGGTAGCCAATCTGTGTTTAACTTCAGCTTGTTCAATTAAGCTTTGACAATAAAATCTGGAAGCTGATTTGTTTCTATGCAGAGCTGCACCAGATTTTTCACTCTTCTATTTTAGTAAGTCAACCCCTTTGTGTTTCTCCTTTAGTAATTGAGAGGGCTAGTAATAAACAAATTAGCAGGTCTCTGACTTCTGATATACTCTATACCAGTGGTGTCCAAACTGCAGCCCATGGGCCAAATGCAGCCCTTTGCTAGTCTTTAATCCGCCCTTGGGGTACTATTCTTCCCACTGACACCACAGGGTTGATTTACTAAAGGCAAAAAGAATGTGCAATTTACAGTTGCTCCAGAGCTTAGTAAATGAGCAGAAGCTCTGCTGACTTCCACCATCCAATCATGTGCAGGCAAACACGCTGTTTTATTATTTTCCTTGCATGTCATTGGGTACTCTTTGCAAAGTTAAGCCTTACCTCATCTACTAAGCTCTGAAGCAACTGCACTTGCAGAGTGCAACTGAACTTTGCAAAGTGCACAGTCTATTTGCCTTTAGTAAATCAACCCCTTGAGTCAACAATCTGGCCACCCTTAAGTCTGGAGGAAAATAAACTGGCCCTTTGTTTAGAAAGTTTGGAGACCTCTGTTCTATACCAACCTTTCTACTAAAACTTTCATTTCATCCTTATTCCTGCAAAAATGTTTATTTTAGAGCAGTCCTGGGTAAGGATGAGCCCGGTGTTCGATTCGAACCCATGTTCGAATCGAGCACCGGGTGTTCGCTCGCTCGGCGAGCCCAGAACTATTGGGACCGCTCGCATCAAATTCGTGTGATGCGAGCGGCCCCGCAATGCATTGCGGCCCGCGCAGTGCAATGCTGGCTGATGATTGGCCAAGCATGCACTGTGACCCGCATGCTTGGCCAATCACAGCGCCGGCAGCGAGGAGAGCCATAATTGGCTACAGGCAGGATGCCTGTAGCCAATTATAGCTCAGGGGCTTTAATACACGCCCCACGGTATAAGAGGCCGCCGCGGCGGCGGCCTCGCATATTATGTTTCACTCACAGTGTCAGCGTGTCAGTGTGCTGCTGACTGCTGACAACAATATGTTCTTTATTTCTGGGGATATGTGTGTGCATGCTGTTAGAACAGCATTGCAGTATCACATCTGGGGGGTGTCTATAGGTAGCCTGTGAAGGAGGGCAGGTTTCCTGTGCTTAGAACTTTCCCTGCAAAAAAGTGTCATTTTTGCAGGAAGAAAGCTATTTAAATCACTCGCGGCTAATGAATTGATGGCTCCTGTAACACAGAGAGCTGTCATTCATTAATAAAAAACAAAAAAAAAAGCGTAGGGGTCCCCCCAAATTCAATAACCAGGCCCTTCAGGTCTGGGATGGATATTAAGGGGGATCCCAGCCAAAAAAAAAAAAAAAAAATGGCGTAGGGTCCCCCTCAAAATCCATACCAGACCCTTGAGGTCTGGTATGGATTTTAAGGGGAACCCTAGCCAAAAAAAATGGCGTGGGGTCCCCCTCAAAATCCATACCAGACCCTTATCCGAGCACGCAACCTGGCAGGCCGCAGGAAAAGAGGGGGGGACGAGAGCGGCCCCCCCTCTCGCCTGAACCGTACCAGGCCACATGCCCTCAACATTGGGAGGATGCTTTGGGGGTCTAAGACCCCTAAAGCACCTTGTCCCCATGTTGATTAGGACAAGGGCCTCTTCCCCACAACCCTGGCCGGTGGTTGTGGGGGTCTGCGGGCGGGGGGCTTATCGGAATCTGGAAGCCCCCTTTAACAAGGGGACCCCCAGATCCCGGCCCCCCCCCTGTGTGAAATGGTAAGGGGGTACAAAAGTACCCCTACCATTTCACCAAAAAAGTGGCAAAAATGGTAAAAAGGACAGGAGACAGTCTTTGACAATTCCTTTATTAAAATCTTCTTTCTTCTTTCTTCATCCTTCGGTTTCTTCATCTTCTCCTTCCTTCATCTTCTTCCATCTTCTTCTTCCATTTTCTTCTTCCTCCGATCCGCTTCTTCTTGCGCTGGTCTTCTCGTCCTTCTCGTCCGGCATCTTCTTCCGTCGGCGTCGGCGTCGGTGTCTCTGTCTCTTCTTGGGCCGCTCCGCGCAATGGGAGGCTCCCGCTGTGTGAGGCTCCGCTCCGTCTGACAGGTCTTTTATAATGGAGGGCACCTGGTGACCCCGCCCCCTCTGACGCACAGGGACGTCATGGGGAATTCCATGATGGCTTTCCCCATGATGTCAGAGGGGGGCGGGGTCACCAGGTGCCCTCCGTTTTAAAAGACCTGTCAGATGGAGCGGAGCCTCACACAGCGGGAGCCTCCCATTGCGCGGAGCGGCCCAAGAAGACACCGACACCGACGCCGACGCCGACGGAAGAAGATGCCGGACGAGAAGGACGAGAAGACCAGCGCAAGAAGAAGCGGATCGGAGGAAGAAGAAGAAAATGGAAGAAGAAGATGGAAGAAGATGAAGGAAGGAGAAGATGAAGAATCCGAAGGATGAAGAAAGAAGAAAGAAGATTTTAATAAAGGAATTGTCAAAGACTGTCTCCTGTCCTTTTTACCATTTTTGCCACTTTTTTGGTGAAATGGTAGGGGTACTTTTGTACCCCCTTACCATTTCACACAGGGGGGGGGCCGGGATCTGGGGGTCCCCTTGTTAAAGGGGGCTTCCAGATTCCGATAAGCCCCCCGCCCGCAGACCCCCACAACCACCGGCCAGGGTTGTGGGGAAGAGGCCCTTGTCCTAATCAACATGGGGACAAGGTGCTTTAGGGGTCTTAGACCCCCAAAGCATCCTCCCAATGTTGAGGGCATGTGGCCTGGTACGGTTCAGGCGAGAGGGGGGGCCGCTCTCGTCCCCCCCTCTTTTCCTGCGGCCTGCCAGGTTGCGTGCTCGGATAAGGGTCTGGTATGGATTTTGAGGGGGACCCCACGCCATTTTTTTTTGGCTAGGGTTCCCCTTAAAATCCATACCAGACCTCAAGGGTCTGGTATGGATTTTGAGGGGGACCCTACGCCATTTTTTTTTTTTTTTTTTTTGGCTGGGATCCCCCTTAATATCCATCCCAGACCTGAAGGGCCTGGTTATTGAATTTGGGGGGACCCCTACGCTTTTTTTTTTTTCATTTTTTTTTTTTTTTTTATCAATGACTTTTTTTTTATGAATGAGTTTCAATGAATCACTGTTCTCTGTGTTACGGGAGCCGTGAATTAACATTAGCCGCGAGTGATTTTAAATAGCTTTTTTACTTTCAAAAATGACACTTTGCGCAGAGACAGTTCTAAACACGGGAAACATGCGCCCCTTTACAGGCATACTATAGACACCCCCCAGGTACGAATTTAAAGGAATATTACACTTTTATTGTTTCAATTTAAGCATTATTAAAATCACTGCTCCTGAAAAAACGGCCGTTTTTAAAAAAATTTTTTGCATTGATACATGTCCCCTGGGGCAGGACCCAGGTCCCCAAACACTTTTTATGACATTAACATGCATATTAGCCTTTAAAATGAGCACTTTTAATTTCGAACGTTCGCATCCATTATAACTAATAGGGTTCTAAAGCTCGCACGGACTTTAGGTCCGTTCGCGGGTTCTGGTGCGAGCCGAACGGGGGGGTTTCGGCTCATCCCTAGTCCTGGGTGTCATATAGTATATGCCTCTTTTCTTATTCTTGTATTCATTCTTATATCCACAACATAATGTCAGCACTAATGTTTCTTGAACTGTAGATACTGTAATATCTATTAGCAGGGGTTTCCTAAGAAAAGGAAGCTATTTAAAGAGCTCCTTCCTGTTAAAAAGGTAAATAAATTGTGCTCTATACTGTCCATGTGTCATGAAAGCTCAAAAAGTACAATAAAGGGCAGGGAAATGGATTGTGTGAAACTTGCCATCATCGGCATTCCTAGAGTATTACAAACAATATATCTGGTATCTGAAGGTGTTTGTTCTGCCAAAAAAGTAGACTAGGCAGTAAGTCACTGTGGTGGCTATAAATGATTATGGATATCTTATATTCTTGTATTCAATGTATGCTTCTACAATAACTCCACCAGAAAAGGTGGCACTGCACAGGAGACACCAAATGAATGCCAGCATGAAATGTTGGCACATCAGGCTGCAGTCTCTGGCATGTTCATAAAAGTGGCCTTATTTAGATTGCTTTAAAAAAGGCCTGGATTCTTTCCTAAATATACATAATTTAACTAGAAACTAATATTTATAGGTAAAGTTGATCCAGGGAATATCTATTCCCTACTGAATTTTTGCCCCTGCTGGAGAAAATTGGATCATGCTTTGCTGAGGTTTTTGCCTTACTCTGGATCCACTGTGGGTATAGGATTGTGTATTTAGGATTGTATAATTTTTTTTCCCGTTGAACTAGAGGGACTAGATGGCTTTTTTCAGCCAGACTATGTATGTGGCTACAGCAAGGCACCAGGGGACCCTGCAAGACAAAATAGTCACCATAATAACACTCTAAAGCTAAAGTTTTTTTTATATATTATCTTTATATTTAGCATTTGCTTCTCATTTCCCTAATCATCAAAATGCTGGTTACAATTATTAAATACAACTTTTAAGTTTTCATTACATTTTTTATTTTAGAGGTAGTGATGTCATCATTGGGTCTCTGTGCTACTTTTTGCACAATGCAGGCAGATCATGGCTGGTGGGAGGGGCCCACGGGGTACTGTACATAGCACCTGATGCAAGCAGGGTTCTAGCTTTTGGGAGGAGTTATGCAAATATCAAAATGCCTTGATTGGTGGGTGTCAGCCTAGAGGATTGAGCATCCCTCGGTAGACTGCAATTGCATGCAGAACTATGTAACATTCTCATGTGATTCTGAGCCTCCATGATTGAATTTCAGTGAATGAAAGTGGTGACCCGGGACAGTCAGGCTGAACAGAAAATAGCTATCTGAGCATCCTCCAGCCAGGGAATGAGGGAGCTATATCTGGATTCTAATGCACGCTGTGAGAAGCTCACAGCATGCAGTAAACTCAGACTAAGCTATTTCAGTACAGGAGTGGAGCCAGTACAACTGTGCAAGCCTGAACTTTTAAAGTGGAAATAAGCTTTGGGATTCAACCAAAGGAAAAGTCTCCATTTATTTCAAGTGATGTAACTCCCACATCACATAGATATTTATACTTTTTTTTCTTTCTTATATAGCTGAAGTGCAGTCCAAGAACAGCTTTCCCATTGCGGCTCAAAGAGGTAGGTGCTGATCTGATGTCACAGACTCCCCGTGTATAAAACACCCATCACTCCAAACAGACATGCATGGTATAGAGCAGGAGCACTCACACTGACTGGTATTGTGATAATAATGGCACGATAGGAGCAGAGAGAGATTCGGCACCATAAGAATAGGAACACACCCCTTGTGCAAAGGCTATTATGTGTAGGAGGGGGCTGAATGACACCATGGCTATTATGGTGTCACTGAAAGTAGCTGAAAGATTCACTGACAGATTGCGGGGAAGTGGGAGCATGGTCAGAACATGTAAACAATCCCTTTTACATTTAGAAGTTGTCTCTTCGGTTTCATGCCATAATATCCTCACATTATACTGTTGTTAGTAAGAAGATTGTACAATCTGCTGAAAGAAAATCCATCTCAGCCAAAAAGAGAGGAAGCATAAAAAATAAACAGGTTAGGTGCATTACTGTATATATACAGTGGTGTGAAAAAGTGTTTGCCCCCTTCCTCATTTCCTGTTCCTTTGCATGTTTGTCACACTTAAGTGTTTCGGAACATCAAACCAATTTAAACAATAGTCAAGGACAACACAAGTAAACACAAAATGCAATTTGTAAATGAAGGTGTTTATTATTAAAGGTGAAAAAAAATCCAAACCATCATGGCCCTGTGTGAAAAAGTGATTGCCCCCTAAACCTAATAACTGGTTGGGCCACCCTTAGCAGCAACAACTGCAACCAAGCGTTTGCGATAACGTGCAATGAGGCTTTTACAGCGTCCTGGAGGAATTTTGGCCCACTCATCTTTGCAGAATTGTCCTAATTCAGTTACATTAGAGGGTTTTCGAGCATGAACGGCCTTTTTAAGGTCATACCACAACATCTCAATAGGATTCAGGTCAGGACTTTGGCTAGGCCACTCCAAAGTCTTCATTTTGTTTTTCTTCAGCCATTCGGTGGTGGACTTGCTGGTGTGTTTAGGATCATTGTCCTGCTGCAGAACCCAAGTTCGTTTCAGCTTGAGTACACGAACAGATGGTCGGACATTCTCCTTCAGGATCTCTTGGTAGACAGCAGAATTCATAGTTCCTTTTATCACGGCAAGTCTTCCAGGTCCTGAAGCAGCAAAACAGCCCCAGACCATCACACTACCACCACCATATTTTACTGTTGGTATAATGTTCTTTTTCTGAAATGCAGTGTTCCTTCTACGCCAGATATACTTGGACACACACCTTCCAAAGAGTTCCACTTTTGTCTCATCGGTCCACAGAATGTTGTCCCAAAAGTCTTGGGGATCATCAAGATGTGTTGTGGAGAAATTGAGACGAGCTTTGATGTTCTTTTTGCTCAGCAGTGGTTTTCTCCTTGGAACTCTGCCATGCAGGCCATTTTTGCCCAGTCTTTTCCTGATGGTGGAGGCATGAACGCTGACCTTAACTGAGGCAAGTGAGGCCTGCAGTTCCTTGGACGTTGTTGTGGGGTCTTTTGTGACCTCTTGGATGAGTCGTCACTGTGCTCTTGGGGTAATTTTGGGCGGCCGGCCACTCCTGGGAAGGTTCACCACTGTTCCATGTCTTCGCCATTTGTGGATAATGGCTCTCACTGTGGTTCGCTGGATTCCCAAAGCTTTGGAAATGGCTTTATAAACCCTTTCCAGACTGATAGATCTCAATTACTTTCTTTCTCAATTGTTCCTGAATTTCTTTGGGTCTCGGCATGATGTGTAGCTTTTAAGGATCTTCTGGTGGACCTTACTGTGTCAAGCAGCTCCTATTTAAGTGATGCCTTGATTGTGAACAGGTGTGGCAATAATCAGGCCTGGGTGTGGCTAGAGAAATTGAACTCAGGTGTGGACAACCACAGTTATAGTATGTTTTAACAAGGGGGGCAATCACTTTTTCACACAGGGCCATGATGGTTTGGATTTTTTTTCACCTTTAATAATAAACACCTTCATTTACAAATTGCATTTTGTGTTTACTTGTGTTGTCCTTGACTATTGTTTAAATTGGTTTGATGTTCCGAAACACTTAAGTGTGACAAACATGCAAAGGAACAGGAAATGAGGAAGGGGGCAAACACTTTTTCACACCACTGTATATTGTAAAACCAAAAAAAAGGCAAAACATTTTAACATTACCAGTGTTTCATTGCTGCTAAATGATTGAAGATCTGCACTAGTACAATAGGTCACAAAAGTCTGCAGATATTGAACAATCCAGGAATAGTCACCGGTTGTGTAGCATCTTGGATTGGGATCTAATAAAAGGATAAGCAGTGAATACTTCTTAATTATTTCAATCCTTTATTGACTTTCAAAACAACGTATATCATAGATTGCACTGCCATTTGCCTCAATCACATCTTTGGAGTGGTTTCATGAAATTAACAATGTTTGTTATTTTCTTTCTACATTTTCTTTGTTGTATAAAAAACGAAACACAGACCTTCCCTAATGCCGCGTACACACAGCCGGACTTTGCACCGTCCAAAACTCCGTTGGTATTTCCACGGAAAAATTAAGAACAGGCTCTCAATCTAAAGTCTGTCGGAAATGCCAACAGAAAAAGACCGATAGGCATACACACGGTCGGAAAATCAGATGAAAAGCTCCCATCTGACTTTTTCCATTGGAAATTCCAGCCGCGTGTACGCGGCATAAAGCTTGTTTACAGCATCTCGGACCCAAGCTTACCTGTCCTTAGTTTAATTCTATTCTATGCATTAAGATACACCTTCTGTGTGCAGCAGCTGCCCCTGCACCCCCCCCCCAATACTTACCTGAGGTCCCTCTCTGTCCAGTGATGTCCACGAGTGTCTTAGCCATCTGGGACTCTCCTGATTGGCTGAAACACAGCAGCGGCGCCATTGCCTCCCACGGCTGTCAATCAAAGTCAGTTAGCCAATCAGGGGAGATAGGGGCGGGGACGATTCGGGGGTCCATGTCTGAATGGATACACAGAGCTGTGACTCAGCAGGGGTGTCCCCATAGCAAGCTTCTCTCTGTGGGGGAACTCAATAGGAAGGAGGGGCCAAGAGAGCCAAAGAGGGACCTGAGAAGAGGAGGATCCGGGCTGCTCTGTGCAAAACCAACTGCACAGATGAGGTAAGTATAACATGTTTGTTATTTTATTTTTTTAAATGAGACTTTACAATCACTTTAAAGTGGTGGTAAACCCACACATATATCCAGTGAAGTGATTAGCCTCAGGTGATATACAGAAATAAAACAAATCCTCTTACATAGTACCTGTTTATCTGCTGCCATTTCTCCTGTAGAGCCTTCTACAACACACAGATGAAAGGATTTTTTTCAGCAGCAGAAAGCAGGGTATAGGGAACTGACACCACATACACTACAGAGCTAGAGCACAGCGTTTCCTGTAATCTGATTAGAGATTGTAAACTGAATAGAGGGAAGAGCACACCTTCTATAGCCAGGGTCATGGAAAAACATACCAAGCTGAGGCTATAAGTCAACTGCTGCGTGGGGTGGGCCATCTCCCAGGAGGCTGTATGTGTTGGTTGTGTGTTCTATCAGTGACCCAGAGGAGACAGCAGACTGAGGAGAGATCAGAGCGAAACCACACTGGGTGCTTTGGATTGAGGCTAATACATACAATAGAGCAGTGGTTCTTAACCTCAGTCCTCAAGTACGCCAGGCCATGTTTTGGGAACTTCCCTTAGATAAACATGGTCTGTTGGAGATACTTGAAGGATATATTAATTTCCACATTGTAATTCAATTATTTCTACTGCTCTACTACTTCTACTGCCTAATCTGATAGATATGGAAGTTTGTAAACCTATTTTGTAAAGATCCCCACACATTTACTCTATTGAATTATGTGGCATGTATTCAGTTTGCCCTGTGAGTGGGCAATGCTTTGGCATTGGCACATATTTCACAGAGCCTGTTTTCTGAACTACAGATGTGCTGAAAAGAGGAGTTTTGGGAGGAAAAGTCAGTAAAGAAATCACTGGTTACAGGCAGCAAGGTACGATCAGATAAGTAGTCCTTAAGAATTGAAAGTAAAAAGCCAAGGAAAAGCTAAAATGCATGCAGGGAATCCAGGAAGAGATGGCCAATAGACAGGCAGAACACACAACATGAAGGAAGTTCCCCACACTCATTCATGTGGATAGGCAGAATCTGGGGGCTCCCTTATTATCAAAGAGGGCTTCCCGATTTCAAAAAGCCCCTCGCCCTCAGACCCCCACAAGCATTGACAACGGTCCTGGGGATGAGGTCCTGGTCCTCATCAACATAAAGTCAAGGCATCCCTCATGTTGAGGGTGTGTGGCCTGGTATGGTTCAGAGGACCAAAGTCTCACCCCCCTTTCCTGGCCTGCCAGGCTGCATGCTTGGATTAAGGGTGTGGTATAGACTTTTGGTGGAACCTCAAACATTTTTTCTTGCAAGGATTCCTTCCTAAAATCTGTACCAGGCCCTAAGGGTATGTATTTCCTGGGGGGACCTCACACTTTTGTTTTTTTTTGCTTTTTGCTTTTTTGCTTTTGCTTTTTTGCTTAAAACTGATACCAGACTTAAAGGGACTGGTAAATATTTTGGGGGGGGGGGGCACTATATGCATTTTGTTTCACCCTGTTTCACTCTGTAGCACAGTATTTAGAAAGAAAAAATGATACAGATTAATTTTCTGGAAATAAGGCATTCATTGCCAGCTTCTTAAAAAAAAACAAAAAGCACACAGATCCCTCCAAAGGTCCTGTATGATACAGAACAGTCCCTTTTTTTAAACAAAGAAGCTTTCAATGATATGTAGTTTGCTCACAATTTTAAAACTTTGTTTTCCTTTGTAGATGTCAACACAGTTGCAGCACCTTCTGTACATCACAGAAATGTGCCCCTTCACAGGCAGGATTAGGACATGCCAGGAATGTTAATTAACCACTTCAGCTCCAGAAGGTTTACCCCCACCCCTTCATGACCAGGCATTTTTTGCAATAAGCCACTGCATTATTTAAACTAAAAATTGCGCGGTTGTTCGACGCTGTACCCAAATAAAATGTTGTCCTTTTTCCCCACAAATAGAGCTTTCTTTTGGGGGTATTTGATCACCTCTGCGGTTTTTATTTTTTTGTGCTATAAACAGAAAAAAAAAGACAGACAATTTTGAAAAAAAAATATTTTTTTACTTTTGCTATAAAAAATACCCCATAAAAAATTTAAAAAATCAAATTTCTTAATGAATTTAGGCCTATATATTCTGCTATATATTTTTGGTAAAAAAAATAAAAAATTCCCAATAAACATATATTGATTGGTTTACACAAAAGTTATAGCGTCTACAAACTATGGGATATTTTTATACATTTTTTCCTACTAGTAATGGTGGTGATTAGCGACTTATAGTGGGACTGCGATATTGCGGCGGACAAATTGGACACTAAGTGACACTTTTGACACTTTTTGGGGATCTAATACAGTGATCAGTGCTAAAAATATGCACTGTCACTGTACTAATGACACTGGCAGAGAAGGAGTTAACATCAGGGGTGGTTAAAAGGTTAACTGTGGTCCCTGGGAGTGCATTCTAACTGTGTGGTGGGTGGTTGCAGTGTGGGAAGGTAGAGATCCGTATTTCTGCTTAGCAGAAACACAAGATCACTTCTTTCCCTTGTAACTGTACGGCGGTCTGCCTTGTTTACAAAGGCAGACCGGCATTCTGCCTATCTCCCAAATAATCGGCTGGTCCTGGTGGACATTTTCAATGTTTAACATTAAGAAATATAAAAATTACATATTTTTATTTTTTGGATTGGTACATGTTCCCCAGGGCAGTGAGCACCTCCATGCTATTTTTTAATACACTCCCTTGCCTACTAGCCTAGAAAATGGGTATTTTTAATCTCTTCGCACCTGCGCTATAGCCGAAAAACGGCTACAGCAGGAGCCTAAATTGCCGGGAGGGCATCCATGTACGTCCTCCCGTGCTCTTGCTGCTTGCATGCCCCCTGCCCATCAGTGCCACCTATCAATGCCCATCAGTGCCCCCTATCAGTGCAGCCTCTTCAGTTGTCCACCAGTGCTGCCTTAACAATGCCCATCAGTGCCGCCTCATCAGCGTACACCAATGAGGAAGAAAAATTACCTCTTTGCAAAATTTTATAACAAACTATGCAAACTGTTTTTGTTTTTTTCAAAATTTTTGGTCTTGTTCTGTTTGTTTAGCAAAAAATTAAACCTCAGTAGTGATTAAATATCACCAAAAGAAAGCTCTATTTGTGTGAAAAAAATTATAAAAATGTCATATGGGCGCAGTGTAGCATGACCGTCTAATTGTCATTGAAAGTGTGACAGCGCTGAAAGATGATTTTATTGATTTCAATGGGGTTTGGGCTCGGCATTCAAACTTTGAATTTTGTTGGCCTCTGCTTTAACCCGATCCCAAGGCAGTTTGATTCATCACTAGCTACAAGACCAAAAGTAAGCAAATAAGAGAAGTTCATAATTGGGTTTAAATACACTATAATGTGTTACTTGTTGTACTTGACATTCTCTGTACTCTGTCTCTTGTACTTGACATTCTCTGTACTCTGACATTTAGGTATGCTAAAGAATTTTCCGAATAAACTATTAGCAAACTTCTGTTGCAGTACATACAATGTGCAATGCTCAGAGTGTAACATGGGATGACTCAGAATTTTTTATAATTGTCCAATCACTGTGGAGCTTTTTCCTAGTGAACTGGGTCAATGACACTGTTAAATAACTGAAACAGAATTCCAACTTGGCAAATGTATGTGACCCAAATCAAAGATGCTGATTGTTAGATCTACTGAATCATGCTGAAAACCTAACCCAAAAGAGACAAAATTCAACAAGCCACCATGCATTGCAAAACACTCCAAAAACAAAACCAAAGATACGTTAAACCTTTGTCAAACCAAAAAGAGATAACAAAAATATTTAGCTACAGAAAGAATATATAAAGCAGAAACATACCTGTGGAAGTTGCTGGCTTTGCAGTCAAGTATGGCATCAGGAAGTACTGATATATTAATTCTGTTGTGCTACTCATCATTGAAATAAACTGAAGGCTAAATACTTTAACTCTGTTTCAGTACAAGAAAGAGAAAAAAAATGTATGATTGTGACTTAAATACTTGCATTCAAAGTTTGCAAGAGCCATGGAAACGTTGCATTTTTCTGTCTTAGCTATCTTTGTACTTACATTGCTTGGTAAGAGGAGCAGGATATGTCCAGAGGAATGAACTCAAGAAGTGTTTTGTTGAAGTATGGAGTCAAATTAAACAAGTAGTCCTGGAACAAGACCGTCCACTCTTCCGTTGTATAAGTAGAGAACTCGGCCTGAAGACCACTGAGCTGGGTAGCTAGGAGTGTTGTCTTTATTGTTGTTACTTGCTGCTCTGACAGGTTTGCCTACATGTAATAATCAGAGATTTGTGAAAAAGCTAAGAAAAAGCTGCTATCGCTTGCATGCTGATCAAACGTATATACCAGAGTATCTCAAAAGAGCATGCTTTTTTATATCTTCTTATGAAAGCTGAATGTCTTTTACGATTGGTCTTTTCTATTTACCTGTGTTGCTGCGGAAGAGATAGATTGCAGGAAGACTGAGATATTTTGTGGTGCAATAGAGCTTAGATATTTTTGCATCAAAGTTTCATTGAGGAGAACTTCAGGTTTGGTCACTAGTAAGGCCATGTCCGCTGGAGCCACTTCAGCCTGGAAAAGGGTTATGACATGTTCCTTATCAGGAAACGATGACTAAAGTAGTTTACATTTTATTTGCATTTGTATTTATTCTTTTTATTTCTTGTGAAGGTTTGATATTCCCTCAAGCCTTTGTAGTTACCAATTCTGGAAACATAATTTGGTCTTTATTTACAGTGATCCGAGGTTGCTGCCTACATATTTCAATGCCCCTTCAATGATACAAGGAAGGTGCGTGCAGTAACCTAAGGTGACCAAGGCCTACGTATATCTGCTAATCATCTTACTTTCATGGTAAGCCTTTTTAATTGACCTATTTTAGCCCTTTTACAGTCAATCTATGATCTATAAATTTCAGTTTATTTGCACTAGACTTACCGGTGTAAACTTTTCATTGAGTGTTAAGATTTCTACAAGTTGGAAGAAGTAGAAAAAGGCTCCAAAGTTCACTTCACGCCAGTTCGTGAAGCTTCCAGCATTACAAACAACTACAAGAAAACACAGAAACTTTTTAACAATGTGATATAAAGCAGCTCCAGTGTTGAAGAGGAAATTATGACTTTTTCCACCTCAAGAGGAGACAAGAAACACCTTCATTTGACAAGAGAATAGGGGACATGGAAACATACCAGTGGAAGTGGTAACTTTTGCTGTCAAGTATGGTTTCAGGAAGTACTGATAGATTTCTTCTCTTGTGTCATCTGTCATTGAGCTAAATTGAATGCTAAATACTTTCACTCTGTTTCAGAAAACAAAATAGATTAGAAAATCTGGGATTGTGACTTAAATATTTGTCTTTTTATGCTATACTTGTAAATCTTTTAATCTGTCAAACATTCAAAGTTTTCAAGAGCCATAGACATTTGTTTTTTTCTGTCTTAGCTATCTTTGCACTTACATTGCTTGGTAAGAGGAGCAGGATATGTCCAGAGGAATGAACTCAAGAAGTGTTTTGTTGAAATATGGAGTCAAATTTAACAAGTAGTCCTGGAACAAGACTGTCCACTCTTCCGTTGTATAAGTAGAGAACTCGGCCTGAAGACCACTGAGCTGGGTAGCTAGGAGTGTTGTCTTTATTGTTGTTACTTGCTGCTCTGACAGGTTTGCCTACATGTAATAATCAGAGATTTGTGAAAAAGTTAAGAAAAAGCTGCTATCGCTTGCATGCTGATCAAACGTATATACCAGAGTATCTCAAAAGAGCATGCTTTTTTATATCTTCTTATGAAAGCTGAATGTCTTTTACGATTGGTCTTTTCTATTTACCTGTGTTGCTGCGGAAGAGATAGATTGCAGGAAGACTGAGATATTTTGTGGTGCAATAGAGCTTAAATATTTTTGCATCAAAGTTTCATTGAGGAGAAATTCAGGTTTGGTCACGAGTAAGGCCATGTCCGCTGGAGTCACTTCAGCCTGGAAAAGGGTTATGACATGTTCCTTATTAGGAAACGATGACTAAAGTAGTTTACATTTTATTTGCATTTGTATTTATTCTATTAATTTCTTGTGAAGGTTTGATATTCACTCAAGCCTTTGTAGTTACCAATTCTGGAAACATAATTTGGTCTTTATTTACAGTGATCCGAGGTTGCTGCCTACATATTTCAATGCCCCTTCAATGATACAAGGAAGGTGCGTGCAGTAACCTAAGGTGACCAAGGCCTACGTATATCTGCTAATCATCTTACTTCATGGTAAGCCTTTTTAATTGATTTATTTTAGCCCTTTTACAGTCAATCTATGATCTATGAATTTCAGTCCATTTGCACTAGACTTACCGGTGTAAACTTTTCATTGAGTGTTAAGATTTCTGCAAGTTGGAAGAAGTAGAAAAAGGCTCCAAAATTCACTTCACGCCAGTTCGTGAAGCTTCCAGCATCACAAACAACTACAAGAAAACACAGAAACTTTTTAACAATGTGATATAAAGCAGCTCCAGTGCTGAAGAGGAAATTAAGACTTTTTCCACCACAAGAAGAGACAAAAAAAACACCTTCATCTGACAAGAGAATAGGGGACATGGAAACATACCTGTGGAAGTGGTAACTTTTGCTGTCAAGTATGGTTTCAGGAAGTACTGATAGATTTCTTCTCTTGTGTCGTTTGTCATTGAGCTAAACTGAATGCTAAATACTTTCACTCTGTTTCAGAAAACAAAATAGATTAGAAAATCTGGGATTGTGACTTAAATATTTGTCCTTTTTATGCTATTCTTGTAAATCTTTTAATCTGTCAAACATTCAAAGTTTTCAAGAGCCATAGACATTTGTTTTTTCTGTCTTAGCTATCTTTGCACTTACATTGCTTGGTAAGAGGAGCAGGATATGTCCAGAGGAATGAACTCAAGAAGTGTTTTGTTGAAGTATGGAGTCAAATTAAACAAGTAGTCCTGGAACAAGACCGTCCACTCTTCCGTTGTATAAGTAGAGAACTCGGCCTGAAGACCACTGAGCTGGGTAGCTAGGAGTGTTGTCTTTATTGTTGTTACTTGCTGCTCTGACAGGTTTGCCTACATGTAATAATCAGAGATTTGTGAAAAAGTTAAGAAAAAGCTGCTATCGCTTGCATGCTGATCAAACGTATATACCAGAGTATCTCAAAAGAGCATGCTTTTTTATATCTTCTTATGAAAGCTGAATGTCTTTTACGATTGGTCTTTTCTATTTACCTGTGTTGCTGCGGAAGAGATAGATTGCAGGAAGACTGAGATATTTTGTGGTGCAATAGAGCTTAGATATTTTTGCATCAAAGTTTCATTGAGGAGAACTTCAGGTTTGGTCACGAGTAAGGCCATGTCCGCTGGAGCCACTTCAGCCTGGAAAAGGGTTATGACAGTTCCTTATCAGGAAACGATGACTAAAGTAGTTTACATTTTATTTGCATTTGTATTTATTCTATTAATTTCTTGTGAAGGTTTGATATTCCCTCAAGCCTTTGTAGTTACCAATTCTGGAAACATAATTTGGTCTTTATTTACAGTGATCCGAGGTTGCTGCCTACATATTTCAATGCCCCTTCAATGATACAAGGAAGGTGCGTGCAGTAACCTAAGGTGACCAAGGCCTACGTATATCTGCTAATCATCTTACTTCATGGTAAGCTTTTTTAATTGACTTATTTTAGCCCTTTTACAGTCAATCTATGATCTATGAATTTCAGTCCATTTGCACTAGACTTACCGGTGTAAACTTTTCATTGAGTGTTAAGATTTCTACAAGTTGGAAGAAGTAGAAAAAGGCTCCAAAGTTCACTTCACGCCAGTTCGTGAAGCTTCCAGCATCACAAACAACTACAAGAAAACACAGAAACTTTTTAACAATGTGATATAAAGCAGCTCCAGTGCTGAAGAGGAAATTAAGACTTTTTCCACCACAAGAAGAGACAAGAAACACCTTCATCTGACAAGAGAATAGGGGACATGGAAACATACCTGTGGAAGTGGTAACTTTTGCTGTCAAGTATGGTTTCAGGAAGTACTGATAGATTTCTTCTCTTGTGTCGTTTGTCATTGAGCTAAACTGAATGCTAAATACTTTCACTCTGTTTCAGAAAACAAAATAGATTAGAAAATCTGGGATTGTGACTTAAATATTTGTCCTTTTTATGCTATCCTTGTAAATCTTTTAATCTGTCAAACATTGAAAGTTTTCAAGAGCCATAGACATTTGTTTTTTCTGTCTTAGCTATCGTTGCACTTACATTGCTTGGTAAGAGGAGCAGGATATGTCCAGAGGAATGAACTCAAGAAGTGTTTTGTTGAAGTATGGAGTCAAATTAAACAAGTAGTCCTGGAACAAGACCGTCCACTCTTCCGTTGTATAAGTAGAGAACTCGGCCTGAAGACCACTGAGCTGGGTAGCTAGGAGTGTTGTCTTTATTGTTGTTACTTGCTGCTCTGACAGGTTTGCCTACATGTAATAATCAGAGATTTGTGAAAAAGCTGCTATCGCTTGCATGCTGATCAAACGTATATACCAGAGTATCTCAAAACAGCATGCTTTTTTATATCTTCTTATGAAAGCTGAATGTCTTTTACGATTGGTCTTTTCTATTTACCTGTGTTGCTGCGGAAGAGATAGATTGCAGGAAGACTGAGATATTTTGTGGTGCAATAGAGCTTAGATATTTTTGCATCAAAGTTTCATTGAGGAGAAATTCAGGTTTGGTCACTAGTAAGGCCATGTCCGCTGGAGCCACTTCAGCCTGGAAAAGGGTTATGAAATGTTCCTTATCAGGAAACGATGACTAAAGTAGTTTACATTTTATTTGCATTTGTATTTATTCTTTTTATTTCTTGTGAAGGTTTGATATTCCCTCAAGCCTTTGTAGTTACCAATTCTGGAAACATAATTTGGTCTTTATTTACAGTGATTCGAGGTTGCTGCCTACATATTTCAATGCCCCTTCAATGATACAAGGAAGGTGCGTGCAGTAACCTAAGGTGACCAAGGCCTACGTATATCTGCTAATCATCTTACTTCATGGTAAGCCTTTTTAATTGACTTATTTTAGCCCTTTTACAGTCAATCTATGATCTATGAATTTCAGTCCATTTGCACTAGACTTACCGGTGTAAACTTTTCATTGAGTGTTAAGATTTCTGCAAGTTGGAAGAAGTAGAAAAAGGCTCCAAAGTTCACTTCACGCCAGTTCGTGAAGCTTCCAGCATCACAAACAACTACAAGAAAACACAGAAACTTTTTAACAATGTGATATAAAGCAGCTCCAGTGCTGAAGAGGAAATTAAGACTTTTTCCACCACACGAAGAGACAAGAAACACCTTCATCTGACAAGAGAATAGGGGACATGGAAACATACCTGTGGAAGTGGTAACTTTTGCTGTCAAGTATGGTTTCAGGAAGTACTGATAGATTTCTTCTCTTGTGTCGTTTGTCATTGAGCTAAACTGAATGCTAAATACTTTCACTCTGTTTCAGAAAACAAAATAGATTAGAAAATCTGGGATTGTGACTTAAATATTTGTCCTTTTTATGCTATTCTTGTAAATCTTTTAATCTGTCAAACATTCAAAGTTTTCAAGAGCCATAGACATTTGTTTTTTTCTGTCTTAGCTATCTTTGCACTTACATTGCTTGGTAAGAGGAGCAGGATATGTCCAGAGGAATGAACTCAAGAAGTGTTTTGTTGAAATATGGAGTCAAATTTAACAAGTAGTCCTGGAACAAGACTGTCCACTCTTCCGTTGTATAAGTAGAGAACTCGGCCTGAAGACCACTGAGCTGGGTAGCTAGGAGTGTTGTCTTTATTGTTGTTACTTGCTGCTCTGACAGGTTTGCCTACATGTAATAATCAGAGATTTGTGAAAAAGCTAAGAAAAAGCTGCTATCGCTTGCATGCTGATCAAACGTATATACCAGAGTATCTCAAAAGAGCATGCTTTTTTATATCTTCTTATGAAAGCTGAATGTCTTTTACGATTGGTCTTTTCTATTTACCTGTGTTGCTGCGGAAGAGATAGATTGCAGGAAGACTGAGATATTTTGTGGTGCAATAGAGCTTAAATATTTTTGCATCAATGTTTCATTGAGGAGAACTTCAGGTTTGGTCACGAGTAAGGCCATGTCCGCTGGAGTCACTTCAGCCTGGAAAAGGGTTATGACATGTTCCTTATTAGGAAACGATGACTAAAGTAGTTTACATTTTATTTGCATTTGTATTTATTCTATTAATTTCTTGTGAAGGTTTGATATTCACTCAAGCCTTTGTAGTTACCAATTCTGGAAACATAATTTGGTCTTTATTTACAGTGATCCGAGGTTGCTGCCTACATATTTCAATGCCCCTTCAATGATACAAGGAAGGTGCGTGCAGTAACCTAAGGTGACCAAGGCCTACGTATATCTGCTAATCATCTTACTTCATGGTAAGCCTTTTTAATTGACTTATTTTAGCCCTTTTACAGTCAATCTATGATCTATGAATTTCAGTCCATTTGCACTAGACTTACCGGTGTAAACTTTTCATTGAGTGTTAAGATTTCTGCAAGTTGGAAGAAGTAGAAAAAGGCTCCAAAATTCACTTCACGCCAGTTCGTGAAGCTTCCAGCATCACAAACAACTACAAGAAAACACAGAAACTTTTTAACAATGTGATATAAAGCAGCTCCAGTGCTGAAGAGGAAATTAAGACTTTTTCCACCACAAGAAGAGACAAAAAAAACACCTTCATCTGACAAGAGAATAGGGGACATGGAAACATACCTGTGGAAGTGGTAACTTTTGCTGTCAAGTATGGTTTCAGGAAGTACTGATAGATTTCTTCTCTTGTGTCGTTTGTCATTGAGCTAAACTGAATGCTAAATACTTTCACTCTGTTTCAGAAAACAAAATAGATTAGAAAATCTGGGATTGTGACTTAAATATTTGTCCTTTTTATGCTATTCTTGTAAATCTTTTAATCTGTCAAACATTGAAAGTTTTCAAGAGCCATAGACATTTGTTTTTTCTGTCTTAGCTATCGTTGCACTTACATTGCTTGGTAAGAGGAGCAGGATATGTCCAGAGGAATGAACTCAAGAAGTGTTTTGTTGAAGTATGGAGTCAAATTAAACAAGTAGTCCTGGAACAAGACTGTCCACTCTTCCGTTGTATAAGTAGAGAACTCGGCCTGAAGACCACTGAGCTGGGTAGCTAGGAGTGTTGTCTTTATTGTTGTTACTTGCTGCTCTGACAGGTTTGCCTACATGTAATAATCAGAGATTTGTGAAAAAGTTAAGAAAAAGCTGCTATCGCTTGCATGCTGATCAAACGTATATACCAGAGTATCTCAAAAGAGCATGCTTTTTTATATCTTCTTATGAAAGCTGAATGTCTTTTACGATTGGTCTTTTCTATTTACCTGTGTTGCTGCGGAAGAGATAGATTGCAGGAAGACTGAGATATTTTGTGGTGCAATAGAGCTTAGATATTTTTGCATCAAAGTTTCATTGAGGAGAACTTCAGGTTTGGTCACGAGTAAGGCCATGTCCGCTGGAGCCACTTCAGCCTGGAAAAGGGTTATGACAGTTCCTTATCAGGAAACGATGACTAAAGTAGTTTACATTTTATTTGCATTTGTATTTATTCTATTAATTTCTTGTGAAGGTTTGATATTCCCTCAAGCCTTTGTAGTTACCAATTCTGGAAACATAATTTGGTCTTTATTTACAGTGATCCGAGGTTGCTGCCTACATATTTCAATGCCCCTTCAATGATACAAGGAAGGTGCGTGCAGTAACCTAAGGTGACCAAGGCCTACGTATATCTGCTAATCATCTTACTTCATGGTAAGCTTTTTTAATTGACTTATTTTAGCCCTTTTACAGTCAATCTATGATCTATGAATTTCAGTCCATTTGCACTAGACTTACCGGTGTAAACTTTTCATTGAGTGTTAAGATTTCTACAAGTTGGAAGAAGTAGAAAAAGGCTCCAAAGTTCACTTCACGCCAGTTCGTGAAGCTTCCAGCATCACAAACAACTACAAGAAAACACAGAAACTTTTTAACAATGTGATATAAAGCAGCTCCAGTGCTGAAGAGGAAATTAAGACTTTTTCCACCACAAGAAGAGACAAGAAACACCTTCATCTGACAAGAGAATAGGGGACATGGAAACATACCTGTGGAAGTGGTAACTTTTGCTGTCAAGTATGGTTTCAGGAAGTACTGATAGATTTCTTCTCTTGTGTCGTTTGTCATTGAGCTAAACTGAATGCTAAATACTTTCACTCTGTTTCAGAAAACAAAATAGATTAGAAAATCTGGGATTGTGACTTAAATATTTGTCCTTTTTATGCTATCCTTGTAAATCTTTTAATCTGTCAAACATTGAAAGTTTTCAAGAGCCATAGACATTTGTTTTTTCTGTCTTAGCTATCGTTGCACTTACATTGCTTGGTAAGAGGAGCAGGATATGTCCAGAGGAATGAACTCAAGAAGTGTTTTGTTGAAGTATGGAGTCAAATTAAACAAGTAGTCCTGGAACAAGACCGTCCACTCTTCAGTTGTATAAGTAGAGAACTCGGCCTGAAGACCACTGAGCTGGGTAGCTAGGAGTGTTGTCTTTATTGTTGTTACTTGCTGCTCTGACAGGTTTGCCTACATGTAATAATCAGAGATTTGTGAAAAAGCTGCTATCGCTTGCATGCTGATCAAACGTATATACCAGAGTATCTCAAAACAGCATGCTTTTTTATATCTTCTTATGAAAGCTGAATGTCTTTTACGATTGGTCTTTTCTATTTACCTGTGTTGCTGCGGAAGAGATAGATTGCAGGAAGACTGAGATATTTTGTGGTGCAATAGAGCTTAGATATTTTTGCATCAAAGTTTCATTGAGGAGAACTTCAGGTTTGGTCACTAGTAAGGCCATGTCCGCTGGAGCCACTTCAGCCTGGAAAAGGGTTATGAAATGTTCCTTATCAGGAAACGATGACTAAAGTAGTTTACATTTTATTTGCATTTGTATTTATTCTTTTTATTTCTTGTGAAGGTTTGATATTCCCTCAAGCCTTTGTAGTTACCAATTCTGGAAACATAATTTGGTCTTTATTTACAGTGATTCGAGGTTGCTGCCTACATATTTCAATGCCCCTTCAATGATACAAGGAAGGTGCGTGCAGTAACCTAAGGTGACCAAGGCCTACGTATATCTGCTAATCATCTTACTTCATGGTAAGCCTTTTTAATTGACTTATTTTAGCCCTTTTACAGTCAATCTATGATCTATGAATTTCAGTCCATTTGCACTAGACTTACCGGTGTAAACTTTTCATTGAGTGTTAAGATTTCTGCAAGTTGGAAGAAGTAGAAAAAGGCTCCAAAGTTCACTTCACGCCAGTTCGTGAAGCTTCCAGCATCACAAACAACTACAAGAAAACACAGAAACTTTTTAACAATGTGATATAAAGCAGCTCCAGTGCTGAAGAGGAAATTAAGACTTTTTCCACCACACGAAGAGACAAGAAACACCTTCATCTGACAAGAGAATAGGGGACATGGAAACATACCTGTGGAAGTGGTAACTTTTGCTGTCAAGTATGGTTTCAGGAAGTACTGATAGATTTCTTCTCTTGTGTCGTTTGTCATTGAGCTAAACTGAATGCTAAATACTTTCACTCTGTTTCAGAAAACAAAATAGATTAGAAAATCTGGGATTGTGACTTAAATATTTGTCCTTTTTATGCTATTCTTGTAAATCTTTTAATCTGTCAAACATTCAAAGTTTTCAAGAGCCATAGACATTTCTTTTTTCTGTCTTAGCTATCTTTGCACTTACATTGCTTGGTAAGAGGAGCAGGATATGTCCAGAGGAATGAACTCAAGAAGTGTTTTGTTGAAGTATGGAGTCAAATTAAACAAGTAGTCCTGGAACAAGACCGTCCACTCTTCCGTTGTATAAGTAGAGAACTCGGCCTGAAGACCACTGAGCTGGGTAGCTAGGAGTGTTGTCTTTATTGTTGTTACTTGCTGCTCTGACAGGTTTGCCTACATGTAATAATCAGAGATTTGTGAAAAAGCTAAGAAAAAGCTGCTATCGCTTGCATGCTGATCAAACGTATATACCAGAGTATCTCAAAACAGCATGCTTTTTTATATCTCCTTATGAAAGCTGAATGTCTTTTACGATTGGTCTTTTCTATTTACCTGTGTTGCTGCGGAAGTAATAGATTGCAGGAAGACTGAGATATTTTGTGGTGCAATAGAGCTTAAATATTTTTGCATCAAAGTTTCATTGAGGAGAACTTCAGGTTTGGTCACGAGTAAGGCCATGTCTGCTGGAGCCACTTCAGCCTGGAAAAGGGTTATGACATGTTCCTTATCAGGAAATGATGACTAAAGTAGTTTACATTTTATTTGCATTTGTATTTATTCTATTCATTTCTTGTGAAGGTTTGATATTCCCTCAAGCCTTTGTAGTTACCAATTCTGGAAACATAATTTGGTCTTTATTTACAGTGATTCGAGGTTACTGCCTACATATTTCAATGCCCCTTCAATGATACAAGGAAGGTGCGTGCAGTAACCCAAGGTGACCAAGGCCTACGTATATCTGCTAATCATCTTACTTCATGGTAAGCCTTTTTCATTGACTTATTTTAGCCCTTTTACAGTCAATCTATGATCTATGAATTTCAGTCCATTTGCACTAGACTTACCGGTGTAAACTTTTCATTGAGTGTTAAGATTTCTGCAAGTTGGAAGAAGTAGAAAAAGGCTCCAAAGTTCACTTCACGCCAGTTCGTGAAGCTTCCAGCATCACAAACAACTACAAGAAAACACAGAAACTTTTTAACAATGTGATATAAAGCAGCTCCAGTGCTGAAGAGGAAATTAAGACTTTTTCCACCACAAGAAGAGACAAGAAACACCTTCATCTGACAAGAGAATAGGGGACATGGAAACATACCTGTGGAAGTGGTAACTTTTGCTGTCAAGTATGGTTTCAGGAAGTACTGATAGATTTCTTCTCTTGTGTCGTTTGTCATTGAGCTAAACTGAATGCTAAATACTTTCACTCTGTTTCAGAAAACAAAATAGATTAGAAAATCTGGGATTGTGACTTAAATATTTGTCCTTTTTATGCTATTCTTGTAAATCTTTTAATCTGTCAAACATTCAAAGTTTTCAAGAGCCATAGACATTTGTTTTTTCTGTCTTAGCTATCTTTGCACTTACATTGCTTGGTAAGAGGAGCAGGATATGTCCAGAGGAATGAACTCAAGAAGTGTTTTGTTGAAGTATGGAGTCAAATTAAACAAGTAGTCCTGGAACAAGACCGTCCACTCTTCCGTTGTATAAGTAGAGAACTCGGCCTGAAGAGCACTGAGCTGGGTAGCTAGGAGTGTTGTCTTTATTGTTGTTACTTGCTGCTCTGACAGGTTTGCCTACATGTAATAATCAGAGATTTGTGAAAACGTTAAGAAAAAGCTGCTATCGCTTGCATGCTGATCAAACGTATATACCAGAGTATCTCAAAAGAGCATGCTTTTTTATATCTTCTTATGAAAGCTGAATGTCTTTTACGATTGTTTTTTTCTATTTACCTGTGTTGCTGCGGAAGAGATAGATTGCAGGAAGACTGAGATATTTTGTGGTGCAATAGAGCTTAGATATTTTTGCATCAAAGTTTCATTGAGGAGAACTTCAGGTTTGGTCACGAGTAAGGCCATGTCCGCTGGAGCCACTTCAGCCTGGAAAAGGGTTATGACAGTTCCTTATCAGAAAACGATGACTAAAGTAGTTTACATTTTATTTGCATTTGTATTTATTCTATTAATTTCTTGTGAAGGTTTGATATTCCCTCAAGCCTTTGTAGTTACCAATTCTGGAAACATAATTTGGTCTTTATTTACAGTGATCCGAGGTTGCTGCCTACATATTTCAATGCCCCTTCAATGATACAAGGAAGGTGCGTGCAGTAACCTAAGGTGACCAAGGCCTACGTATATCTGCTAATCATCTTACTTCATGGTAAGCCTTTTTAATTGACTTATTTTAGCCCTTTTACAGTCAATCTATGATCTATGAATTTCAGTCCATTTGCACTAGACTTACCGGTGTAAACTTTTCATTGAGTGTTAAGATTTCTACAAGTTGGAAGAAGTAGAAAAAGGCTCCAAAGTTAACTTCACGCCAGTTCGTGAAGCTTCCAGCATCACAAACAACTACAAGAAAACACAGAAACTTTTTAACAATGTGATATAAAGCAGCTCCAGTGTTGAAGAGGAAATTAAGACTTTTTCCACCTCAAGAAGAGACAAGAAACACCTTCATCTGACAAGAGAATAGGGGACATGGAAACATACCTGTGGAAGTGGTAACTTTTGCTGTCAAGTATGGTTTCAGGAAGTACTGATAGATTTCTTCTCTTGTGTCGTTTGTCATTGAGCTAAACTGAATGCTAAATACTTTCACTCTGTTTCAGAAAACAAAATAGATTAGAAAATCTGGGATTGTGACTTAAATATTTGTCCTTTTTATGCTATCCTTGTAAATCTTTTAATCAGTCAAACATTGAAAGTTTTCAAGAGCCATAGACATTTGTTTTTTCTGTCTTAGCTATCGTTGCACTTACATTGCTTGGTAAGAGGAGCAGGATATGTCCAGAGGAATGAACTCAAGAAGTGTTTTGTTGAAGTATGGAGTCAAATTAAACAAGTAGTCCTGGAACAAGACCGTCCACTCTTCCGTTGTATAAGTAGAGAACTCGGCCTGAAGACCACTGAGCTGGGTAGCTAGGAGTGTTGTCTTTATTGTTGTTACTTGCTGCTCTGACAGGTTTGCCTACATGTAATAATCAGAGATTTGTGAAAAAGCTGCTATCGCTTGCATGCTGATCAAACGTATATACCAGAGTATCTCAAAACAGCATGCTTTTTTATATCTTCTTATGAAAGCTGAATGTCTTTTACGATTGGTCTTTTCTATTTACCTGTGTTGCTGCGGAAGAGATAGATTGCAGGAAGACTGAGATATTTTGTGGTGCAATAGAGCTTAGATATTTTTGCATCAAAGTTTCATTGAGGAGAACTTCAGGTTTGGTCACGAGTAAGGCCATGTCCGCTGGAGCCACTTCAGCCTGGAAAAGGGTTATGACAGTTCCTTATCAGGAAACGATGACTAAAGTAGTTTACATTTTATTTGCATTTGTATTTATTCTATTAATTTCTTGTGAAGGTTTGATATTCCCTCAAGCCTTTGTAGTTACCAATTCTGGAAACATAATTTGGTCTTTATTTACAGTGATCCGAGGTTGCTGCCTACATATTTCAATGCCCCTTCAATGATACAAGGAAGGTGCGTGCAGTAACCTAAGGTGACCAAGGCCTACGTATATCTGCTAATCATCTTACTTCATGGTAAGCCTTTTTAATTGACTTATTTTAGCCCTTTTACAGTCAATCTATGATCTATGAATTTCAGTCCATTTGCACTAGACTTACCGGTGTAAACTTTTCATTGAGTGTTAAGATTTCTACAAGTTGGAAGAAGTAGAAAAAGGCTCCAAAGTTCACTTCACGCCAGTTCGTGAAGCTTCCAGCATCACAAACAACTACAAGAAAACACAGAAACTTTTTAACAATGTGATATAAAGCAGCTCCAGTGTTGAAGAGGAAATTAAGACTTTTTCCACCTCAAGAAGAGACAAGAAACACCTTCATCTGACAAGAGAATAGGGGACATGGAAACATACCTGTGGAAGTGGTAACTTTTGCTATCAAGTATGGTTTCAGGAAGTACTGATAGATTTCTTCTCTTGTGTCGTTTGTCATTGAGCTAAACTGAATGCTAAATACTTTCACTCTGTTTCAGAAAACAAAATAGATTAGAAAATCTGGGATTGTGACTTAAATATTTGTCCTTTTTATGCTATCCTTGTAAATCTTTTAATCAGTCAAACATTGAAAGTTTTCAAGAGCCATAGACATTTGTTTTTTCTGTCTTAGCTATCGTTGCACTTACATTGCTTGGTAAGAGGAGCAGGATATGTCCAGAGGAATGAACTCAAGAAGTGTTTTGTTGAAGTATGGAGTCAAATTAAACAAGTAGTCCTGGAACAAGACCGTCCACTCTTCCGTTGTATAAGTAGAGAACTCGGCCTGAAGACCACTGAGCTGGGTAGCTAGGAGTGTTGTCTTTATTGTTGTTACTTGCTGCTCTGACAGGTTTGCCTACATGTAATAATCAGAGATTTGTGAAAAAGCTGCTATCGCTTGCATGCTGATCAAACGTATATACCAGAGTATCTCAAAACAGCATGCTTTTTTATATCTTCTTATGAAAGCTGAATGTCTTTTACGATTGGTCTTTTCTATTTACCTGTGTTGCTGCGGAAGAGATAGATTGCAGGAAGACTGAGATATTTTGTGGTGCAATAGAGCTTAGATATTTTTGCATCAAAGTTTCATTGAGGAGAACTTCAGGTTTGGTCACGAGTAAGGCCATGTCCGCTGGAGCCACTTCAGCCTGGAAAAGGGTTATGACAGTTCCTTATCAGGAAACGATGACTAAAGTAGTTTACATTTTATTTGCATTTGTATTTATTCTATTAATTTCTTGTGAAGGTTTGATATTCCCTCAAGCCTTTGTAGTTACCAATTCTGGAAACATAATTTGGTCTTTATTTACAGTGATCCGAGGTTGCTGCCTACATATTTCAATGCCCCTTCAATGATACAAGGAAGGTGCGTGCAGTAACCTAAGGTGACCAAGGCCTACGTATATCTGCTAATCATCTTACTTCATGGTAAGCCTTTTTAATTGACCTATTTTAGCCCTTTTACAGTCAATCTATGATCTATAAATTTCAGTTTATTTGCACTAGACTTACCGGTGTAAACTTTTCATTGAGTGTTAAGATTTCTACAAGTTGGAAGAAGTAGAAAAAGGCTCCAAAGTTCACTTCACGCCAGTTCGTGAAGCTTCCAGCATCACAAACAACTACAAGAAAACACAGAAACTTTTTAACAATGTGATATAAAGCAGCTCCAGTGCTGAAGAGGAAATTAAGACTTTTTCCACCACAAGAAGAGACAAGAAACACCTTCATCTGACAAGAGAATAGGGGACATGGAAACATACCTGTGGAAGTGGTAACTTTTGCTGTCAAGTATGGTTTCAGGAAGTACTGATAGATTTCTTCTCTTGTGTCGTTTGTCATTGAGCTAAACTGAATGCTAAATACTTTCACTCTGTTTCAGAAAACAAAATAGATTAGAAAATCTGGGATTGTGACTTAAATATTTGTCCTTTTTATGCTATTCTTGTAAATCTTTTAATCTGTCAAACATTCAAAGTTTTCAAGAGCCATAGACATTTGTTTTTTCTGTCTTAGCTATCTTTGCACTTACATTGCTTGGTAAGAGGAGCAGGATATGTCCAGAGGAATGAACTCAAGAAGTGTTTTGTTGAAGTATGGAGTCAAATTAAACAAGTAGTCCTGGAACAAGACCGTCCACTCTTCCGTTGTATAAGTAGAGAACTCGGCCTGAAGAGCACTGAGCTGGGTAGCTAGGAGTGTTGTCTTTATTGTTGTTACTTGCTGCTCTGACAGGTTTGCCTACATGTAATAATCAGAGATTTGTGAAAACGTTAAGAAAAAGCTGCTATCGCTTGCATGCTGATCAAACGTATATACCAGAGTATCTCAAAAGAGCATGCTTTTTTATATCTTCTTATGAAAGCTGAATGTCTTTTACGATTGTTTTTTTCTATTTACCTGTGTTGCTGCGGAAGAGATAGATTGCAGGAAGACTGAGATATTTTGTGGTGCAATAGAGCTTAGATATTTTTGCATCAAAGTTTCATTGAGGAGAACTTCAGGTTTGGTCACGAGTAAGGCCATGTCCGCTGGAGCCACTTCAGCCTGGAAAAGGGTTATGACAGTTCCTTATCAGGAAACGATGACTAAAGTAGTTTACATTTTATTTGCATTTGTATTTATTCTATTAATTTCTTGTGAAGGTTTGATATTCCCTCAAGCCTTTGTAGTTACCAATTCTGGAAACATAATTTGGTCTTTATTTACAGTGATCCGAGGTTGCTGCCTACATATTTCAATGCCCCTTCAATGATACAAGGAAGGTGCGTGCAGTAACCTAAGGTGACCAAGGCCTACGTATATCTGCTAATCATCTTACTTCATGGTAAGCCTTTTTAATTGACTTATTTTAGCCCTTTTACAGTCAATCTATGATCTATGAATTTCAGTCCATTTGCACTAGACTTACCGGTGTAAACTTTTCATTGAGTGTTAAGATTTCTACAAGTTGGAAGAAGTAGAAAAAGGCTCCAAAGTTAACTTCACGCCAGTTCGTGAAGCTTCCAGCATCACAAACAACTACAAGAAAACAGAGAAACTTTTTAACAATGTGATATAAAGCAGCTCCAGTGTTGAAGAGGAAATTAAGACTTTTTCCACCTCAAGAAGAGACAAGAAACACCTTCATCTGACAAGAGAATAGGGGACATGGAAACATACCTGTGGAAGTGGTAACTTTTGCTGTCAAGTATGGTTTCAGGAAGTACTGATAGATTTCTTCTCTTGTGTCGTTTGTCATTGAGCTAAACTGAATGCTAAATACTTTCACTCTGTTTCAGAAAACAAAATAGATTAGAAAATCTGGGATTGTGACTTAAATATTTGTCCTTTTTATGCTATCCTTGTAAATCTTTTAATCAGTCAAACATTGAAAGTTTTCAAGAGCCATAGACATTTGTTTTTTCTGTCTTAGCTATCGTTGCACTTACATTGCTTGGTAAGAGGAGCAGGATATGTCCAGAGGAATGAACTCAAGAAGTGTTTTGTTGAAGTATGGAGTCAAATTAAACAAGTAGTCCTGGAACAAGACCGTCCACTCTTCCGTTGTATAAGTAGAGAACTCGGCCTGAAGACCACTGAGCTGGGTAGCTAGGAGTGTTGTCTTTATTGTTGTTACTTGCTGCTCTGACAGGTTTGCCTACATGTAATAATCAGAGATTTGTGAAAAAGCTGCTATCGCTTGCATGCTGATCAAACGTATATACCAGAGTATCTCAAAACAGCATGCTTTTTTATATCTTCTTATGAAAGCTGAATGTCTTTTACGATTGGTCTTTTCTATTTACCTGTGTTGCTGCGGAAGAGATAGATTGCAGGAAGACTGAGATATTTTGTGGTGCAATAGAGCTTAGATATTTTTGCATCAAAGTTTCATTGAGGAGAACTTCAGGTTTGGTCACGAGTAAGGCCATGTCCGCTGGAGCCACTTCAGCCTGGAAAAGGGTTATGACATGTTCCTTATCAGGAAACGATGACTAAAGTAGTTTACATTTTATTTGCATTTGTATTTATTCTTTTTATTTCTTGTGAAGGTTTGATATTCCCTCAAGCCTTTGTAGTTACCAATTCTGGAAACATAATTTGGTCTTTATTTACAGTGATCCGAGGTTGCTGCCTACATATTTCAATGCCCCTTCAATGATACAAGGAAGGTGCGTGCAGTAACCTAAGGTGACCAAGGCCTACGTATATCTGCTAATCATCTTACTTTCATGGTAAGCCTTTTTAATTGACCTATTTTAGCCCTTTTACAGTCAATCTATGATCTATAAATTTCAGTTTATTTGCACTAGACTTACCGGTGTAAAGTTTTCATTGAGTGTTAAGATTTCTACAAGTTGGAAGAAGTAGAAAAAGGCTCCAAAGTTCACTTCACGCCAGTTCGTGAAGCTTCCAGCATTACAAACAACTACAAGAAAACACAGAAACTTTTTAACAATGTGATATAAAGCAGCTCCAGTGTTGAAGAGGAAATTATGACTTTTTCCACCTCAAGAGGAGACAAGAAACACCTTCATCTGACAAGAGAATAGGGGACATGGAAACATACCAGTGGAAGTGGTAACTTTTGCTGTCAAGTATGGTTTCAGGAAGTACTGATAGATTTCTTCTCTTGTGTCATCTGTCATTGAGCTAAACTGAATGCTAAATACTTTCACTCTGTTTCAGAAAACAAAATAGATTAGAAAATCTGGGATTGTGACTTAAATATTTGTCTTTTTATGCTATACTTGTAAATCTTTTAATCTGTCAAACATTCAAAGTTTTCAAGAGCCATAGACATTTGTTTTTTTCTGTCTTAGCTATCTTTGCACTTACATTGCTTGGTAAGAGGAGCAGGATATGTCCAGAGGAATGAACTCAAGAAGTGTTTTGTTGAAATATGGAGTCAAATTTAACAAGTAGTCCTGGAACAAGACTGTCCACTCTTCCGTTGTATAAGTAGAGAACTCGGCCTGAAGACCACTGAGCTGGGTAGCTAGGAGTGTTGTCTTTATTGTTGTTACTTGCTGCTCTGACAGGTTTGCCTACATGTAATAATCAGAGATTTGTGAAAAAGCTGCTATCGCTTGCATGCTGATCAAACGTATATACCAGAGTATCTCAAAAGAGCATGCTTTTTTATATCTTCTTATGAAAGCTGAATGTCTTTTACGATTGGTCTTTTCTATTTACCTGTGTTGCTGCGGAAGAGATAGATTGCAGGAAGACTGAGATATTTTGTGGTGCAATAGAGCTTAAATATTTTTGCATCAAAGTTTCATTGAGGAGAACTTCAGGTTTGGTCACGAGTAAAGCCATGTCCGCTGGAGCCACTTCAGCCTGGAAAAGGGTTATGACATGTTGCTTATTAGGAAACAATGACTAAAGTAGTTTACATTTTATTTGCATTTGTATTTATTCTATTAATTTCTTGTGAAGGTTTGATATTCCCTCAAGCCTTTGTAGTTACCAATTCTGGAAACATAATTTGGTCTTTATTTACAGTGATCCGAGGTTGCTGCCTACATATTTCAATGCCCCTTCAATGATACAAGGAAGGTGCGTGCAGTAACCTAAGGTGACCAAGGCCTACGTATATCTGCTAATCATCTTACTTCATGGTAAGCCTTTTTAATTGACCTATTTTAGCCCTTTTACAGTCAATCTATGATCTATGAATTTCAGTCCATTTGCACTAGACTTACCGGTGTAAACTTTTCATTGAGTGTTAAGATTTCTACAAGTTGGAAGAAGTAGAAAAAGGCTCCAAAGTTAACTTCACGCCAGTTCGTGAAGCTTCCAGCATCACAAACAACTACAAGAAAACACAGAAACTTTTTAACAATGTGATATAAAGCAGCTCCAGTGTTGAAGAGGAAATTAAGACTTTTTCCACCACAAGAAGAGACAAGAAACACCTTCATCTGACAAGAGAATAGGGGACATGGAAACATACCTGTGGAAGTGGTAACTTTTGCTGTCAAGTATGGTTTCAGGAAGTACTGATAGATTTCTTCTCTTGTGTCATCTGTCATTGAGCTAAACTGAATGCTAAATACTTTCACTCTGTTTCAGAAAACAAAATAGATTAGAAAATCTGGGATTGTGACTTAAATATTGTCCTTTTTATGCTATCCTTGTAAATCTTTTAATCTGTCAAACATTGAATGTTTTCAAGAGCCATAGACTTTTGTTTTTTACTGTCTTAGCTATCTTTGCACTTACATTGCTTGGTAAGAGGAGCAGGATATGTCCAGAGGAATGAACTCAAGAAGTGTTTTGTTGAAGTATGGAGTCAAATTAAACAAGTAGTCCTGGAACAAGACTGTCCACTCTTCCGTTGTATAAGTAGAGAACTCAGCCTGAAGACCACTGAGCTGGGTAGCTAGGAGTGTTGTCTTTATTGTTGTTACTTGCTGCTCTGACAGGTTTGCCTACATGTAATAATCAGAGATTTGTGAAAAAGTTAAGGAAAAGCTGCTATTGGTTGCATGCTGATCAAACACATATACCAGAGTAATTTAAGTTCGACTCGAACATCGGGTGTTCACCTGTTCACTGAATTTAGAACATTATGGGGCGTTTGTGGGAAATTTGAGCACCCGCGGATCGCCCCATAATGAACTGCGAGATTGCAGTGCATTGATTGCTGCTGATTGGCCAAAGCATACACATGACCTGCATGCTTTGGCCAATCACAGCGCTTTCTGCTGTGAGGGCCATTGATTGGCCAAAGGCCCACACTATATAAGGCTGCTTACATAGCGGCCATAGATAGTGTTATGAATGAGAGCAGAAAAATTACATTTGTAAAGGAAAAAATGTAATTTAAAACTTCTCGTGGCTGTAATGTATTGCCGGATCTTGGCAATATACATAAAAATCATTGAAAAAAACGGCGTGAGTTTCCCCCAGTCCATTACCAGGCTCTTTGGGTCTGGTATGGATATTAAGTGGAACTCTACGCCAAAAAAAAATGGTGTGGTGTCCCCCCTAAAATCTATACCAGGCCCTTCAGGTCTAGTAAGAATATTAAGGGGAACTCCGCGCCAAAATAAAGAAAAAATGACATGGGGTTCCCCAAAATCCATACCAGGCCCTTCAGGTCTGGTATAGATTTGAAGGTAAACATAGGGGTGGGGGGATCTGGGGGTTTCCTTAAAGGGAGCTTACAGAATCTGATAAGACCCCCGCCCGCAGACCCCCACAACCACCATCGACATGTGGACAAGTTGTTTTGGGGTGGACCCCAAAGCCCTCTCCGCCATGTTGAGGGCATGTGGCCTAGTACAGTTCAGGAGGGGGGGTGCTCTCTCATTCCCCCCTTTTCCTGCGGCATGTCAGGTTGCATGCTCAGATAAGGGTCTGGTATGGATTTTGGGAAGGGACCCCCACGCCTTTTTTTTTACATTTTGGCCCGGGGTTCCCCTTAAAATCTATACTAGACCTGAAGGGCCTGGTATGGATTTTGGGGGATCCCCCCATCCCTATGTTAACTGGTTCCCCTTAATATTCATACCAGACCCAAAGGGCCTGGTAATGGACTGGGGGGGAACCCATACCGTTTTTCTCAAAGATTTTTATCTATACTACTGGGATCCGACAATACGTTACAGCCGTAAGCAGCTTTAAATTATATTTTTTTCCTTTAGAAATGTAATTTTGCTGCAGTACTGTTATAAACATGGAAAAGATGTGCTACTTTACAGACAGACTAAGGAGACCTCCCAGGCATGATAGTTAAAGGAATATTTCATTTTTATTGTTTCACTTTAGGCATTATTAAAATCACTGCTCCTGAAAAAAATGACGTTTTAAAACTTTTTTTTGCATTGATACATGTCCCCTGGGGCAGGACCCAGGTCCCCAAACACTTTTTATGGTAATAACATGCATATAAGCCTTTAAAATTAGCACTTTTGATTTTTCATGTTCGTGTCCCATAGACTTTAACGGTGTTCGTACAAAGTTTTTGGCTTTTCGCAAGTTCTGGTGCAAACCAAACCGGGGGTGTTCGGCTCATCCCTAATTTAGGTGTCCTTTTATGAAGCAGTGATCAGCAGTGATCGCCGCTGATCACAGTCCATAAATGGTTTATGAACCAGAGATAATCGAGGGGAGAAGTGTTTGAACTTGTTCTCCCACCGGTTATCTTAGCACATGGAGAATCCTCATAGAATGACATGGTAACGGCCAGTTTATGAAGCTGCGATCTGAGTGCTTCACTGGTGATCTGTGGCAGAATTCACACTCCCCGATTCACCAACTTAGAGGTGGAGAAGCAGGGAGTGAAGAGGGAATCTCCGGGGATCTGAGGAGGAAAGAGGAAGATAATTAACTTCCTTATGCCTCGTTCACACCCCCCAAGACTGTAACCATGTCCCCCTGTCATATGTATGGGTATACATATATATATATATATATATATATATATATATATATATATATATATATATATATATATATATATATATATATATATATATATATATAATGTGTGTGTATATACATGTATATATAATGTGTGTGTGTATACATGTATATATAATGTGTGTGTGTATACATGTATATATTATGTAGAGGGACTCTTTATTTTATTAACATTAATCACACCGTCTGTCCGTGTACTGAGCAGTGATAATCTATCACTGCTTAATAAACTGACATCTCGTGTTTCTGTGAATTTCTGGTGCTGTAATCTCGTAAAGTCTCACGAGATTCCAGAATCAGGGGCCGTTCTCCAGTGTTAGAATCGCTTGTAGATCGCTCCACTCCTCCAATGGTGAAGCGATCTACTCCGCTTCATAAACTGGCACACAGAGGAGAAAGATCTCCTCTGTGAATGCTGGAGAATGAAGCAGTGAATAGATTTCACTGCTTCATAAAAGGACACCTTAGACCCCTAAGGGCTCATTTACACTTGCTTCGACTTCAACACACAGTAAAGCGCATACAGCTTCAATGTGCATTTTTGATGTGTTTTTGATGCTTCAGTGATGCTTCAATGATGCTTCAATGCTCATTAGTACCCCTGTTCAGCAGATCCCCAGCTCATTGGTACCCTCTTGCAGCAGATCCCCAGCAATTCTGATGACCAGCTTAGTAGTAACCCATAACTGCTGATGCACTGCTCAGTAGTAACCCACAACTTGGCTGATCCCCCTTTCAGTAGTAACCTCCAGCTCTGCTGATCACCCAATTAGCATTAACTTCCAGCTCTGCTGATCCTCTGGTTTGCTCTTCCTCCTCTCTCTCTCTGCTCCCTGCTCACCTCCCACTACATTGCTAGTTTCTCCTGCTCTGGTCCCCCAGCTCTGCTAATCCTCTGCTGCTTAGTCCTCTCTCTCCGGCTCCATGGTTAATTAGCCGCAAACCGGGGAGGGGGGGGGCAGTTAGTGGCAACGTAAATATGATTTGGAGTAGGATGTCTAAAAAGCCCATCAAGGTATTGTGGTCAGGTGTCCACAAACCTTTAACTATAAACTATATATATATAGAAATATATGCTATGTTGCTTATAAAAGCATACCGTATTTGCCGGCGTATAGTACAGTTTACCGCCCTAAGCCAATCACGGCGAGCTATGCGTAATATTATTGAACACAATGCATGTTCGGATTGGCAGAGGTTGTAACATAATCAGCCCGCGCCTCTGACTCTCACAGACAATCCGAGCAGGCTACTGTATGTAGCCTGCTCAGATTGGCAGAGGTTGTTACTCCAATCCGAGCAGGCTCTGTATTCATTAATAGAATACATCACTCGCCGGGATTGGCTCAGTGGTGTATACTGTATGTATACAGTATTAACGCACACTCAGCAAGCATCCGGAGGGCTTAACATCCAGCGGGGGCTGGCATATGACAACCCCAGCTTTATATCCGGTGTATAAGATAACCCCTGCTTTTTGCCTGTTTTTTTTTACTGTAAAATGTCATCTTATACGCTGGAAAATAAGGTAATCTATTGTCCGGGAAACAGAATACACAGACAGAATAGCCTTTTATATAATATAAAAATGTTGCATTTATTTCCAATATATTATTTTCCTCAGTGCTACACATATTTTGAAATTAAAAGACCATTTAAATCTGGATGGAAAGATTCACTTTTTGGTTTTCCCAGTGCATCCTGGGATATCTCATACCTGCAATAACGCCTAAAGGGGCTGGTCCACAACTAGTTATATGTTTTATATATTTTATGCTTCCTCCATAGAAAAAAGTGTTTAAGTCAAAAACAACCCTTTGGATATTTTAAAATATATCATCATTTATGGCTGTACCATGACCATACCACTACTATAAAAGAGCAGTGTTTTTTTTTTTAAAGCACAGGGATGTGTTTTACAAATGAACATTGTGCTCCCATGAATAAATTCTGAGAGGAAATCCGGGTCACGTGCCCTGCCAAAGTCATATGACTGTCCCTCCTCGAATCATGAAAATCTCTGTGTTAAGCAAAGGGAACTGCTTGAACTACCACCTGCATTTTTTTAATAAGCCACTAAAAATCAGCCCCTTAATATCACTATGCCTTTTTACTTTCCCGATAAGGAGGGATTAAAACTTACAGGCCAATAAAGGACCTTTTCATTATCTACTGTTTCCTGTAAATGATATTATATTTAAAATAGTTGTATAAACTGAAGTATTACAATACCTTTTCTATTGTTTCTTCAATTATATTAACATAGTGAGTAATATTTTCCTTTTCCATCAGGTGTGCCAAACTTTCCAACAATGTGAGGTTCAAGAGCACTTCAGATTGTGTCAAGATCTGTGACACTTGGCTTGGTGTCAAGCTATGTAGTACAGCACCCTATAAACAAATGGGAAAATCGAGATTTAGTGTATTAATCATTTTAGTTCAGTTTGATTCCTTAGGGCTGGGTTCACACTATTGCGAATTGGATGCGGGTTTTCGCGCATCCAATTTGCAATAGCAGGATATTTTGACTGACTCTCTATGGAGCCGGTTCACATATCCCTGCTGCAACTCCGGTGCGAATTTGTTTTTTTGGTCCATTTCAGGTCCGAATTCAGCCCAAAATTTGGGCTGAAATCGGACCTGAAACGGTGAACGGGAATACACCAGATCCCTGCTGTGAGCCGCATGCAAAGATAGTGTGAACCCAGCCTTAGGCTGCTTTCACACTGGAGCAGGCGGGCGTAGATGGTAAAACGCTGCTAATTTTAGTGGTACTTTACCGCCATTTTAGCGGTAATATTTGGCATATTTTAACCCCCGCTAGTGGCCAATAAAGGGTTAAATGTGCCCATATAGCGCCACTCCCGAAGCGCTTTGCAGGCACTTCGGCAGCGGTGCCAATTAATTTTTAATTTGGGCAAAGATGCTGCTCTCAGGACTTTTTTTAAAGTCCTGCCAGCGCAGCGTCCAAGTGTGAAAGCACTCTGGCTTTCACACTGGGAGTGCAGGGGAGGTGTTTTTGAGGCGCTTTACAGGCGCTATTTTTAGCCCAAAAGTGCCTGAAAATGACCCAGTGTGAAAGGGGTCTTAATGATAATATTATAAACAAAGATTATACATGCAAATTAAATCACAGTAGTACACAGTAGTGACATAGGAGTCAGTGAAAGGAACCACATCATACACCAAGAAACACAGGCATCCAATACTCCTGGAAGTGACAAACATAAAAATTCACTTGCGTGTGTTTGAGTATGTATGCATTTGAGTGCTAATCTGCCCCCAGAGGCACACAATTCTATCTTCTCTTAACACAATTAAACTGAATATACCTAAAATGTACCTAAAAACAGGCAAAGGCACAGTGTGAATTAAACTATTTAAAATCATTGCAGTTGCATCTATGTGACCTGCATGAGGCCTTATGGTGCGTACACACGAGCAGATTTTCTATCAGAAAAATCTTGGATGGTTTTTCCGACGGAATTACGCTTAAGCTTGGCTTGCATACACACCGTCACACAAAAGTTTGCTGAACTTTCAAACGCCAAGAACGCAGTGACGTACAACACTACGTCAAGCCGAGAAAATTAAGTTCAAAGCTTCCGAGCATCAGTCGAATTGTTTTTTCCGAGCATGCGTAGGAATTTTGTGCATCAGAATTGCTACAGATGATCGGAATTTCCGATCAGGACTTTTTCCGATTGAACAATTGAGAACATGCTCTCAAAATTTTGCTGGCTGGAATTCGGCCAGCAAAAGTCCAATGGAACATACACACGGTCGGAATTTCCGACCAAAAGCTCTCATCGGTCTTTTGCTGGCCCAATTTCCGATAGTGTGTACGCGGCATTAGAGATTATTAGAAAACTTTTTTATTTTATACTGTGATTCGCAATTGTAAAAAAAAAAAAAAACTGAAAACCAGAAATCTGAATGCATATATCTTACTATGTTTAAATACGGATTTATGTCTAGCCAACTAAAGATGTTGCCACTGGTGAAAAAAGGTCCGACGTTTATAAGAATCCACTCTTCACTTCCCATGACATCTGGGGTGCATGCAGAGCCTGAAAGGTGCAAAGAAGAAATATACAATATATAATTATGTAAAAATCATAACAATCTTGGTAGATAGTATTTAAAAATGCATCATATACAATACTGTGCTGTCGTGAACCCGCAGGGACGGGTGTTTGCGCTTAGCCGGCTGACTTTACACTATAGATTTGGGAAAACACCGCGCTAATCAAATTAAACAATGCAAAAGCTGCCAACAAACAAAACAAAGTCAAAGAAACGTGCAAATCCAAAAATGTAGCGCTATTACATGTGCAAGAGTGAATGTATGTCACAACACTCTGAAAATCGATAAATAAACCAAAATGTGAATGATGATACTGGAAGTGACCCCAGTAAAAAATCAAGTTAATAAATATCAAGTTCATAAAGGTGATAACATCAACTGGTAAGTCCCTCTGGTCAACTCAATATAGAAAGACTGGAAACAAATGGCTTGACTGATGTCGCTGTAAGGCGTAAATACTCTTACCGGAAACGTTGGATGTGGGTACCATACGGCATCCACATCAGACAGGCTTAGAGATGGAGGATCTTGCATCTAGGGGAGACCACCACAGGCTGGAACTCGGACGACTTCCGGGACAGGACACTGGATCAGTCAGCAACAGCAAGGTATGCTCGGCATTCGATCATCCGATGGTCACAGGAATGATCACAGAGACCGGGGAAATGGAATAAAAAATGGAGACCACTCCGATGGTGCAGGTCAAACGGACATAAATTTATTCACATATGCATGTGAAAAATAAAAGTGAATAAAATCTCGAGACAATATATATTTTATATTGTCTCGAGATTTTATTCACTTTTATTTTTCACATGCATATGTGAATAAATTTATGTCCGTTTGACCTGCACCATCGGAGTGGTCTCCATTTTTTATTCCATTTCCCCGGTCTCTGTGATCATTCCTGTGACCATCGGATGATCGAATGCCGAGCATACCTTGCTGTTGCTGACTGATCCAGTGTCCTGTCCCGGAAGTCGTCCGAGTTCCAGCCTGTGGTGGTCTCCCCTAGATGCAAGATCCTCCATCTCTAAGCCTGTCTGATGTGGATGCCGTATGGTACCCACATCCAACGTTTCCGGTAAGAGTATTTACGCCTTACAGCGACATCAGTCAAGCCATTTGTTTCCAGTCTTTCTATATTGAGTTGACCAGAGGGACTTACCAGTTGATGTTATCACCTTTATGAACTTGATATTTATTAACTTGATTTTTTACTGGGGTCACTTCCAGTATCATCATTCACATTTTGGTTTATTTATCGATTTTCAGAGTGTTGTGACATACATTCACTCTTGCACATGTAATAGCGCTACATTTTTGGATTTGGACTTTACACTATATGCTGTTTTTTTAACTCCTTGAGTAAGTGTGATCTATTTTTATATTAAATTGGATCCATTGGTTTTTATACTATGGCGAGTTTGCTTTTTTCCTTGGGTTTCTTGGGACATAAAGACCGCCACCTGTGACTAAGATTGCTTCTCCCGAGTTCTGCCTTCAAGTGCAGTACCCTGCTTGGCTTTATTTGGGATCCCTGGATGCGAGTTGCTGCTTGGTCTTAACCAGAGGATAAAGGCCCTGGCTGGGTTATTAGATGCAGGAGCATTTAGGCTTGCTATCTGGTAAGCCTTAATTTCATGTGATGGAGGGATTTTGCATCTGTGGAATACTGTCATATGGAGGGTTTTGATGAGCATTTTTAGTCATCTTAGAGCGACCATACAGGACTTTCTTGCTCTTATACTGATGACCTTTAATGAGTGATTTGCACATCTATATGCACTCTATTGTGGCGCTATCTGCAAGGACTTTTTGTTTGGGGACTTTTCATCCATAGCAAATCATATGTATGGTGTTTATTTTTCACCACACATTCATTTTTTGAGTCACTTAATCATTCACATTCCCTTGAAAAGCAATTTGCACATTCTGAAGGGTGATTCACACATATTTAATTTTCACATTTTCTCTTTGAGGCTTGAGGTTTCTAATTCACTCATATTTATACACATATCCTCTGAAGAGTGATTCACATGCTCTATAGAGTGATTTATACACTTATTATATTTTTCTATAGCGCAGCTTTTATAACTTTATATTAGCTTTGGTATGCATCTATATGCACTTTATTGTGCTGTTATCTGCAAATTGAATTTTGGTTTTCTCTTTGAGGTTTGAGGTTTCAAAGTCATTCATATACACATATCCTCTGAAGAATGATAGAGTGATTTATACACATTAAATTATTTTATAGTGCAGCTTTTATAACCTTACATCATATACAATAGCCAGTAAGAGCACTGGTCATGTTAAAACTCTCCGCTGGTAACTTGTGTGCTTATGGTACACCCCCAATGTTAAAGTAGTTCTAAAGGCTGAAGGTTTTTTTACCTTCATATATTCTATACATGAAAGTAAAAAGTCTTCAGTGTGTTGCTCCCCGCTCAGTCCCCCCTAATACTTACCTGAGCCTGATCTTGATCCAGTGATGTGCACAAGACCAGCAGCTCTCCCAGCTCTCTTCCTCTCTATTGTCTCCCACTGCTGTCAATCACAGCCAGTAAGGAGGGGCTGAGCCAGACTCTGTGTGTCTTATGGACACACAGAGCAGGGTTCAGGAGTGAGCACGTACGGGTGGGGGAACTCGGCTGGTGGCGGACCTGAGAAGAGGAGGATCAGGGCTGCTCTGTGTAAAACTATTGCACAGAATTGATAAGTATAACATGTTTGTTATTTAAAAAAAGATACATTTACAAACACTTTAAGACCACTGGTACTTTTAATGATAACATTCAATGAAGAAGAAGCAGGTATATGTTGTGTTGGTATAACCCCTTCTGTTGTCACCCAAAAACGTGGTCATTCTACATCAGTGTGGAAAATAAGTATCTTTAATTTTTTGTCTGTTTTCCATTTCCTTTAAAAATAGACCTAAACTCAAAAATGAAGTTTTACTATACTTCGGGGAACATTAAAAAATGTACATTCTGCCTGAACAGTACCCTGCAAAATTGACATATTTTGTCCTGAATTGCAGAGGAGGAACCTCAATCCTCAAAGTTGTATATGTGCAGTGTAAAAACTTTTTTTAATGTCTGTGCCTGCTGGTAGCACAGGATTTGGAGTGAGATATAAAGATGTCACAACTGTTCTCATTGTTCTCCTTGCTGGAGAGGAAGTTGTACCTGAGGACCTGCAGTGCAAGGATCTCCCCAAATCCGTTTCTTTAAAGTGGAAGTCCAGTAAAAAGCTAACTAAGCTTAAATCTACTCCCACCACCCACTCTAAGATCTATTTTAACTAACCTGTAAAGGAAATATTTCTGTACTTACCTATTATGAAGGCGCTCTGGTACGGTCACGTGATCTCTTCATCTGCCAACTTCAGTGAAGAGGAGAGATTGCTGACAACAGCTGCGGAGCCTGGGCAGTGACTTTACCCATAGAATTACTGTTTGTTGTCACCTGCACTTCCTGTTCAATGAAGCCGGCGGATCCAGAGCACCTTTAGATTAAGTAGGTATAGGCATTTTTCCTTTACAGTGTAGTTAGAATAGACCTAGAATGGGTGTGGGGGTAGATTTAAAGAAGAGGTACAGCCTCCTTTAAAAAAAATGTATACTGTAACTGCTGACTTTTAATATTAGGACATTTACCTGTCCAGGGATCCTGCCATGTAAGCACCCCAGCTGATTTTTCCATTGGCTCTTAGGTGCTGCCACTGCCATTGCTTCTAAGGGAAACTTAGGGCAGCAGTGAAGCCTTCCCTATTGTGCATGCATGAAGTGCACTGCACTTTTTTGAATCGCCTGGCCGGGGGGGAGGAGGAGGGAGGTCAAACTTCCAGGTGATCTCATCGTGCCAAGATCACCCAGAAGTGGGAGCAGGTACCTGTCAAAAAGAGGCACTTCACCCCCCCCCCCAAATGTCTCAAATGTGGCACCGGAGGGGAGAAGGAGGCAGATAAGAGGAGGTTCCAATTTTGAGTGAAACTCCGCTTTAAGCTTAGTTAGCATTTAACCAGACTTTTGTTTTAATCCTGTACACATCTTCTGCTGTTTCTTCAATATACCCTCACTAGTCATCAAATCACCTTTCATGAGGAAGTCCTACCTCTACCATGATGACTGCCCCTGTACAAAGACACAGTGCAGAACAACGCATGGTAGGTCAGTAAAGTGGAAAAAACAGGGCAGCTATCTGAAAATGAAAAAAAGCCACACCAGCAAAGTTTTCCTTAGATCCATTCTTTTCTATGCCCCTAACTTGGCAGAGGCTGACTTCTTCTCAATCCAGTGCACAACTATTTTCAGAAATACAAAAATGCTGACTGATCCATTTGAAAAATAAACACCTAAGAGGAATCCTTTACCTGTAGTCTTTTTCTGTTGAGTAAGGAACCGCTTACAGTAGTTAAAGATGGATTCTTTTTCCAAGTCATTCAGTCTGTTGTAAATATCACTCAGGTCTTCCAGTCTATTGGTGAGCACAAAAGAAAAACAAAATTAGACACGTATTATTGGTGACAGTATTACTCAACGGCTGAGTTTATATTTTCTTCTTATTGTTACTCACATAGCTTGGTATTCTTGGCAGCTCACATCTAGAGGAAGATCAGAAAGCTCAGATTCATTTGGGGTAACTGAAAAACTGTTGAGGATAAGGGTAAATGCTTGTAGCCAGCCGGAGGTGTTGAGGCAAATCTGGTCATGGTTCAATAGAACAAATATGCTGCTGATAATGTCATCCTGAGTTTGGACACTGAGGTCAGTTATTACTGACTGTGCAACACAAGAGTCGTTCTTCTGGAATGTGTCCTAAAAAATATATTACGTTGGAGTTTTAGAATTCTGCATTTACATAAGTCTAATGCATGCACTTGCCAAAAAGCACTTTTTTCTACATTAAACATTGTTAGTTTGAAAAGAAATTAGTGTTACTATAGACAAAAAGAATACATTTTATTCTATAATTTGTCCTGTTTTCAGTGTATAATGACACTAAAATTAAATTTTCCATACAATACTTCTCAAAAACATTGAAAATGGAATACGTTTTTTTTCCAGATTTCCAATAAGCCCCCGCCCACAGACCCCGACAACCACTGGCCAGGGTTGTCGGGAAGAGACCCTTGTCCTCATCAACATGGGAACAAGGTGCTTTGGGGTGGGGAGTGCAGAACCCCCCTACCTCAAAGCACCCACCCCCCATATTGAAGGCATGTTGCCTGGTATGGTCCAGGAGGGAGGGGGGGCGCTCGCTCATCCCCCCTATTCTGACCTGCCGGGCTGCATGCTTGGATAAGGGTTTGGTATGGATTTTGGGGGGTTCCCCGTAAAACACATTCCAGAGCAAAGGGTCTGGTATCGTCCGAGGGGGAGAAACCCCACGCCAATTTTTTTTTCATTTTGGCGGGGGGGTTCCCCTTCATCCTCAGCACACAAGTCTATTCAAATCAATGTGCTCTCATAGGGAACCATTGATTTTGAATAGAGGCAGAGAAATGACTGATGAGGCTTAACACTCTATTTACAGAATTAACCCACGTTTAACAGCTTTTACCAACATCTGCCATTTTCAGGACTGCTCTTGAATGCGATTTTAGGGCGTTCAGACAACAGCCCATAAACGTCCCTGATGATACACGTCCAAAAACATCCATGTGTGCATGGACACATACGATAACATAGGGGGGAGTTTATGGGCTGTTAAAAAAAATACCCGAACTCCCAAAACTGGGCATTTAAGAGCTTCAAAGTGCATTGAGCCTAAAGATGCTTTACCTAACATCATATACATATCAAAACTCACTGCTTCGATCTGTAGATGAATGAAACATGAAAAATTAGTAAATACAAAATATCAATAATATCACTTTGTATCTGAATCCAGAGTCTGAACAGTGTTTACATTCACTAATCAGGTCTGTTTTTAACTGCAGTAGCTAAAGCTGACTGCTATGTTTACACAGAAATATAGCATAAAAATGATGGCCAAATGTTTTTTAAGCAAAACTCTGTGGAAATTATGAAATACCATATCAGAGGGGCTCTGCTGCCCCGCGAGGACATCTATACGATGAAACATACGTAGGGTGAGCTGTCGGAGGCTTCATTACCATCCGAGATAGACACATACAACCTAAGCCTGTTTTACCAGTGTCAGGAGACACTCTTAAATGTGCGTGCTATCTTGTTTAATAAAATGAGAAACCTGATTTAAAGGATTTTATGCTATGCTATGCTTCTCTTTTATTCCAGGTTACACCTCTTAGGAGAGATTGATTATTTAAAAGGTGAGGAGAATCAGGAGTGGCTGTTTTTGGATTTGCAGACCATTGCGCCTTGAAAAGGAAAGGAAATGACCTGTTGGATGACATGTTTATTTGCAACTGGGATCTGAGATCATCAACCAATGATCTGCATATTATTGCACCCTGCTAAGGGAAAATGTGTGTTTGCTCATCACCAGCCACTAACATTGGTGAGTGAGTGATCTTGGTCATAAGCGGTGGAGGATACATTACCTGGCATGGTGTTTCAATTTATGAAGAAATTGCTACTTTACTTGTGGGAGTGAAAAAATGCCATTGAACTCTTTTTTGATACACATTGTTTTTTGACACCTTTTTATTTTTTAACATTTTGTTCATAGTTTGGGACACTTTATGGATTTGGATGTTTTGTTTTTTGGTTTGACACATATAGTTACAGATTTAAGTCAATGATTTACAGATTTAAATGGGTTTGGTTACCTCCCCCCCACTTTATCACACGTTGGTGTGGTCACACATAACATAGTTTTTACTTTTATTCATCACATTTTTTAGATACTATCATTATTTTCATCAGCACATTTCTTTAGATATTATTACCACTAACACATTCTTAATTGTTGGAGAGAGATTATAGGATTGAGTTTGGTTTATATTTGGACAGATTAATCTAACACACCTGGACACAGCACTGTCTTTTTTCACAGAAAATAGAAAATACCATAGCAGATGGGCTCTCTCCACTCTGCAAGGGTTAAATGCTCATTTGTTCCTAGGAAAAGGAACTCTAATGCCACGTACACACGTTCGGACTTTGTCCGCCGGACCTAGTCCAGCGGACAAACCGCCTGACTTTCCGAGGGGGTGACTTGCCACACATGCCCGGACTTCCGATCGTATGACTTGCCCACACACGCCCGGACTTCTCCGGCGGACAATCCGCAGGAAAAAGTCAGCGGGATTTTTGAAAATGAACGGACTTGCCCACACACGGAGCAGTCCGTTCATTTAGCACGTGACTGCAGGTAGACGGGGCTAGCGAAGGCAGTGAATGCCGCCGCGCTAGCCCCATCACCTGGTATGGATTTAAAGGGAATCCCCACGCCGAAGAAACGCTCGTCCCCACCCCTTTCCTGGCCTGCGGGGGCTGCGTGCTCGGATAAGGGTCTGAGATGGATTTGGGGGGGGACCCCCACGCCGTTTCTTCGGCGTGGGGATTCCCTTTAAATCCATGCCAGGTGACGGGGCTAGCGCGGCGGCATTCACTGCCTTCGCTAGCTCCATCTACCTGAAGTCACGTGCTAAATGAACGGACTTTCCGATGATCGGCAAGTCCGTTCATTTCCAAAAGTCCGGCGGACTAGCATACTAACGGCGGGATTGTCCGCCGGATTGTCCGCCGGACTGCCAAGTCCAGCGTAAAATTTTAAAACAAAACTTAAAACCTAGTCCACCTGACTTTTTTCGCCAAAAAGTCCGTCGGCGCCCACACACAGGGGGATTGTCCGTTCGTGTGTACGCGGCATTACTTAGCTTTTCCCTCACTCCCTTAGCAGCTGGCATTCACGTCTCATCTCCATTTGTGGATGGACACTGGTGCCCCCACTTACAATACAGGACTATGGGCCCTGCATTGTACCTGCAACCGATGGATAAAGCAGTGAAGAAAAGAGGTTTTGGGGGCCAGTTTTATTTAGTTACACACAATTATAATATGTAAATGTAAAATATAAATTAAGTGTTTGACTTGATTGCTACAGTTATTTTCTTATGTGCCTACACTATGCTAAGACATATTTAATATGCAATTTTAGATTATCAACTTCCATAGCTCTTGAAGAGGTAGACCATTGGTCTTAGATACATATTCCTATTTGATGAATTGGACATAATTGACAAAGAAGATCAATGCAACACTCACTTGACATGCAGAGCTGTGAACTCTGAGAAGATATGCCAGCAAAGATGTACAGTTGCTCAGCCGGTCCACCTGGTTGATAAGGGAAGTGACCACAGACATGTTTTGGAAGTAGTCCGCCAAGAACGTGAAGTCAACCAGTTCAGATGCAGTAAGCGATGTAGGTTCTAACACCTAGGTGGTCAAAGAGAAGAATAGGACATATAAAAGTTAAACGTTACATGCTCCATAAAGAATGCCACCATGTTTATGAGTTTTGGAAAGCTAAACTCCGGGTGTGGGGGGGGGGGGGGGAATCATTATCTCAATACAAGAGACATGGGTATTCTTACTTGAATCTAGATGTGCTTTGTGTATTTCTTCCAAAACTGTGCAGTAATCCAGTGTGAAACCTTCTGTGCAGGAGCTTCTTGTAATAAAGACCAGTTACTGCTGCTCTATTCTTGTGCAAGGTGACTGTTTTTTTCTCTGCCCCATAGTTTTCTGCAGACAGCCTGTAGTGGGTGGAGCTGCTGGACCCCTCCCACAGCTCTGCTTTCTACACAGGCTATGTACAGCAGTGATGCTGTCACTGCTACTTTTACAAGGTAATACCTGGGTTACAAGGGCATTTGGTGCTCTCAAAGTGAATTTAAATGATTTGTGACTAATGAGGAAAGTGTTTGGGCCCAGAGTTTAGCTTTCAGAATGTTATAATTACTTTAATATTGTCCAGAGAATTTCTAATTACCTTCACAAAATCAGCATTGACGTCCATAAGGTCTGAGAAAGAGGCTTGCCGGAAGAAGGAGGCCAAGTTGAAGTTAATCCATGCTCTAATATCAATGGCTTCACATGCTACCCCTATAAAAGAGTGCAATGTATTTATTTTTACAGTAAAAAGCACCAACAATAAAGGACTTTTGGTTAGAAAGTATTATTTTACTGAAAGGGTAGCTAATGCTTGGAATAAACTTTCAGTTAGTAGTGAGACAGTCAACAGTAAATGGCTTCAAACATGCTTGGGAAAAACATAGGTCTATACTTAGACAAAAAAGTTAACAAAACCCCACAAAAAAAGAAAAAAAAAACAAGAAAAAAATGGGCAGACTCGATGGACTACTCAATCTTTTTCTGCCGACACTTTTCTATGTTTCTAACCTGTAAGCAGGTGGTAGTACCCCTTTTAGAGAAACCTTTACTCAGGGTGTCGTTTTAAGCAGAGTCTGTGTCCTTTTAAATTCTTATGTGCTTGGAATTCTGGCCAGAAGCAGGATGGAAACAAGTTACCCCTGACTTATGTCATGCAGATTTGTATTGTGAAGAGAAGAAAGCTTTCTAGGCCTAGTCGCAAAAAGAGAGGGACTCAAGGTGGAGACCCACAGCAAGAGGACTTACGAGGAGAAAATAGGAAAATGGCTGGACTTTATGAGTTCAAGTAGGCGTGGACATTCTTTTATTCAAGAAGGGGAGCCTCAGGCCAGGACAAAGTTAGCACAACATGGAGGAGTTCCTCCCTAACAGGTGGGTGTGTTCCTTATTTCAGGAAGAAGGGAGAAGGGGCCCTTGTCCAGCATGGCAGGAGCTGGTGGCCAACAAATTTGCAACAGTAAACCAGCAACCTATATTTGTTCAACAAAACACTGATCCATACCATTTCTCTGTGATTGCATATATAAGAACTTCTTTATAAAAAGGTCATAGATGGCTTCTGCAGTTTTAGATGTGAGCTGGTCATAAATCATGCTTAATCCTTTCAATCTGAAAAATAAAAAAAAAGACAGAGGTATGCTATTGTGAAGACAGGTATAACAGAATGTCCCTCAATAGGTCAAGTGTCTAAATGATACCCTTCTATGTTCACAAAAGTTATGATCATTACGTCCTTGAACTAAAGCTGATCACATACATTACAATCTGATAATACAATCTCCTTTAGATCTTCCAATATGTATAACATGCACATGCGTATAACACGGACCTTCACTTTAAGAGGGAAGTTTCTGGAAATCACTTACATTTTAAATTAAGAACTGTGAAGCAAAATAAGGGTCAGTGCCCCTTAATGCAGCCTTACCAATTGCCCATCAATGCAGCCTCACCACTGCCCATCTGCAGACTCCCCATTCCCACGAATGCAACCTCACCATTGCCATAAATGCAGCTTCACAAGTGCTATTACTGCAGCCCCCTATTGCCATGAATGCAGCCTCCCCATTCACATGAATGCAGCCTCACTATTGCCATGACATGAATGCAGCCTCCCTATTCCTATGAATGCAGCCTCCTCATTGCCATGAATGCAGCCTCACAAGTGCCATGAATGCAGCCTCACCATTGCTATCAGTGCAGCCTGACCCATTCCCATCTGCAGCCTTGGAGGGGACAGGGAGGGGGACGGTACGAGCGCCAACAGACTACATACAGAAGAATTTCCTGTTTACTTGGCAGCCTCTTCAACGGTCATCCAATGCCAGCCCAGGAGATGGGACCTATTACAGAGGCCACCGAGTAAACAGGAAATTCTAACTGTATGTAATCTGTCGGTGCTCGTCCTGCCCCCCTCCCTGTCTCCTCCGAGGTAGCCAGAACTGAACGATCGGCGTATAACACCCACACACGATTTTCACCCGATTTTCATGTTATACGCAGATAAATATGGTTTATCGTATGAGGGGAAGTTTATGCAGGGAGTATTGATATTTTTAAAAGACTCTTGGACGTACATCTTAAAGAACATAATATACAGGGATATGGGAAATGATTATCGACACTGACACACGTACACCTACACAGGTTGAACTGGAAGGACTGTTGTCTTTATTCAACCTTACCTACTATGCAACTATGTAAAGGCAACTATTACTGCCCAGCATCCTTTGTTGTCAATACAGCCATGGCTATTGCCATTGGTGTCCCTTGTTGCTAGAATGCAGGTGGCTCCTGCCCCTTACCTTCCTTCCTTGATATAAGCTGCAGGCAACTATAGCTGCCTATCATTCTTTATAGCTAGAAGACAGACAGGTATTGCAAACATTTACATGGGTACACCATAAAATATGGTCCATACACAGGACCATGGACACAGATTTTCTATTTTCATTTTACAGCTGAACGCAGTGCAAATCTATCTCTATGATGATGTGTTTATGGATCCATAGCAAACCACACATCTGTGTTCATTGTTCAGATCCGGAAAAAAGAGAAAAGTGCTGCATCTTCTGTGTGTGAGCTTTTAAAGAGACAAACCAATGGGTAATGTGCATGTATTGCAGAGGTGTACTGCATACAGTATGTTTTATTTATTATGCTCCCATATACTATACACTTTACACTGGATTGATTAGGTAGACCTTCACACTATGTACTTTTGGTAAACCTAAAGGAAATTGTGCAATCAGATTAAGCCAGGTATGGCCAGCTTTGGTGTACAATATACTTACATCTCTTGGTATGACGGGCAGCTGAGGTTTGTTGGCAATAGCTGTACTATAGATGGTGTGATGGAAGGTAGGAGAAGAACTAGGTTAGTTTGGAACAAGATCTTCCACTCTTCACTTGTATAAAGGGAGACGCTGTCACTCAGTTTAATGAGAATGGTTTTCAGGAAAATCTCTTTTATGAAGGTAATTTGGAGTTCTGAAAGATTAGCCTACATTAAAAAGAGAAAAAGAATACATAAAAAAAATTGTTAAAGTATATCACTGCACTTTCTTTGCTTTGATGCACCTGGAGTGTATTTAGCTGATTTAAACTGAAAGTTTGAATGGGCTTAAACATGCCAACAATTATAACAAAATACATATTTTTTCTAATGAAATGCATGCTGCACCTGCAAACTGTGTTTTATTTAGCTCTTCACCTATACATAGCTCTTTACCTGTGCAGCTGCCATGGTTATAGCGGTTGTGTAGTTTGTGACGTCTTCTGGTTTTATTAGACTAAGGATTTCTCCTAACAAGGTGCTGTTTGTTAGGACGTCTGACTTGACCAGTAGCTCGGCAGCATCATTTGGCGTAATGACCTTCAGAAGCACACTCTGATAGCAAAAGAGTATAAAACAGTGGATACAAATCTTTAAAATCAAAGTTTAAACCAGGCATTCCTAACATTTCCATGATTACAGCCCCCAGTGGATTCCCCAATATGCCCTCATCATAACCCTTGGAAATCATCATAAGCACTAATCTTATACCAGTATGACTTCAAAAGATGTCAATAACTTGGTTTTATTTTACATTTGAATTGTTCAGAGCTTCCTCTCTGCATCCAATTACATTGCAACACTGACAGCAAAGATTTCTTATTGCCTTTGTCTGAAGATGGAAGACAAAGGATGTGTTGCTGGCTTTTGTCTTCAAAGTGACCAGAAAAAACAGAAAACCTTGCCCAATTGCTATTATTTATTTTTTTAGAAAAAAGAATTGGGAAAGAAGACACCATAAGGTGTTTGGGTTATGCATGCCTTACCATTCACTGTCAAATGCCAGTTCAGGAAATGGGAATAAAAACTGACTAAGGAGAACCTACCATGTCAAAGTCTGGATATAACTCTTGAAGTTCTGACAATGTGAAACGAATGAAAAAATGACCCAGGTTCTTGTCATTCCACGTCTCAGTATCAGTGTTGTTATCTTCACAGGCTGACCCTTAACAAAGAATGCACATTTTAGAATTTTATCTTGTCTTCTTCAACTTTATACAGCTATGAAAAGAATGTACAATAGCTAAAATAATGATAAAATATGTACAATAATGATTTATTTTAAAAGAAACAATTATTGAGCAAAATGCAAAGCTGCTATTGCTCATCTGCTTCTTGAAATGCTAGTTCACTGACCTCTTAGCTGTCAGTACTGAAGCCTGATCTGGAACCAGTATGCAGTTGGTAAAGACAAAGTAATATCAGAAATAATTATGATGGATGACTGAATTTGTGAGTTTCCATTTCCCCAAAATTTCTGTGAAAACTGGGAGATTTTGGTGGAATTTTGCCATTTTGGCGAAATGCAATGGAGAGCAAATCAAGCCATAATAGATTTTGCTTTGTTTTAAATTACAATGGGCTTTACATGACTGTGTTACATGAGCTCTTTTCAACTATCCTTGAGCTGTTTCCTACCAAAACTTTGGCCACTTATTGGCATTATTATTTTACTTTTTTTACATTAATCAAAAACAAACATTAAAAAAAGTAAAAAAATAAATAAAAATAAACCAACAGTATACAACTAATTACCAAATACACAAACAGGGGAAAAAATAACACTAAATTAAATAAACTAAACTAGTCTAAATACACCCTCCAAAAAATATACACTTTAAATAAAAATAAAAAAGAGTACATTTGCTTTTTTCAAGCAAATTTTGCCTAAGTAGCTTACTAAGTAACATGAGGACTTTCCACTTGCTCTGGGTCAGCAGCTGAGAAAGTATTTAAAAATTCTCAGGAGATTTTTCCTTTAAGAATGCTTTTTTTTTAAACTTACCTGCAAAGTCTTTCTGCATGCTCAAGTAGGATTTGCAGTAAATGTAGACTGAGATTATTTCAGCTTCATCTAGTTTGTAAAAGATGGAATTTAACTCCTTTACTCTGTAGAAATTAAAAGAGAATTTAAAAATGCTGTCAATTAAAAAATAAGGTTAAGAGAAGTTTCACATATCCAATGATTAATTGCCTCAGCTCCCACCAAATATGATTTCATCAGTGAATAAAGTTTGCATTGTGTTTTAATTAACTGCATAAACTGTATTTTCACAATTTCTTTTCATCATTGAAGCTGGACTGCAGACAGATAAAAAATACTAAAAAATAATAATAATGCTTTATTTTAAATGCAGACAATATTATGCAATGTCTGAGAAATTAGTTATTTGGCAAGTGAATTATTCCTTTCGATAGTGGCATTGAGATGTCTGAAACTTTCCTGTTAACAAACAACTGCAGTACCCCCCTATGTTTGGTAAACCAAACTCCAGCCATTGAAACAGTATGGTTATCATAACCATTTGCTTACATAGCTTAGGATGTTATACCAAGTTTCGCTAGTATTGGGTGCTGAAGTTAAATAAAAACTTTAGAAGTAGACAGAGAATTTCCAGTTTTCCAGAAAATCCTTTTTCTTATCCCCTTTTGAAATGGATAGTACCGCTCAACCAATAGAGAGAGAGAAAGAGCAAAAGAGCTATAATGTATTTTTATCTAAACAGTTCTAGGAGAGTATACTCAAAGGTCATCAAACAGCACTTACATAGCCTGATAATCTTCACATGAAATGTGTAAGGGTAGTTGAGAAAGTTGTGTTTCGTTGATTGCATGGAAAAAGTCAACAATGATAATGTGGAAAACCTGGAGCCATTCGGTCATATTCTGGAGGCTCCAATCCTCATTGAGAAGAAAGAAAACATTATTTACAAGTTCCTGCTGGGTGCTGAAAATCAGATAGGACGTTGGTTGAAGAGGATCACAAGATGATGTGTTTGAAGCTGAATCTGTGGGCTACAAAGTGATCAACAATGGTGTATATTAGTATATGCAGCTTGAAAAAGTTTTGCCTATTTTAACAACTGAATGTCTGGTGTACCTAAAACTGAACTTTCACATAAATGTTTTTGCTTGAGTTCCTTTGTACACACTTGGCCAGTGTAATGGAGTTCTAGCTGTCTTGTTTGATTTTTTAATTTATTTTACATTATCAAGGGTATTGCATAAGGAGATGGAATAAGCAATTATGAGCAAGAATACTTAAAACTCCAAGGTGGACAGGCGCAGACAGAGTCTGGGATTATGGCAGGGAGATCTTTCTGTTGGACTAATTAACACATGTTGGAATCTTTGGGTTGACTCAGCAAAAAAAAAAAAATATTAAAGGAATTAGGCTGGCTTCAACAAACACATAATGCATTATGCTCTTTTTTTGCAAAGCCCACATTTTTAGTGCTAAAAACAAGAAGCTTCGGCCCATGTAGAAATGTTATGATGCAGCAAAAAGATTACTCTTCACTAGTATAGCTTGTAGCATTCCTTATGAAAAAAACAAATCTTAATAGGAGCTCTTAAATCTTTCAAATTGTCAACAACTTTTATGGCCATTTTTAAAACGGTCAGTTTTTTATAGCCTAACTCCAGCCAAAAAAAGTTTTATTTAGTGTTCACTAGAGTGGGGAAGGGTTGGCACCTCTTTAATTTTCTAATTGCCATCTGTGGCCCTAACTAAAATATTTCCACTCACTTCCTGTAAGGATAGGAAGAGATGAGAAATGTTTCCAGTAGGGACAGATACAATTGTAAAACAAAGTTTTCAGTAGCGCAGTGAAGGGTAAGAATATCCAACAGTGTTTTTATTACTGTCTGTACCTTTCTGTCCCAGTGACAACCCCCAAGCTCATTTCTAGAGATATACACGAAGGAAAAATGTGTTTTGTTTAGTTTCAGATTCATTCGTTATGTTAAAAGTATAATTTTGTCATATTTGATATGTTAGAATGATTTGTTTTTGGAATGTGTTTCGTATATTCTGATTTGTTTCTTATATTTTCTATTTTCAAATCAATTAAAAATTTCAGAAGACAACAATATTCTTTTTATTTCGTTCTATTTTTATCTATTTATATTGTATTCTATTTTTTTTATTCCATTCTATTCTTTTTTATTATATTCTGTTTTATGCTATTCTATTTTGTTTTATTCCATTCTGTTCTTTTATATTATATTCTGTTTTATTCTATTTTCTTTTATTCTCTATTCTATTCTATTCTATAAAGCAGCCTAAGTATGCATCATCATGTTATTTTATTTGTATACCTTACTGTACTTATTGCAGTATGTTTCCATTTCAAATTATAATTTATATTTAAAAAGAATAACACATTTTCAAATTCGAGTTTAAGTTCATTTTCAAATTCAAATTCGATTTAAAATTCAGATAATTAATTTTGTTATATTTTATTTTGGATTTGTTGAAATTTGTTACTATTGTGATTTGGAAGTTTGGATACATCTGAATCTCCAAACAACAAAAATGTAATCTGAAAATCAAATTGAAATGAAACGAATCATACATGTCTACTAATTTCTTGCATAGGCGTTACACAGACAAGAACTATGGAAATATTAACCTTAACCTTTCACAGACAGAAAAAAAAGCAACAAAACTTTTAACTACACCATTCAAAACAAAAACAAAATATTTGGATAAAGTCAGATAACGGTTAAGTGGTTAAAATGTACTGGTCTGTCTAGTGTAAATTGTTATGAGTTCCAGCTTAGTTGACCCAGAAGACGGAAGAAAAATATTTTGGTTTCAAGATACAGATTTGAGAAAAATGCATGGAGTAATGTTTTACCTGACACATTGTAGTTTGTACTCTTATAAGATATTTCAGGAGTATATTATAACTCTTAAATTCCTTGATGAGACCCAGAAGAGTTGTACTTAAAGTTGTGTTCATGAAGGAATCCGCAATGAATGTCAAATCCACCAGTTCATCTACAGACAAGGTCTCAGGGTTCTCAAACTATAGGTAAAAAACAGAAGAGTACTGATTTATATGTGTTTTTCAGGAGACATGTGTTTGCAACAGGTAGGCAACAATAGCATTTCCCTCTTCTATTACTTTTTAGAATGTTTGTGAAAAAACTTTGCCTCAACTATCCTTAGTACAGAAAAAGCAGTATCTACACTGTGTAAAGGGATATATGCACTTACTAATTGTTTATATAACAAGGCATTGGAGACAGGAAATCTACCTCAAAGTCCTGTTTGTCTGAATTAATTTGCAGCTATTGAAGATTTTATTGACCATACATCGATACATTCATTAGGTTTGTGGACACCTGACTATTACACCTACCCAGAAGCTTGTCAGCACCCCTCTAAGTTATACAATTCATGTGTATCCAGTGAAGGGTACTGTTAATAATAAAGCTTGCAAAGACAATTACTTAGACAATTGTGTGCCTCCAACCTTGTGGTAACAGTTTAGGGAAGACCTTTATTTTCCCAGCATGACTGTGCCCCTGTGCACAACTCCATAAAGACATGGCTTGATGAGTTTGGTGTGGATGAACTTGAATGGCCTGCAGTCTTGACCTAAAACTTATTGAACACCTTTGGAATAAGTGGAATGCCATTTGTGACAAAGGCTTTCTCATCCAACCTCAGTACCTAACTTCACAAATGCTCTTTTGACTGAATAAGCACATCCTTTTGAATGCATAGCCAAAAAAATCTTTTGAAAAATCTCCCCAGAATAGTGGACGCTGTTATAGCTGTTATCGGTCGTGTGTTAGTGGGAGGGATAATTTCATATTAATGCCCATCGTTTTGGAATAGGTTATCCAAACTTTTGGCCATGCAGTGTAGCTGATATGGGCCTGGTCACAAAATCCCTTATTGACTTTACTTTGTCCATAACTTTGAGCAACAATCAACTTATTCATTTGTTTTTGAGGGTTTTCATTTATCCAGGCCATTGCATTAGTAGTAAGTCCAGTAGTTCTGCAAGGGCGTTATGGGGTACTCATAAAAATAATAATAACTGATAAGCAATTTGATCAGATTTCCTTTTCAACTCTAACCCTTAATAAATAAAGCGTTTTGCTTTCAACTGCGACCAGAGATTTTTTTCATCAGGAACATAGGGAAATGCAGTTCTGGTACCTCCAGCACTGAATGTACATAATGGCAAGGGGGCCTGGAATGGGCTGGATGGTCTTTTGTTGCTGGTTGCTGGGGAATCTATTGTCATTGGGGTGGGGAACTATTGTTGCAGGGGGTCTATTTTTGCTGTTGGGGATCTATTGTTGCAGGGGTCGGTTTTGCCTGGGAGGGATCTACTTTTTTTTTTTTTTCAAATATAAAGTTTTTATTAAGTTTTCAAAAACAGGAACAGAGAATGAGGCCCAGGCCTCAACAGAACATGCAATCACATAATAACAGTGAGGGTCGCAGCCCTCCGGCTTCTTATCACATTTATCAACAATACATTATCACAACCCGTAAGTCTCCTATATATCGCTCATGTACATTGTATCATCTGAAAACGCTTAAATGAAAATTATTGAAATAAAAATTATTGAAAAAAAATCTGTGTGAACAAATTATTCATACAATAAAGTCCAATTCAAGCTAAAAGTGATGGTGACACAAAGGAAAGTTTATGGTGACATGTAGTTTCCAAAAACGTGAATGTGAAAGGAACTCCACCAAGTGATCTTAATCCACCACCGCTCTAATGGTGTGCTTACCAGAAGGCAAGCTTTGATAAGCCTGTAACTCGAAAGCCGTCAGGGTATGACCAAACCACTAGGTATCGCCTCTAGAACTCGTGTTCGGCTGGTGATAGCGACCAAAAATCCTGGATCAGGCAAATCTTCCCTTATAGGGTGTAAATGGGATCGAACTCCTCCAAAAGTATCAAGCCAGGGAACCATGCACTTGTGTAATTGTAGGGCAGCACATGCGTGGAGGCATAGAATGGGATGCTTATGAGCTGACATCCCCGAGCTCAACCGGTGAGCTGTTCTGAGTCACAGCCAGGGCATAAAGGTACAAAAATGCAGGGCAGCAAAAGAATCTTCAAAGTTCTTTTTATGAGATTCTGTACTGTTCCAAGTGCTTTTAAAGTCCACCGTAGGGGTACATTTTCTTTTGTTTATACTTCTTGGATGTGGCAATATTTACGAAGAATTAGACCCTTTTGGCAAACAGAAGGTATGCTTTTCAGCCCCCCCACACCCCAAAACATAAGGCTTCATTTCAAGTGCATTCTGACAGGATTTTGAGTTTCCAGCCCCACTGAAAGGAAGTGTGATGTTACCTGTGCCTCTCCCATGCATTGGATTTGGGGCCAAAGTCATTTTTCAAATTGATGGCAGCAACACATCTCAAAAAAGTTGACAATTGCATCGGTGGTTGAATTCTTCGTAAATATTGCCACATCCAAGAAGTATAAACAAAAGAAAATGTACCCCTACGGTGGACTTTAAAAGCACTTGGAACAGTACAGAATCTCATAAAAAGAACTTTGAAGATTCTTTTGCTGCCCTGCATTTTTGTACCTTTATGCCCTGGCTGTGACTCAGAACAGCTCACCGGTTGAGCTCGGGGACGTCAGCTCATAAGCATCCCATTCTATGCCTCCACGCATGTGCTGCCCTACAATTACACAAGTGCATGGTTCCCTGGCTTGATACTTTTGGAGGAGTTCGATCCCATTTACACCCTATAAGGGAAGATTTGCCTGATCCAGGATTTTTTGTCGCTATCACCAGCCGAACACGAGTTCTAGAGGCGATACCTAGTGGTTTGGTCATACCCTGACGGCTTTCGAGTTACAGGCTTATCAAAGCTTGCCTTCTGGTAAGCACACCATTAGAGCGGTGGTGGATTAAGATCACTTGGTGGAGTTCCTTTCACATTCACGTTTTTGGAAACTACATGTCACCATAAACTTTCCTTTGTGTCACCATCACTTTTAGCTTGAATTGGACTTTATTGTATGAATAATTTGTTCACACAGATTTTTTTTCAATAATTTTTATTTCAATAATTTTCATTTAAGCGTTTTCATGTGATTTTATTCATATTATCACTTTAGCGCGGCTTTTTTTCACTGTATATTTCTGGTTTATGTGTATATCTCACATTTATTAGCTGCTGCTATTATTATTATTTTTTTTGTATTTGGGTATATACATATATTTTTATATAGGTATATTTATACAGTATTCACTATTTGTCACATTTAGGGATGAGCGCGGTGTTAGCTTTTATTTTTTCCACATTGTATCATAGTTGGTCTCTAGGTCAGAGAAGCTTCAACTTTATTGATCCAGGCCGGTAGGCTTAGTCTATGGGCAACAGGATTGCATTGTAGAAGAAGCAAAAGAAAGAGGAGAGAGAAAGAATAAGCGAAGATAGGGAGAGATGAGGAGGGTGAGAAGGGGTGGGATGAGGAAGGGATGGGGGGGGGGGGGGGGTTCCGCGAGGCTCCATAGTCTGGGAGCTATCTGTTCTTTGTTACGTTAACCAGTGTAGTTTCCTTTTATCTCAAGATCCTAATAGGGCCTGCCCTTCATCTGAGAATATGAATGTGTTCCATAACGCCCATGTCTTCCTATAGGTTTCCAGTTTATCCTGTGAGGTCAGTATAAGGTCCTCCATCCTATTTATGTCTTCCACCTTCCGCAGCCACATTGCTGCGGTCGGCGGACACTGTTGTTTCCATAGCAATGGTATGCAGGATTTAGCTGCGTTAGTGAGGTGTCTCAGGATTGATTTTTTGTATCTTTTGGGGGATAGGGAGGAAACATGCAGCAAGAAAAACGCTGGGTCCTCAGGTATCTGGAATTCCGTAAACTTCTGTCATGTGGTACGGACCACGGACCAGAAGGGTGTCAAGAGAGGGCAGGACCAGAACACATGTAGTAACGTTCCTCTCTCAAGGGATCTACTTTTGAGGGAGGGGTCTATTGTTAACTGCTGATCTATTGTTTCTGGTGGGGGTCTATTGTTGCTGGGGTGGATCTATTGTTGTGGAGGATATATTGTTGCTAGGGGGAAAAAAAAGTCCTGACTTTGACTATAACAAGCAACTATGGGAACAAAGACATATCAAAGGTTAGCTTGCCACCCAATATTTAATACACCTACCCAAAAATACATCAGTGAGTCCTGATGCTAAGTTGGCTCCTGAAATATATCTAAAAACAAAGGAAGTCCTAGCTCCACACCAAATTGTAGTAGTGACCTACATTCAGCAATGGGGATGTTGTGGTTATCAGATGGATGGTGCCCTCAACCTTAAACAATAGGAGGCATATCACCAGCACATCAAAATGTTCCTCAATCTGACTTTAATGTACATTCACCAGTAGAGGTTCAATTTTTCAGGGTTATGCAGGGTTTAATTTGCAAGCCAGGCACTGACCAGCTCTTCTGGTAACTATGCAATAAAGTCAGATGAAGCAATGTATTGGTGTGCTCATGATAGGTCCTGCAATGTGTCTAATACAGACACAGTAAAGAAAAAAACAATTCTTGTATGTCTAATGTGCTATCAGACATACCATAGATTTTGCATAGGTCTCAAATCGCATCACAAAATGCACATGTGTAAACTGGGGCACAAGGAGCATTACAAAGGCACATGTTTGTTTTTTGCCAGCAATGGCAGCCACCGTGTTTCTTTAGTAAAATGTTGCATATTTGCATTGGTATTCTTTGCATTGTCATTTATAAATCCTCCTCTCTCAGTTACTCAGGGTATCACATTCTCACCTTGGAAAAGTTTTGATTGAATGCAGTTAGGTCCTTAATTGTTGACTGTTCAATAAAATCTGCTAAGTTTAGAACAACCCACATTTTCAAGCTAGTTGAGTCACAGGCAATACCTGCAAGAGAAAACATAATGTCATATTTTAATGCTCACGAAGTGAACAAATACCAGTAAACTGGAATATTAAACATAAACTCCAACAAAGATAGTTTTTTTTTGTTTTTTTTTTAATAAATAACACTTTTAATCAATGTTATATTGTAGAAGAGAATAGTCAACTTTACATTACTCGTAGAAACAGACAAAGTCTTGTGTTCCAAGACTAGTTATAATGGTAGAAATCCAAAGTAATCACAGCTGATGGAAAGTTGGTATTATCACAAAAACTCAAGCAATACAATTGAGTAAATAAGGGTTAATCCTAAGGAGTAACATATAAGGGTTGATTTACTAAAGGCAGACTGTTCACTTTGCAAAGTGCAGTTGCACTCTGCAAGAGCAGTTGCTCCAGAACTCCAGAACCATAGTTATGTGACAATTATGAAATGCAGTTACTATAAGAGCTATTCAGATAAAGAAGCATGACAAAATATAAAACAAAAAGGTTCATCAACAATCATAAAATACGATATGAGCTCTTCTGATTAGTGGTCAACCCCTGGCCTTGAGAGACTGAAACATCAATGTCAAGGGCAACAGTAGAACGAGTATGTGCTTTGTGTGAATATGCGAGAGATTACTAGGAACATACATTCAAAAAAGTCAAAAAAATCTAAAAGTGAAAAAATAAAGACGAGAAGAAAGAGAAAAAAGTGGTGAGCAGATCTCCAGACTCTCCACTCTCGTTATTTGCCTTATTGAAACCCCCCCAGTGTTAATCATGGTTATTGTGAGATTTACCTGTACCAGTGGATTGATCCGTCAAATACATTTTAATAAAGTACTGATATATATCTTCTTTTTCCTTTGGCTCCATTAATATATAATCACGACTAAATGCATTCACTCTGCAACAAACATAAAAAATGTAATGATATCAGCACTTTGTTATAGAATTATGTATAAAATATATCTGTCTCACTTTTGGTTTTAAACCTATAACATGAAATTGAGACATAATTAGTTTTTATTTTGTCTCAATCCAGAGCACTAGGTGTCATTCCTCTCTTATCACTATCACACCAAGAGAAAAAAAGGTGGTGGGGAGGGTACAACCTGTGATTGACAGCCTCAGCTCTGTTCCTGCGGGCTGTGTGAAGGAGAGAGGGGGGTGTCCCTTCCCTCCAATGAGCTCTCCCCACCCCCTGCTTTCGCAAAGCTCAGACAAGCTGTATACATTTTGGATATTGAACGGATGTAGAGAAGAGAAGGCTGCAGATAAGCAGGTACAACTTATGTAGGGGGTTTTGTTTAATCTCTGTGTTTTACCTGAGGCCAGTCACTTCACTGGGTATATGTAAGGGTTTAAAACCACTTTATTTATTTCAAGTACTTATATAGCACTGTCAATTTACACAGTGCTTTACATATACAGTATCTCAAAAAAGTGAGTACACTCCTCACATTTTTGTAAATATTTTATTACATCTTTTCATGTGACAACACTGAAGAAATGACACTTTGCTACAATGTAAAGAAGTGAGTGTACAGCTTGTATAACAGTGTAAATTTGCTGTCCCTTCAAAATAACTCAACACACAGCCATTAATGTCTAAACCACTGGCAACAAAAGTGAGTACACACCAAAGTGAAAATGTCCAAATTGGGCCCAATTAGTCATTTTCCCTCCCCTCTGTCATGTGACTCATTAGTGTTACAAAGTCTCAGGTGCGAATGGGGAGCAGGTGTTTAAATTTTGTGTTTTCACTTTCAGTCTCTAATACTGGTCACTGGATGTTCAACATGGCACCTCATTGCAAAGAACTCGCTGAGGATCTGAAAAAAATAATTTTTCCTCTACATAAAATGGCCTAGGCTATAAGAATTTTGCCAAGACCCTGAAACTGAGCTGCAGCATGTGGGCCAATTCCATACAGCAGTTTTACAGGACAGGTACCACTCAGAACAGGCCTCGCCATGGTCGACCAGAGAAGTCGAGTCCATGTGCTCAGCATTATATCCAGAGTTTGTCTTTGGGAAATAGATGTATGAGTGCTGCCCGCAATGCTGCAGAGGTTGAAAGGGTGGGGGAACAGCCTGTCAGTGTCAAATTGCTGTCAAATTGTTCTGCATGGCTGTCATCCCAGAAGGAAGCCTCTTGCTCCGCAACAGTTTTCTGAAGACAAGCAGACTAAGGACATGGATTACTGGAACCACGTCCTGTGGTCTGATGAGACCAAGATAAACTTATTTGGTGCAGATGGTGTCAAGCGTGTGTGGCGGCAACCAGGTGAGGAGTACAAAGACAAGTGTGTCTTTCCTACAGTCAAGCATGGTAGTGGGAGTGTCATTGTCTGGCGCTGCATGAGTTCTGCCGGCACTGGGGAGCTTTAGTTCATCGAGGGAACCATGAATGCCAAAGTGTACTGTGACATTCTGAAGCAGAGCATGATTCCTTCCCTTCAGGGACTGGGCTGCAGGGCAGTCTTCCAACATGATCACGACCCCAAAACCCTCTGAGATGACCACTGCCTTGCTAAAGAAGCTGAGGATAAAAGTGATGGGCTGGCCAAGCATGTCTCCAGACCTAAACCCTATTGAGCATCTGTGGGGCATCCTCAAATGAAAGGTGGAGTAGTGCAAGGTCTCTAATATCCACTAGCTCTGTAATGTTGTCATGGAGGAGTGGAAGAGGACTCCAGAGGCAACCTGTGAAGCTCTGGTGAACTCCATGCCCAAGAGGGTTAAGGCAGTGCTGGAAAATAATGGTGGCCACACAAATATTGACACTTACTTACTTACTTTGTACTCACTTTTGTTGCCAGCGGTTTAGACAATAATGGCTGTGTGTTGAGTTATTTTGAGGGAACAGCAAATTTACACTGTTAGGCCCCTTTCACACTGGATAGTTTTTCAGTCGTTTTTCAGGTGCTTTAGCATTTAAAAAAGCACCTGTAAAGCGCTTGAAAGAAGCCTTATCTGCAATCCCAATGTAAAAGCCCAAGTGCTTTAAGAGCCCTTTCACCCTGCCAGCACCTGAAAAATGATGGTAAAGTGCTGCTTAAACTAGCGTTTTTGGAGCATTTTTCGAGTGCTAGCGGGGCACTTTTAACCCCCGCTAGTGGCCAAATAAAGGGTTAAAAGCGCCACTGCCAAAAGCGCTTTGCAGGCGCTTTCCGTTGATTTCAATGGGAAGGCGCGCTTTAGGAGCGTTGTATTCACAGCTCCAAAAGCAACGCAAAGAAGCTGCTTGCAGGACTTTTTTTGAAGCCCTGCCAGAGCAGCGCCTTAGTGTGAAAGCACTCGGGCTTTCACATTGGGATTGCAAATGAGGTTATTTCAGGCACTTTACAGGCGCTTTTTTTTAACACTAAAGCGCTTGAAAAACGCCCCAGTGTGAAAGGGGTCTTAGTGTGAAAGCACTCGGGCTTTCACATTGGGATTGCAGATGAGGCTTCTTTCAGGTGCTTTACAGGCGATTTTTTTAATGCCAAAGCGCCTGAAAAACGCCCCAGTGGGAAAGGGGTCTTATACAAGTTGTACACTCACTAATTTACATTGTAGCAAAGTGACATTTCTTCAGAGTTGTCACATGAAAAGATATAATAAAATATTTACAAAAATGTGAGGGGTGTACTCACTTTTGTGAGATACTGTATATTGTACATTCACATCAGTCCCTGTCCTCAGTGAGCTTAAAATGTAAGGTCTCTAACTCACATTTATGCATAGACATACTAGGGCCAATTTAGACAGGAGTCAATTAACCTACCAGCATGTCATTGGAGTGTGGGAGGAAACCGGAGTTCCAAAGGAAACCCAAGCAGGCACAGGGAGAACATGAAAACTCTGTACAGGTATAGTGGTGGGGTTGGGATTTGAACTGACAGCCCTAGTGCTGCCAGGCAGAAGTGCTAACCACTTAGCCACTTTGCTATCCATTCCACTTTATTTATAAATATTACATTTCTCAGAGGACCTCCGTTTTTATTGAAATGAAAAGGGTTTAAACACCTCTAAATATTTGTTGTATTGCCCTCTGTGTCCCCATTAGTTTACCTATGTGAACTACAGAACACCTCTCCCCAATATTATGGACTACGTCAAGTAACTAATATGCTAGTTTGTACCTAAACATTTCATTTTTGTATCTGGAAATAATGGGCAAGGATTTACTTTACACAACTTTCTGGGAAGGTGAGCAACAAAAATAGAAGTGTCTTACAAGAAACCCAAATGTATTAGGATGTACTTTCAGTTAAGATAATGTTGTTGTGTAACATATGAATTGCTGAGAAAATTTAGCTGAAATGTTTTAGCTGTAAACCTTGTGGATTTACTTATTGTTATCCGCATCATTTAAGTTGACCTCCTACATATCAGTATGAAATTTTCTTCTTTGATCATTAACCACTGGCAGAATTCTGGGTTTGGCAGTAGGGATCTAAGCACCAAGCACGTGGAGCTAAAAGAAAAAACGAGCACCAGAGGAGGCCTAGCACAGCATGGATATGGAATTTTATTTGCAACAGGTTCACTTTATGATGAGCAGAAAATTGTGCACCTAAAATCTTCGTAACTAATAAACAAAATCTGCCCCCTGTCACCCCATCCTCCCCCCCATGTTAAGTAAAATATTTGAGGTTCCAGATGAGTCCTTGTTATTAGTTACAGCTTGTTTCGGTAAACTACACAAGCAACCTGACCCCATGGGATCCAAACTTTTGCACTCTCTGCACCCACTGTCGTTCCATTCTAGTAGCCAAGTTTCGAACAAGATGAAGTGCAGAAAATAATCTGTACTTACATGGCCTGGTAAGAAGAGCATGATATATTGGTCGGCAAAAGCTGAAGATTGATTTGATTGATATACAGGATTAGGTCAGCCAAGTCTGTCTGGAATAAAATTGTCCAGTCTTGAGTGTCATAGGTGTAGAAGCTGGGCTGAAGGTTCTTCAGGACAACAGTAATCATTGTCTCTTTGATGGATGTTAGTTGGGATTCTGAAAGGTTTTCCTAGTGAGGCAATAAATTATCAGTATTAGTAATGAGTTCTAAAGGTTTCATTATAAAAGATAGAATAAAAATGTAGCTGCTACTCACAATATCATACACACAACAATCAGTTTTCAAATGAAAGAAAGCATATTTTTGGTTGTTAATAGTTTCAGTTTTGTTAGCTGCATTAAACCAAGTTTTAAAGGTTTAAAGATAAACCAAGGATTTGAATGATGCCATACCTTTTCCACTGTGTTTTCAATTATTTTAAGACTTTCAATGATGTTTTCTCTTTCCACAAGGCTTATGACCCTTTCAAATATAATACCATTCAAGAGGACATCAGCCTTTGTCAGAAGCAGGGGGACATCATCACGTGTCACTAGGCCAAGGACAAATCTCTGAAAGATGCAAATGAGAAATTTGTTGTGAATAGTAAATGTGATCATTTACTAGAACCAATCAGTGCAAAGTCATCTGGTACATTTTGAATAGAGCAAAAATATCTATTTTCCCTAATTATATTAGAAAACACTGAATATGTTCAACTGTTTCAGCTAGAATAAGGATCCTATATGCTACATGGGAAAGCTACTACTAACACCTACAACTAAGGTTTAGAAGTACATACAGGTACATCTAAAGTTAAAATCCTCCATTGTTTTTTTTCTTTTTTTTTTTACAGTCTACATCCCTTTTTCAGGAACTTCCCTTACTTTCTGTCTCAAGTCACAACAGAAAGTGAAATGAGGTCACCCCAAAGGATGGAGATCCTCTCTGAGACAGTTAGCAATAGAACAAGTGTTCCTTTCGGAAAATTTTGCTTCTAATTCCAGTGAAAACTTGAAATTTGGGAATTACCCTTTTTTCCAGTTCAGTCCACAGTCAGCAATAAAAATCTGTCGAGGGTTCTTACCACAGTTAAACAAACATGAAAAAAATTAAGATCTAAATACACTTTAACCAAATGACAAGACATGAGTAAGGAAAAAAATATTACTGCTATCAGTGCTACAGATTCTATAACCTAGACATAACCTATTACCTACAATTACTTTACAAATTATTGTTAAACCATCAAGCAGCCACAGACTTTGTTGAATTTGGCCTATTTTGATTATTTACAAGCAAACAGAAGGGGTTTTAGATTGCTTACAATGTCCAGATTTGTATAGAGTCTGATCAGTTCAGTCACACTTCCAAAAACATAGTAGGGACCTAGGTTTGTGTTAATCCATTCTTCAGTGCTGGTTGCTTTGACAGAACATGCAGAACCTGACAGATCAATACATGAAACACAATTATTTAATTTTGATTTATGAATGTGTTGCAATAGACATAACTTAGTTGACACTCATATTTTTACCTGTAGTGTTTTGTTGCTGGGTTAGGTAGGATTTACAGTAGCCATAAACCAATTCTCTAGTTGAGTTATCAATTCTGTAGTAAAGATTGTTCAGATTTTTAACTCTGTAGAATAAAATGAGAAAGTTGGATGACGTAATGGAATTCATTAGCAGATACCTGGAAACACTGCTTGCTTTCACTTTTACCGGGTACATTTAAAATATAAATTAGCTGAGCATCAAAAGAACAGTCAGTCCACTCAAAATTATTGTTTCCTTTACTGAAAGATGCTGGAGAGCAAATCATCTAGCACATATGTTTGAAACAACTAATGGTGATGAGTTCTCAAGTTTACCTACATGCCATGGACCACTTTCCATGGTGGATTGTTTTGTTATGAAGTATGTGGAAAGACTAGTTAAACCCTTGGTTTAGGAGAATTAGTCTCTAAGCCAGAAATTATAGTAAGGAGCAAAGATTACTAAATATTGAAATATTTGCCAGTTCATGCCTGTTTGGTGGGCCTGGATCAGCCTATCCACCACCTTATAATTGTATTGTCTTTTGAAAAAAAAATGCATGCATGGCCCTCCCCAGAGTTACCAGTCAAATATACTAGATTTGCAGGCAGAAATCCATATAGCAAACAAGAAAGTGACAGATTGGTGTTTGAAGAGGGATGGGTGAAAAAAGATAACCTATCACCAATTCAAAACACCAGCCATGTGCTAAGGGACATTCAGGCTCTTCCTCATGTTTCATGTGGGGGAGAAAGTACTGGATATGGATTATCTGTAGCTAAGCTGCTCCAGGTAAAATGGTAAAAGAATCTTACACATTCACTAAATGGGAAAAACATTTTTTTTTTTATGACATTTCGCTATCCTATTATTAGAGGCAATATTCAATTTTTTCACCCTAGCTGCTGGAAACACTGAAAAACACCCAATTAAACCAACATATTCCCATGACTGATTTAACATAACTGGGTGAAGCAGGCATGAAACTAGTTTTAGAAGAAGAGGAACTGTGGTGGTTTTATCCACCAATCAGATTTTCACTTTTAAAGTTACCAGTGCAGCTTACTAAATGCAAAGGGGATTCCAATTGGTTGATGTAGACATTTCTACTTGCACATATTTTTACAGGTGTTATGCTGGTAGTGGTCCCTGGTCACTTACATGGATTGGTACTCCACACAGGAGATTTGTGTTGGTAGATGGGACAGCTGTGAGCCACCAGGTGTAATGTCAAAGCCAGTGAGTAGAATGACGAACGCTTGCTGCCAAGCTGAAAAATCTGAGCACCCTCTTCCCTCAGTCAAAAATACAAAAGAGTTATTAATTATCTGTTCTTGTGTCTGAACTTGGAGTTTGGATAGTAGTTGAGAGCCATTGCAGGAAGGCTTGACACCTTGGAAGTCTGTGTCCTGCAAAACATGTAACAAAAAAAGCTTAGTAATTAAAACCCACTGATCCCTATTTGTATTTTGAAACAACCACTTAATGAAATACAACTATCATTTTAGAGTAGTGGTGGCCAAGGTAAATATAGGGGCCTTGGGTGTAGATCATGTCATCACCAAAGGGCTAAACATAATGTCCATTGTATATCATGCTGCAGAAAGCTGTCAGGCTGTAGACATACTACAGAAATAGTCAAAGAATGTGGACATAATACAGCCTAAGATGGAGACATGTTACAGGAGACTGATAGAGATCGTTGTTAATTATTACAACCCCTTTGCAGGTCAGTGCCCTTCTTTTTATCTTACTTATTTCTCTCAAGACCTAGCTTTTTCTTGCACTCTTTGTTTACATGTAACCTTTTTTTGCTAGAAAATATCTTAGAACCCCCAAACATTATATATTTTTTTAAAGCAGAGGCCTTAGAGAATAAATTGATAGGTTTTGTCACATATTATTTGTGCAGTAGTTTTCAAATGCAATTTATTGGGAAAAAATACAGTTTTTTGAAATTTAATGCAAAAAACACAATACAAAACCCATTTTTTTTTATAAAATATAAAAGATGATGTTATGCTGAATAAATAGATACCAAACATGTCATGCTTTAAAATTACACATGTCTGTGCAGCGGCGACAAACAATGGAAGTTTTACTATCCACAGGTGACATTTTAAAGGCCTTTACAAGTTACCACTTTAGATTTACAGAGAAGGTCCCATGAGCTGACGTTTGCAGTGATACCTCACATGTGTGGGAAGATTGCTGTTTGCATGCGTGCTGGACGATGCATACTTTGAGCACAAGGGGACAGGGTCACTTACATTTTTTTTCTGAATTATTCATTTATTTTAGGTTTTTTATTTTTACACGGTTGCTTTAGATAATTTTTTTATCACTTTTGTTGCTGTCACAAAGAATGTAAAAATCATTGTGACAGCAATAGGCACGTGACAGGTACTCTTCCTCTGCACTTAAAAGCATTCAAAAACACATAGATCTTTGTTTTGGAATGCTTTTGCTTATTTGAAAATGGTGCCGAAAACATCCAAGTAAACCGGAAGGGATGTCAAGTCATTGCTTCCGGATTAATATTACAGACAGCCCATCAAATCCAATTCTTGCTTTGTTGGGCTGTCTAGTGGACTTGCCGGCTGGTTGCTTGGGTCTTTAGTTGGGACGGGAGATCCAGAGAGAGCTGCAGAAGGTAGCGGGGGGCCTCCCCTCCAGCTGCTTGTAATAACAATCGAGAGGCTAGTTAGCAACTCCAATTGCTATTACAAGAAAGCTCTAAAAATTACCATCAGCTCTAAAAAACGAGACAACCACTTGAAGCACAATGACTTACCATGTACGTGATTGTGTGGCAAGTGGTTAAATATTGCTCTCGCTACACTGGACTTAAAATCCATTATAAAAGATTAAAAGAATAAGAAAAAGAGAAAAGACAATAGATAGCTAGGTCATATTATTGGGTCTGAGTAAGCATCTAGGAATGCTGCTGGGGTCTAAGGGTTGCACAATAAGCACCAAAGGGTTGTGCAATAAGCATTATTTTCAGATATTGGACCACAGTTTGTGCACCTGGGCTTTAAAAAAAAGGTACAACACTTTCTGTTAAAAATAATAACTGAATCAAACATATCAAAATACACATTGGGATATCCCTCACTTGACAAGTACATGTGCATAAACAAAGAGAGGATAGAGAAGCTGCCAAGCCAGTCCCTAAGCAACATACAATTTATTCAGTATATCCAGTTAAAAATAATCAAACTCATGAGCTGATGAAGAAGGCATGGCTGTGCCTTCAAAATGCATTCTGATTGGCCAAGACACAGCGGTAGGCGGCTCCCCAGTTTGACAGCTCCGGATAACTCCTACACAGAGACACACAGCTGGCGTCCCTCGGAGGCTTATCAAGGCTTCAGCTGCTGCTGGCATGTGGCGCTTGTGGACTCTTCCATAGAGACTTCTAGGCGGTTCTCTTGTGATCTTGTGATGCTGCATATGGAAGCTCCTATCCGCTTTAGCACTTTGTAAGTGCACCCCATATTGTTCATGCAAGTTTGATTGTTTTTAACTGGATAGACTGAATACATTTTAACATAAGTTTAACATAAGTCAATGCAGCAGAATTTATTAAAAAGCAGAGAAAAGAAAGAGAAGGGGTCCCTGTATCAGACTACCTCAATATATTTTAAAATGATGTGCGCTGCCAAAAGGGGCAATCAACCAAATGTCAAATGCTGCTGCAATCCGTAAATGTGTTCACAGGGTTTATGGGGGGTGAAAAGAATCGAAATAGAAGATATGTTATTTAATCACTTTGTTTGGACTTTTGGGGACTTTTTCTCTTACATATTGGTGCAACTGTTTCATATCTTTTTTTACTGTTATATAGAGATATATATAATCACAATTTATATATTTATTTTTTAACATCATATTAGATCCTGCGGTTATGCAAATGAATTGCAGATATTGTCACATATGTTTTTATTTATATATTTAAATAGTTTGACACCCCATATAGAGGAGTTCATATTTATTTTATACGTTGGCCATTTATTAATTTTGAATATTGAATCATCTTTAGATGGTAGTAACCGGGCATTGTTCAGACACCATAACAGGAATCTGAACAATTAAGGTACACATATACTATACACCCTGCATTGTGCTTTCACTGCTCTCTCTACTAAATCTTATTGCTGATTGCCTAGTCTCTGGTGGATTCCATTGGGATATAGATCACTAATCAAGGTGGACACACAAAGTCTTACCAGGCAAATAAAGTCCTGAACTCTATTTAGATATTCCAGGAGTGACCCACAATCACCGAATTGTCTGATCCTACTGACAGCAATGGTTGTCACTGAAGTCTCCTGCAAATAATCTGCTAAAAATGTAAAATCGGCCAACTCTGATGCTGTTAAATTGTCCACCTGGAAGCAAAACAAATTAAAAGATGCTTTATTTGAAGGGAAAAAAAACACCAAAAGGCAAGACAAGATCATTTCTGGCTAGGTTGTGTTTGAGGCATGGCTATACAATTCTTACCTTTCCAAAGATTGAATTCATTAGAATGAGATCATTTATTGAAGAGTGCTGGATGAACAAGTCCAAGCTGTCTTTAATCCACTTTCTGATATCAGTGTCCTGACATGCACCTCCTAAAATGATGACATAACATTACCCTGGTCCTTTTTAATTACCCGAATTACACAGCTCCTCTATGGTTGTATAATGTACCTGTTAATTCCGACTGGCCATCTAGATATTTCTTTACAAAATCCTTGTAGATTAATATTTGGGTCTGATTGTTGAAAGATGCATAGGACGTGATGAAACTTTGTAATCTGAAACAACGTGAGAGTGTCATTACCTACAACATAAGCTAGGGGGATGATTCCTGTTTTTTAAAGTAGATGTAAACATTTAGTTGACATTTAGTTTTCTAAAATACTTTATTTTTTTTTACTTTTTTTTTCAACCTTAATTGCATCTCAATACTGCTGAAGTGCATGAACGTGGTATTATTTTTAAGAACACTGCAAATTTAAATATATTGAAAACGTTTTTTGAAAGGCGATGAACACATTAAAGTGTATATAAGATTTTAATAATTAGTCCTACATCTACTTTAAGGTTATCCTCCAGCAACACATGCAATAATTCAGTAAAATGCAGATTTTAACTGTAATATCAGAAAGTCCAAAAAAATGTATATTAGTTTTATATAATTTTACTATGATCCCTATCCCAGTCTAATGAAGTAGGGTTTTCCAATGCCTTTGGGTAGTACGAAAGCTTCTTGCCTCTTGTTCTGCATACAGTAAATGTTTCCTGTAGGCTGTAGTGAAAATTAAATATATAATGAGCTTCTTTCCAAATAACCAGAGGTATAGGTAATTCGACTGTGTCAGAGTTAGCACAGTGAAGAGACTTTGATGGTAGAGGATGCAAATCCCAAACGTTGCAAGTTTAAGATTAGGTGTTCCCAGAATACTGGTTGCAAGTGCTCAAATGATTTTAAACATAATACAATAATCTTTTTACTCAAACAATGCCAAATTTAAGCAAAAATATGTTGAATGAATTTCCATGATCTGTTTTGCAGTTTATCTAAAGTCACAGGAAACTTACAATGCCTGGTAGGAAAGGCAGCTGATGTTGGTGGGTATAATCTGCAGTATAGATGGTGTGATGGCAGGTAAGAGTAGGACCAAGTCAATCTGGAACAAAATCTTCCAGTCTTCAGTTTTATAGGTGTAGAAGTTGGAACTCTGGCCAGTTAAAACAGTCTCCAGGAAAATCTCTTTCACCGAGGTTAACTGAGATTCAGATAGATTAGCCTAAAAATATATAATAGTTACAATTATAGTTACAGAGTTATTGTTACATTAAAAATAAAAACATGTCCATTGTGTAATTTCTTTATGCCGGCAGTAAACAAAATCACTGTGGATGCCTTAGTAACAAACTCATCTAATTTTTTTTTTTTTTAACTCTCTGCCTATATTTTTCATTGCAATACTCTATTATGGAATATTTAACAGCCTAAAGATCAATGGAACCTTCAATCTAAAACAGCTAAATACTTTCCAGGTGCATCAAATCAAAATATGTTTAATGTCTTACAGTTTGTTTTTTTGCTTTCTAAAGCAGCTATAGACTGAGTGGAAAGTCTGCAGAGTGGAAACCCTTGCTCTCTGCTGGAAAGCTGTGGTCTCTCTGCAGAGGTCTGGCATGTCCTCTACTCAGTCAGACCTGTAGCTCTGCAATCAACAAAGGTCATGCTCCCTGCTGATTGAAGAGCTCTAACTCTGATTTAGCAGGGGGAATTTGAGGAAAGTGGAAAGATAGCACTGGACCTGTAGGGTTAGCCTGCTGGTATTGTTATATTAATCTTAGGGTATTGATGTTGGTGTAAATAAGCAGGGGGCATGTCACATCTCTGCAAGAAGACCACTACTTCCCCAGAGAGAAGGGGTTCCACTCTGCAGCTGTTGTCAGGGGAAAAGTTTTTGTACTAAAAGCAGAGTTCCACCCATTTAAAAGTCAGCAGTTACAAAAAGTGTAGCTGCTGACTTTTCATAATCAGACACTCACCTGTCCCACGGTCCAGTGATGTGGGCGCATGAAGCCCCGCTCCTCTCTCTCTCCTCTCTGTGGTGCCGGCATTCTAACTGTGGTAGCACTGCATGCTGTGAATGGTGGGGCAATCTTCTGGGACCTGTGACTTGTCCCAGAAGATTGTAGGGAGGGAGGGGGAGAGGTGATCTTCCTTCCAGTGCCGTGGCGCCAGGGGAGGAAGTGGGAGCTGGGTGCTTGTAATAACAGGGTACCCGCTCCCCCCCAAAAAATGACATGCCAAATGTGGCATGTCAGGGAGTCAACAACACTTAAAGCGTAAGTTCCATTTTTTGGTGGAACCCTGCTTTAAGGGCTGTACACAAGATGAGAATATCAGACAAATTAACGTTTTGTGTTTTTTTTGCAAGCTAGTCTCCATATCATAAATTAAGAGTTACTCAATTTGCAAAAATTCTTGAATGACAGAATGCAACTTCCGAAGTGATGTAATGTATTGCATTCGTATTGTATGGATGAAAACTGAACTGAATAAACTGGTATTGTTCAAAAAATTTTGTATTTGTCCCTGCGGATAATTTTCGATGAACTGTCATGATCTGCTCTCGAATGATGTGTACTAATGATCAGATTATCATACGATCATGCTTTGAAAGCGGTATTTTTCATATGATTTTCTGATCGTGTATACTAGGTTTATACTATCGTGTATACTATACTACGTGATCGTGTATACTAGGTTTTAGGCTGTGGCTGATATTTAAGAAAACGTACTGTAAGACTTTTCACATATTTTTTTTTTTGATGTGTCTTGAATGCATCTAGCTAATTTTGAAAGTTCAATAAGGCTTTAACTACTATTACCTAAAGAACCGTTATCCTATAAACCTATACTCATATTACTATGCATCTAATTCCCTTGTCCTTTCATGGTCCTTGAGATAAAAAGTTAATTTTCCAAATCTTTGGACATATTTTCTATTTATATTTGCATATATGTATACATAATAATTAGTTTAACTCTAACATTTAGCAAAAAAAAAATGTTTTATTCTTTATTCTTTATTAATTGGTTGCCATATTTGTACCCTTTTCACATCTTTCCTTCTTATGGAGGGAGAGACTCTTATTATTGCTGTTTAGGATCAACTCCAGAGCTGCCCCCAAGTTTATAGCTAACTAGTAATAGTAATAATATGAATAATAATTATTGTTATCATCATAATAATCATCATTCATTTTTAGGGGCACTACCGTTTCTGCTGTGGATATAATAGCTTGAATGTATTGTGGAATGTTCTGTGGCTGAAGTAGACTTATGATCTCTGTCAGTATTGTGGTGTTGGAGAGGACATCTGGTTTGGTTATGAGGATGGCTGTCTCAGTTGGTGTTAGGACACGTAGAACAGAACTCTGTAAATTGATAGAAAGATGGTTGAAAATAAGGTAACTTCAGGTTGAAAAATAACCATAAGGATCAAATATGATACATACCAAGTCAAGATTGGGGAACAACTCCATTAAGTCTAAGACAGTAGTACTGGTCACAAAGGCTGCCAGATTCTTTGTGATCCATTCTGCGGTTTCAGTTTCAGGGGTGGCACATGCATATCCTGAATGGTAGAATATTACAAAGAATGCAGAAAACATCAGATTATTTTTAATAATCTGTTGGCAGAGAATAAGTTTATGGTGCAGTTGCCAAACAGCAATAGCCTAATCGTTCTCTGGTGTCTACAGGCACCTTTACGGCCCTTCATGCTTACCTGTTCCATGTATTTGTTGAATTAGATAAGTCTTGCAGAAGGCATAAATTGTTTCAACTTGGATCTTGTCAAGCTTGGAGTGGACATTGCTTAGTTTTTTAATTCTATATGCAACAAAAACAGATAAAGGGAACAATATTTTTCCGTAGCAATAAAAAATACGACATGATGCATACATGGTACTGTACAATGTACTATAATTGTCTTGGGCAACAGAAGGTAAACTATACACTAATAATTCTGAACTTTTACACCAACTAAGTGAATTTTCCCAGGCCCAGACACATATCTTGCTTAAAGTATGCAAATCCCATTAAAGTCTATTGGGTGGGGAAGGGGGAGAGGGGGAAGGGGGAGGAGGGGGGGTCAATGGTTTCATTTTTTATAATGACAGAGAAGTCTCTCTAAGTATGCAACATACAGTAAAATGGAAAACTTGATTTGTAACAATATAAATCATTTTTTTTTTTCATTTAGCCTGGTTTGCTCTCGGGTGGGTTACATTTTTCCAAGCTAACGATGGTGCTATGCAGCTTGTGTTGCTTAATTTAATACATATAGTACTCACATAGTCTGATAGTCTTCACATGAAATGGTTAGAGGCAGCATAGACAGTTGTCTTTCACTGAGAGCGTCAAAGAAAGTGCCAATGACAATGTCAAACACTTGGAACCAATCAGGCATGGCTACAAGACTCCAGTTCTCATTGAGCAATATGAAGATAGTATCAAGAAGCTCCTGCTGGGTATTGTAGCTCAGATGAGTCGTTGGTTGTTGTGGTTCACAAGAAGTTGTGTTAGAAGATGTGTTTGTGACCTGCAAGAAACAAAAAAGGAGATATGTAACCAAGGATGCAAATTATGGATTCATTTCACTCTTTTATCATATGGGATTTTGTATCAGCCACTAACAATAAAACTAGGGCAGATGTGGATTCAGACAGAGTGGTTTATTAAGAGCAGGAGTTGCTTGAGAAAGGTTTTTTTTTGACCCCTGGGTCTCCATCCTTTTCTCTCTTCTGTTTTCACTAGGGTGTAGTTCTGAGCTCCAATTGCTCTTTCTGGGTATTAATGTGATTGTAAATGATCCCCTTGTAAAACAATCCATGCAGTTAAAAATAAAGTTGAAATGAAAAGCATTTCTGTATAGATATAAAAAAAAACACATTATAAATATCCTTTTTTCCCTTTTTTATAAGTGATCACATTCCATCTGTTCTCAGCTGCATAAGAGCTGGGGGAGGAGAAGCAGCATCACACTGAGCTTCCTAGTGAAAGGTTGTGGGGGTGGGGTGTCAGGACCAAAGTAGACCATACTTTTTGAGATCTGGCAAATCCTCATCTTAACCCATACCTGATTTGCATGAGTAGAACAAGCCAGTAGTGCACCAAAACCCCCCCTCCAAAATCTTACATTCATAATCTCACATTTAAAGCTTGAAAAGAACTAGACAAATCTTTCATGGCACTGATCAGCTAATTCAAAGATCTGGAATTGCAACTCTGCCTGGCCCTTTAAGTTTTAAAGTTACAGAAGAATGCTGGTTGAGTACATGGTCCTTTTAGACCAGGTTTTAAACATTCCTACTTATGATCATTTAGTAATCCCAGGGTATTCCTCTTAAATCTCAATTACAGTCAACACGTTTACTTTGTTTTGGATAGAAAGGAGAAAGCTTTAGAGCTCTCCTAGAGGTCAGAGCGGGAAAAACACATTTTTAGTAAAAAGGGCAGAGCTTTTACCTGACATATGGAGTTCTGGATGTCTGTAAGATATCCCAGGAACATGCTATAACTTGTAAATTCCTTAATCTGAGCAAATATAAGAGTCAATAATGTGGAATTGTGCACAGAGTCAGCCAGGAAAGTGAAGTCCGCAAGTTCCGCGACAGAAAGATCAGCTGGATTTAACACCTGTCAAACAAAAATATCTCTATGTAATTTTGAATTATAACCAAACAGTTAAAAAAAATTATACTATTGCTTGGCAGGGAATTGAAGTGTAACTAAAATGATTACCTTTGTAATGTTTTTATTGAAGATGAAGAGATCCTCAAAAGTGGATTGCTGGATAAAGTAAGCAAAATTAAGCTCTATCCAACTTCTGAAGTCTCCAGTGTCACACACTATATCTGTAAAAGAGTATAAATAAAATAAAGGAAAACATCCAGAGAGGGTTTTACTTATGTAATGCAAAAGAAAAGGGAACCTGCACTGGTGGAGCTAGATACACAAAATGGACACAGGACATTTGCCAGATATCTTATACTACTACTTAAAATTTTGGGCGAAGTAGAGAGCAGTGAATACTCATATCAGGTTTTTTCCATCTATGTCCCATTGGGGAGATGTCCCTTCACTTCCTGACCTGTTGGAAAAATATGGAGTGAACTGAAATCTCTCCAATGTGAGAAACATCCCTGCATTGGAAGATTTACCCTCTATTCTGGGGGAAACTCACAATTTTGGTTTCTCCATTACTTTCATTCCCAGTGATGGTGGTCACGAGACAAATAAATAGTGCATCTCCCTAATGGGAACACAGAAAGCAATAAAAACCTAAACCCTCCAATCTCAATCTAAAACAAAAGTTTTGGCTGTAGATACACTTTAACCACCCTGGCGGTATGATTATGTCAGATTTGCATAGAAATTTGGCGTTTTATATTGTAGGCCTGTAATTCTTAATAATAACACACTTGAATCTGTCCAAACAACAGTCTAGTAGACATCCCGGGTATGATAAAGTTTGAAACACAAAATCATAAATTATAATATAATAAATAATTATAAAAAATAATAATATAATCATAATAAAATTGATTTCCCCACGATTCACTATCGCTCAATTCTGCAAGTGTAAGTGTAATTAACTATCGTTGTTTTGTAGCTGGTCTAAAACCCCTTTTGACGTAAAGGGACACTTTTTGGTTGCCATGGACAATCTCAAGTTTCCAGGTAGAAAGAACAGTATATATATATATATATATATATATATATATATATAATATAGAACTGCATGCAGGGCACTGGACAAAGCACTAGGGACAAACGGGATGTGAAATAATTTAAAAACAGTAATGTAACCTATAAGATTACAGTGTACTGTATGTGTTATTTGTATTTTTTGTGAATTTGCCGCCAGGATCCCCCCCCCCGATGCGTCACGACGCTCGCAGGGAACAGAGCCTGGCACACAGAGGCGGTTGGGCGGAGGACACAGCCCGCAAACACACCAGGGGGAGGGGGATATTGCAGGATCCTGGGGACAAGGTAAGTAACCTGGACCAGGATCCTGAGATGCAATCCTGAGTGTGGCTCGGTGTTAATGGTACTAAAATGTAACCCCGAGCCACACTCAGGAATACCGGCAGGGAGGTTAAAGAGGAAAGGGCTACCTTTAGATAAGCATGCTATAAATGTATAAATTACTATATATGTCTCACAGTTTTGAATTAGGGACCACACCTTTCAGAGGTGACATGGTAGGGTGGCCTTTACATGCATTTGCAAATATATGAAACAAAAACCTCTGTTGTTATTTGGGATGCTGAAACAGTTCAGTTAGAATGCTGACTAGCTGGGAAGTGTGATGGAGATTGTTTTATTCACTCATAAGATAACCTGTCAGCTAAAAATATAAATAGTTACAAACTTAAGCAAACATTTCAAAATGTCTTACCGTCAGAATGCAATTGACTCAGCATGTATCTTTTAATGAAAGCAGTGTAGATGGCTTCCTTTGTGTCATTTGTCAGAGACAGATAGATACTTGATGATGAAAATTCACTAATTCTGTGTTAAGAGACAATATGGTTCTATTATAAGATCTTAATTACCAGTCTTATGACTCAATCGATTTAGAAATAAGGGTGTAGGTTTGTTGCTGTCTCTTGCATAGAGAAAGTATGATGTATCAAATTATCAGTCCTAAAACATTTTCACAGCTGCCAATAAAATTCAAATGCATCTTTTAAATCCATATTTGATTAGTGATACATCTGGAGAATGAGATGTTACAAATCACAAGCTTCACTTCGGTGCACCCTTCCAAGCCACAAGTAAAGATCTCTGTAAAATCCCTCTGCAGTGGCTTACATAGGTCTGAGATCAAAGAAGAACTCCACTCCGATAGGACCACTTTTGTACACCCCTGGACCAACTGTCTTGTGCCACCTTTTCCCCATTACAGTCAACCTATAACCACAAACTGCATGCGGAGGCTGGGGATGGGAAGGCTGAAAGAGACCGTTTGCCTACTCTGACTCAGTAGATGCAGAAGTGATGAATAGATAAATAGTGGAATATGACTTGGTATCAGTCCTTAGTAACCCTCATACATGATCGACCAGACAGGGAGAGAGGGGGTCAGGGCTATAAACTAATCAGGTTTTCTGCTTGAAAATAAGCTAAGAAGAAACATGCTGCTAGGAGGAGAGAGCGGAGTGAGTGGGGAGATGACCTTATCAGTCCTATGCCCCTCCTCCCAGAAGGCTACAAATCTTTTGGCAGGTAAAATAGTTCCCTTATACTCCCTTGTGTTTTCTCGTATGCTTGGACTTCAGCTTTAAGATTAATTGAATGTACTTTTTCACTTTAGTACAATTGCAGTATTTCCTTGATAGCATTAGTAGAACATTTATGATTTATTTCACGAGTTGCCTTCAATTGCTTGCTAAGGCTCAACTAAGCTTTCAGTTTAAAGGCTAAGTTTATCTTTTGGGAAAAAATAATAAATGCACATATTTTTGCAGGAAAAAAAATGTGCATTTATTTATTTTTCCCCTCAGGAGCCTGCAAAGTTCTGCACCCGTAATCAGTGGAACAGGGGTGCATTGGCAAACCCCTGGAGGCAAGCCCTGCAGCTTTTAGCCCCTACCTCCAATATGGGCTGACTGTTTACAAGCTGCAGGGCAGGACAGTACTTGTAGTTCTCTCATTCACAGATCAATATGAATGAATGACGCAGCTGTGTGGGAAGAGCCCTGTACAGCTGCGCTATTTTGAAATGTGACAGTGGTTGTGGGGAGAAGATCCCCTGCCCACTGTCACAGGGAGGGGGGGATTAGTTGTGCGGTGGCAAATCTGGAGCATGTTACAAGTTACACCCAAATTATGGGTGTACCATGTAACATGCTCTGAAAGGTGAACTTATCCTTTAAATCAGCTAAACACTTTCCGGAAACATCAAGCGTGCAAAGCCTTGTATTCGTTTTTCTTTAGAATGTATCTACATGTTGAGTAGAAAATAAAAAGATCAGTTCCCCACCAGCATGCTGTAAAGAAAGATCCTTGCTCTGTGTGGAAACAGTGGTCTTTCTGCAGATATCCCCCCCCCGAGTCAGAACTAGAGCACCCCAATCAACAGAGAATCTGGGCTTTGCTGACTGCAGAGCTATAGATCAGACCCAGCAAGAGAGGGATGCTGGACCTCTGCAGAGACCACTATTTTCACACAGCAAGTAAGGGTCCATCTTTGCAGCATGTTGTCAGGCCACACACTTTTTCTGCTGCTTTCTAAAGAAAATCAACTGTAAAACTTTTAGCACCAAGACTGCACCTGGAATGTAGTTAGCTTGTTTAAACTGAAAGTTCAATTGAGATTTATAACCAAGCTACTCTTTCAAAAAACATGACTTACATTGCCTGGTAGGAAGAGCAGGTGATGCTAACTGGCAGTATCTCCAGAATTGTCTGGTTGACATATGGTAGCAGGAGACGCAGTTTGTTTCCAAATAAGTCCTTCCAATCATTGGTGTCATACGTAGAGAATTTGGACTGGAGGTTCATAAACTCAACATCCAAGAAGATCTGCATCAATGACCTTACGTCCGAGATGGACACATTTTCCTGTTGAAGTATTTCAAGTATCAAAAAGACAGTGAACTTTCGTCTGTGAAAAAGTAATTTTTTATAATTTTTGGTAATTATTTATTAGGGGGGAAGCATTACCTCTTGTGCTATTTCTGTTATAGCAGTGACATATTTGGTGACATCAACAAGTTCAACAAAGTTTAACATTTTACTTGTCAATATGTAATTGTTGCGCATATCCTCTTTTAAAAGCATTTCTGACAGGGCTTTCGGTGTCAACATTCTGAATACAACAGTCTGGAATAAAAGGTAAGGTCATTAAATACCAGCCAATTGTATTTTTATAACTGATCTGGTCACAATGTCACTTAGAGCATCATATTATTATGTTTGTTCTGTATGTATGTATTAAGTGTAATACAATTAAGAGAAATAGATCTTTAAAAAGGCCTGGGAATATTGTTTAATGGCATGGTAGACGGCAACACTCAATGTCAAGGTACAGCTGCAAAAGCAAACAAATTATTGGGATGTATAAGAAAACAATTTGAAGAAAAAAAAAAAAAAACATGTAATGCCATCATATTATTTCTCTTGTATAAATTACTTGCAATGAATATAGATGCAACATTGGACATCACCCTGGAAAAGTTACTTAGGAATTTTGCAGATGCTCTAAAAGTAAATGACTAAATTAATAAAAGGTATCAAAAAAATCTCCTAGACAATAAAAGATAGGATAAACGGAATATGTTAAATTTCAAATTCAAAGTTAGCCAATAGCCATATTAACATGTATAAGTAAAGTTATAAGTCAAACCTATTAATATGTACAGTATAAATATATCCAAGGTCAAGACAAAGTTTAATTGCTTGAACTTTTCGTCCTAAGGACAGTGCAAAGGACCAGAGGGCAATTACTGTATACAGAGATTTTTTTTTTTAACCATTCATTTAGGAAAAGATTCTTTATAATAGCAATTAAACTGTGGCATGCCATACTGTATGAAGCAGTTATGGCATGACAGAATTGTGATTGTTTTTTTTTTTTTCAGAATATTGTGTGCATATTTTAATCCAGTAAATTTACCCTAGCACCTTTGTGGTGTCAGGAAGGATTGTTTTACCCCTATGAGGTAAACAAGGACACAGTTGCCCAGTTTTTGCACTCTTCTGCGAAAGGCTGGACATTTGTCTTTTTGGGTAAGCATAGTTAAAGCATCAGTCCACCAAAAACTGACATTTTATTTATGTAGAACTACCTGATATTGAGCATATTGAGCTCAATAGAGATTGAATAAGGATGGAGTATGGGTGAGATGGGGAGAGAGGTAGGACTCAGCTCGTGTTTTTAATTTACTTTCTATAATTTTATTTTTTTCTTTTCTTTATTTTTTTTTTTTTTTTTGCCCTCGCTCTTCCCCTAAGACCCTATGCCCCCCGCTTGCACTCCACTATCGAACTCCCACACCCGCATATCCACCAATTCTATGGGTGGCCTCCCCCTATCTAACTCTTCCGTATAGGATTCATGGGGGAGGGAAAGAAATGGGTATCTAGGGGGGAAGGGGGGAAAGAAGGAGGGAGGGGGAGGGGAAGAGAGGGAGGGGAGGGGGAAGAGAGAAAAGGGGGGGGGAAATGGCCATTAAAAGCCTCAGTTATTAAAATTAAGGGAGTTAGAGGCACGGAAATTATTGACTACACTTTTCTTTTTTATTTATTTATTTATTTATTTATTTAATTTTTTTTCACTATTTGTATCTTACCGCCCCTTATATGCAAGGGGAAAGTTAAGCTTAAAAGTAAGAATAGGGAGTGGGATAAGGGGTAAATCACAACTAGTATTTAAGAAATGGAAGAGGGAGAAACAGGGGGAGAGAAACGAGAGGAGGGGGAGGAGGGAGGAAGGAGGAATTACGAAAGGGGGCAATTTATATTATTTTTTTTTTTTTTCTCTCTGTTTGGGATTATTTGTCTGGAGGGTTGCGAAAAGGGGGGAGGGGGGAATACGGAAGGCCGATAAAGACGTTTTTATGTATAAATATGTGTGTCTATGATTAAAAGCGAGATGTTAAATGGAAATGTCAAAAAACTAATAAAGATTTGATAATAAAAAAAAAGAACTACCTGATATCTTCTTATATGTCTCAGAGACTCCATTGGTGAGATCTCTTTACAGAGTAGATGGAACATGCAAAGTGTATAAACATAGTGGTTCCTTCTTAATCTGCTTCATTATGTGTTTAAAATGTGTTCTTTCCTTCTCCAACATATACAGTTATCCTTTATTAAGTTCACATTAACTCTATGGCCTCAAGGTATCTTTCATAAGACTTTGCCACAATGTTTTGTAAGAATGATTGTTTATTATTATACTGCTACTTACAATATCCAGACTTGGAAGCAAGGAAATTAGTTCAGTGATATTAGCTTTTATGTAAAAATTTTCGAAATTCCTAGTGATCCATCGTTCAGTATCGGTCACCCCCTCAGCACAAGCCGATCCTTAAAGAAAGAAGATCTGTTAAAACAGGACTGCAGCCTGCAATGCTATAAACAAATCACAGTTGAACAGGATTAAAAACAATTTATTTTTAAATATAGACAGACTATTATTTTGTCTGTGTTTACTATATTGGCACTTGTGGGCAGTGTCTAGAGCAGTGATGGCGAACCTTGGCACCCCAGATGTTTTGGAACTACATTTCCCATGATGCTCATGCACTCTGCAGTGTAGTTGAGCATCATGGGAAATGTAGTTCCAAAATATCTGGAGTGCCAAGGTTCTCCATCACTGGTCTAGAGTAGTACCAAACTTTAACATTAACTGCTTCCCGACCGGCCACTGCATATATACGTCAGCAGAATGGCACGGGCAGGCAGAATCACGTACCTGTACGTGATCGTGCATGTGCCTGCCCGTGGGTCGCGCGCGCGCCGCTAGCGGCGCGCTCGCGACCCGGTCGGGAGCTCCGTGACCCCGGCCGCGGGACCAGCGGACCCGATCGCCGCTGGTATCCCGCGATCGGGTTACGGAGCTGAAGAACGGGGAGAGGTCTATGTAAACAAACCTCTCCCCGCGCTTCCTACACTGACTGTCAGTGATCGGCGGTTCCCTGTCATCGGGAACGCCGATCAATGACGTCAGACGTACAGCCACGCCCCCCTACTGTAAAAAAAAAAACACAACACGTCACACTGACTCCTCCCCGCCCCCTAGTGGTTAACCCCCTAACTACAACTGTCATTTACATAGGAATCAGTGCTATTTAAATAGCACTGATTGCTGTATAAATGACAAATGTCCCAAAAATGTGTCAAAAATGTCCGATGTGTCCGCCAAAATGTCGCAGTCACAATAAAAATCGCTGATCGCCGCCATTACTAATAAAAAAAAAAATATTAATAAAAATGCTATAAAACTATCCCCTATTTTGTAAACGCTATAACTTTTGCGCAAACTAATCAATAATCGCTAATTGCGATTTTTTTTACCAAAAATATGTAGAAGAATACGTATCGGCCTAAACTGAGGAAAAAAAATGTTTTTTTATATATTTTTTGGGGATATTTATTATAGCAAAAAGTAAAAAATATTGCATTTTTTTCAAAATTGTCGCTCTATTTTTGTTTATAGCGCAAAAAATAAAAACCGCAGGGGCGATCAAATACCACCAAAAGAAAGCTCTATTTGTGGGAAAAAAAGGACGCCAATTTTGTTTTGGAGCCACGTCGCCTGACCGCGCAATTGTTAGTTAAAGCGACGCAGTGCCGAATTGCAAAAAGAGGCCTGGTCCTTTGGCTGCCAATTGGTCCGGGGCTGAAGTGGTTAAAGTGACCCTGTAAATAGAGGATCACTTTTTACTATAAAGCATGTCTGTAATCGAAGAGCTAATATATACGTTTCAGTGGCCCATTTGTTGACATACCACTTTACATATCCCAGAGTATATGGAATATAGTCTCCCCCTTTGCACACTGTGGTTTCCCCTGCCAGCTTAAATATCACAACAGTATGTATGAGCTGGAGGGAGGATCCATTGTGTGTGATGGGGTAAACAGACAATGGACCCATCCAGCTAGCTGAATACTTACAGAGGATGGAGAGAAGTAAAGAGGTGGCATATCAACAAATTGGCCCTTGGAAAGGTAAGTATATTATCTCTTTTATTGCCGGTATGTTTTAATATATCAAATAACCTGGTGCTGACAGGAACATTTTAACCTACTGGGATCATGTTTTGCTTATTTTTTACCACTTCTAGATATTGTGGCTAAACTGTAGGGGGAAGGAGTGCAGACAGGAGCAGAAATACAATTTATGCAGGCAGGACACTGGTATAAGGGATCTCTGGGAGATAGAGGCTAATTTATACTACATGTGAGAATGAAAGGTGCTTAGAACCCCTTCCATCACCATGTAGACCTGGACACTTCTCACTTGTAGCCCAGGTGACCCATTCTTCATGATGCCCTAACCATGCTCTTGGTTGGTGACATCCATGTGATGTAAAGCAGTAAGTGCCTTCTTACAAAATTATTTACTGTTCCCAAGTCAGGCTGAAACAAAAAAAAGTTCTTTAAGCTTTAATAAATTATCTTTATATTTTATGCTAAAAATATTTCTTCAAAAGCATGCCTTCCTAAAGCTTTTATTTCTCTTCCATAATGTGAGAGGACTAAGTAGACACACAATATAAACACAAAACCGCTGCACATTTATGAACATACTGGGGGAAAATAACTAAAATTGGAAAACTTAGAATCTGCTGCAGCTGTGCATGGTAGCCAATCAGCTTCTAACTTCAGCTTGTTCAATGAAGCTTTGACAAAAAAACCTGGAAACTGATTGGTATCTATGCAGAGCTGCACCAGATTTTGCACGATCCAACTTCAGTAAATCCCCCATTATGTTTATTAATGGTTAAGTGATTTGTATTGATTACCCATTTATTTCCTGATTTATGGTTGTGGGTACAATTTGTCAAATTTAGAATTGTGCAACAATGTAAATATACATTCAAAATTATGTTTTATTTTATGTCATTAACACAATACAACTAGGTCTAGTAATGCATGTTCCCTTTTTTTTATTGAGGGTACATTGTATTTTAATTTTGTAATATATTACCTGTTAATGTCATTTGACGGGTTAGGTATGACAGGCAGTATTTGTAGACAAAAAACTGTTGTGTTTTGCTGAAGTTCGGGTATTCGGCATTCAATGACTGCACTCTAATACACATTGAAAGAAACAAAGCACATGGGTTACAATTCACATCATGTTTGTTGTCTTACTTATTTATCTCACATTTTTATGTGTCACCAAATTACAAATTTTGACATTCATCTCATTCATCTCAATGTGAGATGTTTACAATGTCGATGCTCTTTTAAAATACTGTTTGAGGTGCTTTTAAGGCTATTTAGCACCTATTAGTGAGCTGAAACAATTAGGCACAATATATCGTTTTTTGACAGATAGCACAAAGTTGTTTGATTATATATACTGTACTTATAAGGGTTGGAAATACAATTCCAATTGATCATAATTTAAATCCTTAAATATATAAGGGCTCTGTAGCAGGGAAAAGGCAAATTGCAAAGTTAATGGATTTTTTTGTTACCTTATATTCCAAGGAATAGGTTGTGCAATTCCACCATAGTATCACCTCCCAAGAGGAAGTGCCTTTTTTTTATGGCATTTCTGGCAATGGTGCCCTTTGGTTCCCTTTGCCACTTTACACTTCATGTATATCCAGATTAATTAATTCCAAAAATGTTAGACTGGCTCTTATATTTAAATCCATGGTTTTTGTAACACTGATTTTAATATTTATCTTTAAAATTTTGTAGATGGTACCTCCACAAATAGAACTAATAAAGGGTTCCTGTGGGCCCCTTAGCAATTTACCATAGATCAGAGCAGTGCTTGCAATAGAGAAAAGCAGTATTGCAGTCTGAACTGTGTGCTCTTAAGTGATTCATTTAGTAAGTGATGCTATTAACTGAGCCATTACATTATGGGCAAGTTTCCTCACTCCCTATCATTTATAATTAGATCAATTACTAATAGGACATATTGCCATTGCAAAACACCCCACATATTTAAATAGAAAAGCTGGAGGGTAGGAAAGCAATCTCCTTTCACTACTAATAAAGGTACATGTTATTCTGTGTCCCGATTGAAAAGATTCTCCATACTTACTGTCCTAGTGACAGAACAGGAAAGGAAGTCTCCCCAGAGGAGGCAAAGACATAAAATACAATAAAAAATCCTTTAAAAAACAGGGCATAATTAGATGAAACAACTTTAAAATCTGACAGCTTTTCAGGAGTGCAAAACTCCAATGTGAAAAAGCCTATTTTTTTCACTTTGCTTAGGTGGATTTTCTTGAAATAACCTAAAAAAATTATAATCAAAAGGAGTGAAGTTTTAACAAAGTCAAACCAAGGAAATTTATGGAAAATAATTTCAAATGTCTGGCAAGATGGTACATAACCCCCGACAGATTGAGCAAATTCCAGCTTGATGTTTCCCCGGAGTGTTGGAGAGGTTGCAAAACAAGGGGTACGCTGGCACACTTATTGTGGGCCTGCCCGGAGATAAATAAATTCAGGAAAGGAATACTGGATTTGATCTTTATAATCACTGGGGATGTAGTGACGGAAGATCCATGGGTATGCCTGTTTCATGGGACGGAGACCCCATGGAAACAATACAATACATCCCTGACCCCGACTCTCCTTAATGAGGCAAAGAGTCTAGTCCCGAAGAAATGGCGGGAGGTAGCTGCCCCGACTGTTCGGGAGTGGATTCTTTGCGTCAACGTGACCCAAAGAATAGAAACTGCAGAAGGAAATTCGACGGAGGCCGAGGCAGTTTCGAAGGATAGGTGGGTGGCCTGGGATAATTTCAAAGATTCTTGGAGATATTTTCTCGAGATTACGGCTTAGAGTTCCTTTCACATTATATTTTGTTAGGAGTAACTACGTGTAAGAAGGAGTTAAGACGTGGATCCTCCCTAGAGAATTCAGCAAGGTGGGGGGGCGGTGAGGGGGGAGGTAAGGGGGAGAAAATAAGTACGTCTAAAATGAATTAAGATATTATGAAATGGTGTTTTTATGATGATGTATTTTGGAAAACAATTATAAATAAAGATTTAAAAAAAAAAAAAAAAAAACAAGGAAATTTGCCCTACCTAAACCCTTCTGGACTCTCCTAACTCTGTTCATTTAACCTGACATTTTCTTTCTAACTCCGGTCTAATAATAATAATTAAATACATAACAATTAACTTCTTTTATTTCTGTCGGCTATTTTTTTCCAACCCAAGTTACTTACATGTCTTGGTAGGTTCCGCAGGACATATTAAGAGGTAGGCTTAAGATATGAGATTCATTAAAGGCTTTGGGGAAGTTCTCAAGTAGAAAATTCAATGTTGTCATCCACTCTGTCATATTGTTCAGAGCCCATTCATTGTTCAGCACAAAAAGGACATTGCTGATAATGTCCTGTGTTGTCATCTCACTTAACTGGCTCAGGAGTTTGTTACTGCTACACCAAGCCATGCCTGCTGACGATACCTATAATATACATATAACATATAAACATGCCTTGTACTTTTCATATACATAAATGGGCTACAAGAAAGGTCAGACCTAAAGAGGCCACATTGTCTGTTATGACTATATATGCATAAATTAACCTTGCCCACTTTTGTTGATCATCATTGGCACCAATTGCAAAAATTAGCAACTGAATATTGCACTGTGATAGCCATCAATTTAACCTGAAAGTTTGCCAAAAAAAAGTTAATCAAAGCAGAAGATTCCAGAGCAGGAAAGGGCACAGAGAATCCTATAGAAGAAGAGGAAGGTTTAGTGTTTGGGTTACAATGAGGCTTAGTTTTAGAGTTACCATTACTGTTATTGTTATATGGAGGTTTAGAGTTCGGGTCACATGGAGGCAGGGCAGCCATCAGAAATTGTGGGGCCCCTTACACAGCTTTAGGCCTGCCCCCCCAGCCTGACCACCAACATTCCCCAGGGTCCCGACCACTGGCCGTCCCACCGAATCTGCCCACTAGCCATCCCACCAAGTCCTTTAGTGCCTCAGCCCCTCTCACACCTGTACGCTCTCAGCCCCCCTCACACCTGTACGCTCTCAGCCCCCTCACCCCTGTACGCTCTCAGCCCCCCTCACACCTGTACTCAATAGCTGCCCTAGAATCGGTTTTCGTCCGTCAGTCTAGCACACAGATGACCGGATTTTTCGACCGGACTCGAGTCCGTCAGAAAGATTTGAAACATGTTTTATTTCTAGGTCCGTCTGACTTTTGGGAAGGAAAAGCCCACACACGATCGAATTGTCTGACGGATTCCGGTCCACTGGATCAAGTCTGCCGGAAAGTCTGATCGTGTGTATGCGGCATTACTGTACAGTTAGTGTTTAGATGGACTTTAGGATAGAACAATACTGTCCACACCAGGAGCTCTACTCTACAAATTAAAAGCTCTGATCCCTGAAAGATAACTGCAGTTTTGGCCTGTTCATATCATGAGAACTATAGGCCTTAACAAAATGCACTTTCAAAGCATGCTTATAAAGTAATATGAAGGTTAACCTACCGGCACTAAACTGTCCTGGAGGTACATCAGGTAATCCTGAACATCTTCATAGGACCCCAAAGAAGCAACTTTGGTTAGCACGATGTTTAGTACTGTGCTGTTGCACACACTGTCTGATATGATAGTGAATTCTGCCAGTTCTTGTGTAGTTAAGGAGCTATCCATCACCTATAAAATTTAAACAACAACATTGTTTTTCTTAATCTCATTTATATAGCATAAAACATTTCATCTCATTTGCTGCCTCCAGCAGTGCCTCACACTCTAATGTCCTCATCACAAGCATAACATTTACAGCAGAGTTCCGCAAAAATAGCTAAAGACACAGTTAAAATACATATAAGGGAGCTGTTTTGTGTGCCAAAGAATTTGTAATAAAAAATACAAGTACTTATATGGTATATATAAGTACACTGTATACTGTATATGTGGACCTTTTTTAAAATCGCATTAACACTGCATGTATGTGAATGGCCTCCTTACAAATTACATATTTTACTTGTCATGCAATTCCATGCATTCTAGAACACATACAAAATCGCATCAGTGTGAATCAGGGCTAAGTGTTATGTATTCACTAGAAATTATGAAATGTATTTTTAAATAGAGAGCTCTGCCCCCCCCATAGCACCTTGTCCCCATGTTAATGGGGACAAGGGCCTCTTCCCAACAACCCTGGGCCGTGGTTTTGGGGGTCTGCGGGCAGGGGGCTTAGTGGAATTCCCACAGATCCCGTCTCCCCCCTATGTGAATGAGTAAGGGTACACTCATTCACCAAAAAAAAGTGTCAATAAGTAAAAAACAAACCGCAAAAACAGTTTTTGTAGATCAGCTCAGTAGATTGCATTAAAAAAAAGCCTGGATTCTTTCCTAAATGTACATAATACTGTATAACTGGATACTAACATTTACAGGTAAAGTTGATCCAGGGAAAAACTGATTGCCTCTTGCGGAATCAGGAAGGAATTTTTTCCCCTGCTATAGAAAATTTGATCATGCTTTGCTGTTTTTTTTTCCTTCCTCTGGATCAACTGTGGGTGAAGGATTGTGTAAATGGGATTGTATGATTTTTTTTTTCTTCTGTTGGTTGAACTAGACTGACTTGTGTCTTTTTTCAACTTGACTAACTATGTAACTAAGGCCCCTTTCACACCGTCGGACCGTTCAGGTCCGCCTGTCAGTTTTGACGGCGGACCTGAGCGGACGCTCCATGCTGGTCTATGGAGCGACGGATGTCAGTGGTGACATGTCCGCTGACATCTGACCCGGTCCCATCTGCCAAAAGCAGATGGATAGCCCTACATCCGGATCCGTCGCTGGCGGATCGGATCGGGTGAGATCTGATGAAAACGGACATGCTGTCAGTTTTCATCTGATCCCTCCATAGAAGCCAGCCGCGCTCGACAAGCCCCTCCCCGCTCAGTGAGCAGAGAGGGACCAGTCATCTGCCGGCGGACAGAGGCGGACTCCGTGGAAGCGGATCCGCCTCGTGTGAAAGGGGCCTAAGGAGTCGGCCAAGATTGTACACTGCACTGCCCATGTACTGCCAGCAGTGTACAAACAAAATACATTAAAATACACTTTCCTGTCTTTGTCACAGACCTGTCAATGCAAAGAGTTGGGAAATCACTGGATATTTGTCAAGCCTATATAATACCACTAAAGCAGGGTCTCACCTTGCTAAAATTTCCATTATAGAACAGTAAGGCTTGGTATGTGGCTTGGTTTGCAAAACTTCCAAGGTTATCAATGACCCACTGCAAAGGATTTGTGTAGTTACATACATCTAGAAAACATATAATAAAATGTATTGTTATTTTTGCTACTTCATGGGAAAAATATATATTTTATAGTATATTATAAAATGTATTATGTTCTTTATGATCAGGTAAGAAATACATATGAGTTGATATTGACTATTTGCAGCCTTGCCAAGAAAGGGCAACAGATCTCTAGAGACACATTTTTAACAAAGTCTATGGGAGTCACAGTGTTCCCAGGTTATGTAAGCAGCATTAAATAGCTGATCCATTGAGCCAGAATGAAGCTAAATATAATCCTGAGTGCTGGCATCACTAAATATATTACATTGGCTTATTTACAGCTGCGCTAAAACAATCTAAAGAGAAAAAAGACCAAATTACAAAGACTGCAAACTGAACCTCAAAAGAGGGACATACCCTCTCGTTTTCTCCTAGTAGAGCCATTATCACTTAGCTTAGTCAGTCACACACAGGTGCATTCAAGCGTGCAGGCACTTCTGGGATTCTTGTTGAAGGGCTTCACCCCATGTTAAATATTTACTTGCAAATTGAATATTTTATATAATAATTTAAAATAATAAGAAACAACTGATTTTATAGAGGCCAGATATGTATATGTGCTGTACATGTACTGTATAGTATACCACAACGATACCTATTGTGGTATTGGGTGAATAACATTTGTGCCAGCAAGCTCTAAGTTTGGGGAAGGGATTTACACAGCAGTGTGGGGACAGCTAGTATATATATGAGTGGTATGTAAGACAGGTGAGCTATTGTCCTCAGTGGTGCCTAATTAGTGTTGTATTTAAGAAGGGTAGCAAGTTTTACTCTGTAGACTTTGCTCAGTGCAGCAGGACAAAAGTGCATAGTTTTGAACAGCAGTAGTTGGATACAGAAAGTTTACATTCTTTCTAATAAATAATAATAATAAAGAAACAAAAAAATGGGAAGACTCGATGGACTACTCAGTCTTTTTTTCTGCCACCAAGTTTCTATGTTTCTATATACATTCATGGGATTACCTTTAGCCAGAGCTCTGTTTCTCAAAAATGTTTCAATGTACATGTCGTAGAAATCAAATTTTGTGTTACTGGGCAAATTTTCATATGCTTGGTTAAATCCTCTGACCCTAAAAAGAATAAACACAAAATATGAAGCTTGGTTTTAGATAGATAGATATCATCCCTACCCATCACCCTAAAAGAGCAGACCCCCCCCACTGTAAGCCTAAATCCTACTTTCAGCTGACAAATGGCAGTTAAGCTGATTTCACTAGTTGAACAAAAAAAAAAGGATGTTTTTTTTTTCAATTATTTGGATGTGTTCCTAAACATATCTAGGAGCTATGCGAAACCTTCATAAAAGCATACGATCACTTTGAGGCAACCAAAGAAAACTTGTTATGTTAAGGTACTAGACATGTGCAATTTGTTTTGTTCCAAATTAGTTTTTTAATGAATTTCGAAAGATTCGTTAATTCTGAAGTATCCGAATTAATGAAAATCCGTTAAATGAATTTTTCAGAATATTCATAAATTAGAATTTTTTTTAAATTCGTAAATTCGACAATTCGGAAGTTCGGAAATTCGAAATTCGAAAAAATGAAAAAATCGAAAATCTAAGATAATAACTAACTAATAATAACTTAACTATTACTAACTATTAAATTATAGATATTGGAATATCCTTTTCAAATTTGGGTGTATCTGAAGTTACAAATTATTTGAAAAAAACGAATGTCGTATCTAAACGAAAGGAATTTAATGAATTAATAAGAATAAATAACAATAATAAGAATAAAAACTTTTTATTATTATTATTATTATTTATTGTTAAAGTTGTTATTGTTAAAGTTTATTGTTAAACCCTAATAAAATAAAATAAAAAACCTGCAAGACAAAGACATAGTGAGCTAGTATGCATAGCTTACTAGCCCATTATGAATGATTTACCTGACATTGAAGCTCCCTGCACCGATCTGGCGGCCGACATCGCATGCACGTGGGAGCCGCCGGTAATGGCACAGTCTAACTGAAGCAATGGCTTGTATGTGCTATTGCTTCAGTTTGCTTCAGTGCGCATGTGCCAATGATTGGCACATGCAAATACAGGGGATATCTCCTAAAACCTGCAGGTTTAGGAGATATCCAGGGTAGCTACAGGTAAGCCTAATTTACAACCACTTTAATTTGTTGTGTTCCATTTGTTTAGATGCGGCATTCGTTATTTTGGATAATTCGTAACTTCGGATAAATTCGTATTCGTTATGTTCCCAGCCAAATTTGAAAGGAAATTCCAATATCGATAATTTAATAGTTAGTTTTTATTAGTTAGTTATACTTTCGAATTTTAGGATTTTCTTTCTTATTTTCGGATTTTGGAATTTACGAATTTCCAAATTGATGAATTTACAAATTGCGATCATAACGAAAGACCTGAAAAAAAAAAAAGAAAAACAACGAATGTAACAAAAACAAACACATTTTTCGTCAATGCATATGTCTATAAGGTACATTCAAAGAACTGTTCCCTGGTGCTGTATATCCTTGCCTGACATGTAAATACTTAAGAGTTGATTTATGACACAAGCATCTCATGAGATTTAAATTGTGGGAGCATTGTGCCCCTTATCTAGAAGCTTTGGTTTTTCTTCATTCGCTTCTTCATACCCTTTTTGCAAAGGGAAGGCAGGCAGGAGTTGTAATGATATTATTGGGGGGGGGGCCTGATATGCATCTGCACTATTACTGTTCTTTGAGTAGTCATTTAACAGGGTAGGTGCCAGTATGGCCGGACAGTTCTCTGAAAACTGATACCTTTTTGGTTTTGTTAAAGCGGAGGTTCACACAAAAATTGAACCTCTACTTTTCAGAACCCTCCCCTCCCGAGTGTCATGTTTGGCACCTTTCAGGGGGGAGGGGGTGCAGATACCTGTCTAAGATAGGTATTTGCACCCACTTGCAGGCATAGACTCTCACAGGAGTCTACGCCTCTTCCCGTCCCCCGGGACACACACACACGGGTCCCAAAGACAGCAGGGGCCATTCGGATTGCGCTGCGCCGCAAGGCTTCATTTCCTGATTCCCTTACCAAAGATGGCGACGGCAACACCCGAGGACCGAGGGACGGCTCGGCCTGGGGTGCCGACATCGCTGGACCCTGGGACAGGCGAGTGTCCTTATTTTAAAAGTCAGCAGCTGCAGTATTTGTAGCTGCTGACTTTTAAAAAAAAAAAATTTTTGCGGGACTCCCGCTTTAAGTGCACATTAAAATCTCAATGGTTATTCGCACTTTCTACAGAAAAATATTTTGCCTTAGTGGATTTGACAATATTATGTACTGTTACCCAAATGATGAGCATGGACTAAACTAATATTTCTATCCTTTTATTTCGCCTTAACTTTTTGTTGTAAGACCAATGAACGTGCAAAGTTACAAGAGTAAAAAGATAATTTAATGATGAATTCATTCATAGCAGAATAGAGCCGAAGATTTAAAGTCTATGATGAAAATAAAGATAAAACATTGGAAAAGAAAATTAAAGCAAGCCCTGATAAAAGGGGGGGGGGGGTTGGCCCCTGAAACATATTGGCTCTATTCTGCTATGAATCAATTTATCATGAAGTTATCTTGGTCTCTTGGATTGTTTGGTACTCTCATTGGATTGTATGTGTGTGGATTCTCAATCCTGGGTCCTTTCCCTTTCCCTTTTTCCTGAGAGTAGGCCCTATGTTGGGCTGCCCAGTGATAATTTCAGTAACCCTTAGAAATTCTGAACCCAGCACTTTGTTTGTTCTTGTGTTTGTTCTAAGACCAAGGTAGGGTTCACTGGAATATAGTGTCCCCATAATCATCACTAATTGAAAAGGTAGGATATGAATATAGACAACTATAGACCGAGTACAATAAGAGCACTGTGATCTACTTACACTGACTGGTAGGAAGAACATGAAATACCAGTGGAGAGCCATGATATCTGTGTGCTGTTTATTCCAGGAAGGAACAGAGGTAAGTACCCGTCAAACCACACACCCCATAGTTCTGCTGGAAAGTACTTAAAGTTGGGCTTCAGTCTGTTAAGAAACATGGACAAAAAGGCATCCCGAACCTCTGCATTGGGAAGCACTGTCAAGTTGGCCTAAAGTCAGATAAAAATGAATAATATGTTAGTTCACCTAAAACCCATGTTTTAGTTTATGGTAGATGTTGGAGAGTTAAAGTGGACCATCATTTATATTTTTTCATGTCAAATACATGAAACTATCAAAAACAATAGGGATAAAACTTTTTTGCAGAAGGGAGTTTAACAAGACTTGTGGCCACCCATTAAAATTAGAAGAAAAGAGATTTCATCTTAAACTACGTAGAGGGTTCTTTACTGTAAGAGCGGCAAGGATGTGGAATTCCCTTCTACATGCGGTGGTCTCAGTGGGGAGCATCGATAGTTTCAAGAAACTATTAGATAAGCACCAGAACGACCACAACATACAGGGATATACAATGTAATACTGACATATAATCACACACATAAGTTGGACTTGATGGATTTGTGTCTTTTTTCGACCTCACCTACTATGTAACTGTGTAACATGGATTGTTAGCAATTTGCATCTACAGAAAGCAAAATATTACCTTGTATAAGTAACAGTTACATCAATACTGCACTGTGCAGAGAGCAGAGCTGTGGAAGGGGCCCCCGCAGGCTCCACCCACAACAGGCTGCCTGCAGAAAATGATAGGAGAGGGCAGATTAGGACCAATCACCCAGCACAAACATAGGGAGCACCAGTGACTGGTCTGTATTACAGAAAACGCCTTCACAGAGGCAAAGTACAGGAGTTGTTTTATTCTGAATTACAGCACAGATCTAGAAGAAACACACAAAGGACACCAAGATTCAAGTATGGACACATATATCTTGTATTTAGAATATTTTCTTACCCCAAAAAATACAGGATTTCAAGCAAAATGTATTTAAAACTACACTATATTACCAACTTTAATGGAATCCCAGTCTTAGTCCGTAGGGTTTAATATTGAGATGGCCCACCCTTTGCAGCTATAAAAGCTTCAACTCTTCTGGGAAGGCTGTCAACAAGGTTTAGGAGTGTGACTATGGGAATGTTTGACCATTCTTCCAGAAGCGCATTTGTGAGGTCAGGCACTGATGTGGACGATAAGGTCTGTCTCGCATTCTCCGCTCTAATTCATCTCAAATGTGTTCTTTTAGGTTGAGGTAGGGACTCTGTGCAGACCAGTCAAGTTCCTCCACCCAAACTCACTCATTCATGTCTTTATGGATCTTTGGAGCTTTGTGCATTGGTCCAAATCATTTGGTGGAGGGGGGGTTATGGTTTGGGGTTGTTTTTCTGGGGTTGGGCTTCGTCCTTTAGTTCCAGTGAAGGGAACTCTTAAGGCGTCAGTATACCAAGACATTTTGGACAATTTTATGCTCCCAACTTTGTGGTAACAGTTTGGGGATGGCCCCTTCCTGTTCCAACATGACTGCGCACCAGTGAACAAACAAGATCCATAAAGGCATGGATGAGCTTGGGGTGGAGGACCTTGACTGGCCTGCACAGAGTCCTGACCTCAACCCGATAGAACACCTTTGGGATGAATTAGAGCGGAGACTGCGAGCCAGGCCTTATCGTCCACATCAGTGCCTGACCTCACAAATGCGCTTCTGGAAGAATGGTCAAACATTCCTATAGACACACTCCTAAACCTTGTGGACAGCCTTCCCAGAAGAGTTGAAGCTGTTATAGCTGCAAAGGGAGGGCCAACTCAATATTGAACCCTATGGACTAAGACTGGGATGCGATAAAAGTTCATGTGCGTGTAAAAGCAGGCGATATCGTATATCTACTAAATATATAATAGGATGGCAATTAAATTATTATTATATTTTTTTAATTTTTCAGTGACCTATTTCTATTTTTTTTATAGTTATTTATATGTATGAAAGTTCCTTATAAATAATAGGGGTTGATTCTCTCTGAAATAGGGGTTTATACAGTGTGTGACTATTTTAGAGGCTTTAGCCAAGTTCTTTCCTAATTAGCCTCTTATATTGTATATACAGTAATACCCCTAACTTGCTGCCTTGTTAAAGTTTAGGTTTATACATACCATACGAGCATAGTCATTAAACCACCAGGCAAAGGCAGAAAAGTTGCTGTAGGGTGCTCGTTCCACCTTGGCAATGATCAATCGGCTGTAATTTATGTTGCTGAGCGTTAGGTTTACGGTCAGACCTGCCAGTTCCTTTGGACCCAGAAAAAAGACCAACTGCATCTGTGAAGAAGATAAATGTTTCATAATTAAGAAGCACTAAGTATTCCTATTTGTGTATCTAAATGACCATATACAGTACCCTTTGCCCACATTTAGGTCAATGGTATATAAAAGCTCACATTTGATCTCCATAAGTTTACAACATGACTGCTGATTCTTTCTTATGGGTTACAGCATTTTGAAAGTTACTTTTTGTGTTAATGACAGAAATCTATTTTGGTATCTGGGCAATTTTATTTCAATATTTTTAAGTTTATATGCTTTTACAGCTGTAGCGCCGGGCTCCTAACGAGTTGTGTTTTTCAAGTTTAATATTCCTAAAACCACAGTTGGGTTTACAGGGCTAATTATGCCAAATTATGGTCTCAGTATCAGTCTAGCTGGAATTGCACTGAGTTCTGCTTGACCGCAGGTGCCGCTGTCACCGCCGGCAAGACGAGAATGCAGTTTAGCTGTGTGTGTTGGATACCCTTCTCTCTCTCGCAATCAGCCTAGTGGGTGTGTTTGTCCCGCTGTGCATTCTGGGTTCCGGTATTTAAGGTACTGAGATCACCTGTTTCTGGGTTCCCGTCCAGAAGCCATCTTCTGTCTGTTTGGTCCTGGTCCTCCTGACCAGCCCCCGTGGCCCTCCTGGCCAGGGGTGCGGATCCATGCAATTTTGAGTCTCGGGGCTGCATAGCCCGAGGCGAAGCAACTGCAGGGACAAGCCTGAATGGATGTCAGGGCCGAATTATGCAAAAGTGGTCTGGTGCCATCTCGGTTAGGAGAGGCCCAGTAACTGGAGAAGCCTCCAGGGGAGGACTCTTCGGGAGGAAGCCATGCGCTAAGGCTGGCTTCTAAGAAGAAGCCTAGAGGCTCAGTTGAAGGACACTAAATGGATCTACACTCATACCGTATCGCCAGACCAGCTGCAAGATACTGGTACCATATGATAGCTCTCTAAATTTATCTAGTCCCTCAGTTACAACCAAGTCTGTGGCAGAGACTTTATTCTCAAGTGTTCTACAACCAAGTCTGTGGCAGAGACTTTGCTTTATCTAACACTGCTAGGCCTAGTGAGAGGAGGTCTATCTGGGTTGTGATAATCCAGTTGTGAGACAATTGCTCTCTGGATTTCTACAGTGATAGACTTTCTATTTAGCAGTTCCAAAAGTACCTTAACTTCCACCCTAACCCTGTACCCTACCTTTAAGAGACTGTTTTATCTTTTTTCCAATAAATAACCAAAAAAGGAGGATAAAGTGTCAGTTACTGCATTTCTTTGGGCCATTTACCACGGGAACCCCTAGACGGAGACGAGGTGAAGAAGGTAACGGTAAGCCCAATAAAACCAGCAGCTCCTTCGGGGGTTAGTGCTACACAGCTATATTTTTTTATACTTTAGATAACAGGGAAATAATTTGAATTTTTTTGTCTGGTTTTTATTTTGAGTTGAACACTAGAACTGAAAGAAACAGACAGCATTAAAACATTGTCAGAAGTTCTAACCTTTCCCACTCTACTAAAGTGTGTTTTTGTCAGTGTCAGAGAAATTTATTAACAATTCCTATCCAAAAAGAAAGTGTGAGCAAATTATCCCCCAAAAATGAAAGGCATCAACCCTACCCAGACAAATGTAAAGGGTATTTAAATTGCTCCCTTTTGATCTGGTAAATATACTACTGAAACTGTTTTGTTGTATCTGTTTGAAAAGTGCAAAAAATGCATGTTGATCCTGCCTGTCTACTGATAACTTCCCGTGTTCCCTACCTCTGATTTGCTTATATTGCTTCTAGCTATCTCTGAGGACTACAGAACTACCCCCCCCCCCCCCCGCCATTGTTATGGATAAGGGTAGGGGTTAGCGTGATAGGTACAGTACTGTATAGTGAGTGGGCACTCTCACCCTGGGATAGGAAGTGGGTTACTATCAGGATCTTAAAAAAATCAGCCAAAGTGATGATACTTACATTTAAAGTGGTTGTAAACCCTCACATAGACCCAGTGAATTGAACACCCTCAGATGATACGATTATATGAAACAAATCCTCCTACATAAGTTTTAGTTGTAAATCGTTTGTCTTCCCCTTTCTACACCCTTTCAAAATTGCAGATTATGTTGAGAGAGCTGATTGGAGGAAAGGGACCCCCCCATCCACATAGGCAGAGGAACGAAGGAACATGCAGAGCTATATTCTAACTAGACAAGCTCCCTGCTTATCTCCCTCTAAGCACCCACCCTGATACAAATTTTGAGCTTGTGTTATCTCATGTGTTGGAGAGCTTATCAGAAGTGACTCATGCTGATAACAGAAGAACAAAGCACCAGAGAGAAACAACACTTAGAGCTTTGGAGAGAGATAAGTAAACACTACAGATATATGTGCTTAGATCAAATTTCATGAATGGGGATTACAACCACTTTAATTCGAAGTGTGTCTTTGTGCTAGTGCGAGTTGTCATAGTAAAAATCTTCAGTCCTTTGCCACCCTCCCATACCCGTCAGCCCTAATTTTCTGGTGCTGTGGGGGTTAATGCCAGTGCTGGACCGGTGACAGACACTCATCAAGTCTGCTGACTTTTCCTGCCCTTTCCGCCATCCTCCTCCATTTATAAAAGTTATACTATAGCTTCCATAAATGAAAAGCGATTTATGAATGGAGGACAGTCAGATGAATGAAGTCCTCAGTCCTCATTTCATAGATTGATTTTCATTCATGGAAGCTATACCACAGCTTCTATGGATGGAGGAGGGGGCAGAAATGAAGGGCATAGTCAGCATTCTTGATGAGTTCCTGTCACAGGTCCAGCACTGTTATGAACCCAGCAGTATTGAAAGTTGGAAGAGTATGGATGGGGGGGGGGGGGGTATAGGATGGAAAATATGCCCACTATGATGGCACCAGCACAAGGTGATACTTTGCAAACTCTTGATAAGATCTTAGACCTTGGGCTAGTTGTCGGCCAGAACTAGCCAATGAACATTTATCTCAGCTCTATGATGATTATCATCAATTGTCCAATAGGGTTCACACTGAATTTTTGGCAGCGGTAAATATTAAAGTGTACGTAGGACCTAACAATGAACTGATGTTACTTGATCCTCTTTGGTTTGTTTAATATATGATTGGAAGTATTTTGTTATGTCTGTTTGTATGCAAAACAAGCCTGTTTTTTTTTTGTCAAAAATCCATACCTGTCCTGTGTCTTCTGCATATTTCTTGTGTTATCCTATTCTATCTTATCTTGGACTATGGATGATGTTGTAAAGATCTGAGAGTGGGAGTGGTTATGTAGTTTAACAAAAGACACTAGGTGGGGCTGACACCACCCAATCTAAAAAATTGTGTGTTTTGTCAGCCCACAACAAGGCATAAGAGCTGAATGCATTCCACAGTAATAAATGGATATTTTTGTCTGTGCTTCCAGTATCTTTAAAGGGATAAACCAGTGGGAAATATGCATATTTTTGTGAGCAGGTGGTAGTGCACTTTTAGGGAAACCACTGATGTCAGTGGGTGGAGTGTTGTACCTTATTGCACTTTATATTCTGGTGTGAGTGGGGCCCTGGGTGGAAGGTGGATGGGACTTGGCTACCCCTGACTTACAGCATTCAGGTTTGTAGCCATGAACAGTGGTAGGATTGTTGGGCTTAGGTCAGTGAATAGACTCCTTGTGAGGACCCCCGCTGGAGGACTCATGAAAGAGCATTTGGGAAGATGGCTGAACTTTAGAAGTGAATGTAATGATAAAGATGTGGAATTGAGAAGCTGCATGCCAAGTTAATATCTTTGAAGTTTTTCAGTAAATCACTGAAGGAGCACTCTGTGAAGGCAGTTTTTTTATTTAAGAAAGTGGGCCTTGTACTGGAAAACTGTGAATGCTGTGATGGGAGTGAGTTTCAGATCTGAGGTGAGTGAGGCACAAAATTGCAGAATAACCTCTCAAGAACAGATATGTACATATTCTATCTCAAGAAGAAGCTGGTCAGAGCCCCTGGCCAGCCTGGCATGAACCTGTAGCTAATACAGCTTGCCAATATATTACAGAGATGTACTGTATATGTCCTATGTTTGCTTTGCCATGACATACATTTTAAGAACTGTCGAAGGTGAAAACTTGGCCTTGAAGAGAAACCTCTTAATCTCTGTCATGGTTTTTTTTTTACCTGTAAAGGCGATCAGACTCTTTTATACTCTGCATGTGGTGAATTAGTCTAAGTGCAAACTGACTAAATTCCTCCCCTTAAAGTGGTTGTAAACCCACTTTTTTGACTTTTACCTATAGGTAAGCCTAGAATAAGGCTTACGTATAGGTAGTGGAAATATCTCCTAAACGTGCGCCGTTTAGGAGATATTTCACTTGTAGTCCGCCGGAAATCTTCACTGCGCATGCGCAGGGAAGAAACTAACCTAAAGGCCGTTTCTTCCCTAGCATATGCCGTAGGTCGTGGCTCCCGTGCGCATGCGTGGGAGTGACGTCACGCGGCTCCGCAAATCACTGAGCCGGAGTCCGCGGCCCCGAAGGAAGAGGGCAAGAAGATGGACGCTGCCCACCCAGGGGACGTCGCTGGATTCTTTTGCAGGTAAGTAGTACATAATGGGCTAGTATGCGATGCATACTAGCCCATTATGCTTTTCATTTGCAGGCTATACAGGGAGAAGAAGAGGAAGTAAAACCCATCAGGGTTTACTTCCTCTTTAAGCAGAGATCAGGGGTGCAAAGGGCTAGGCTAATGTTATACCTAGCAGCAGCGGTTGGTGGAAAAAAGTTGAGCATTTGGTATTTTTTTCTGGTTTTAAGAGAGTAGAGAGGTTTATTTTTTTGGTTTCAACTATTTTCATGTTTTGGGTGAACAAATGATAGATATTCAGGCCATTAAAAAAATGATGAAACCTCAGGTGGCAGTTGAATATAATTGGTAGGTGAATGAAAGCTAAGGAAACTTTCAATAAAATTGAAGTGTTTGGCTGCTGTCAGTGCTTGGCAATGTCAGCCAATTGTTAGGTTCCTTTTCAATTTCACGGAGAGTAAAGCAAGCACAGCTCCAGGTCGGTCCACCACTGTACTGCCCCCACAACCAGCTAGGGTACAGATCAGCTCCCACAGTGATAGATGTAGATAAAGGGTGTTTTTTATTTATTTATTTTGATGGTATAGATTGCTATATGTAGATATGTTTTATCTATATATGTTACTTTATATGTTGATTAAAAATTATAAATATCATAAATCCAAGCTTTTGACAATTTTTCCTATTCTGTATGTAGTGGAAACTGTAAAAGTATTTTTTATTTTATTTTTAGGGTACAGTATATATTTTCCTCTCAGAGCTTACAGGAATGTGCAGACATTCCTGTACTACTGCTTTACACTTTTTTTTAATGATAACTGGCAAATGCCATTTTTCATTTTTTTTATAGATACTGTAACTGCCTAGTACCACTTCCTTATATTTATATAAAGTAGATAACCGCCTATTACTGTGTCTTTATATTTTAATATGATATCTGCCCAGTACCACATCTTTTTTTTAATTATATAACACTGCCTAATGCCACTTTTTTACTTTCTTATAGTTAATGCGTTAACCCCAAAAAAAAAAAGATCCTGTTCCCTTAAAGCATGTTATACAGCACAGTGCTTATGCTGTGTCATTTGGCCCCCTTTAACACCTAAAAAACCTGGCTGATCCGGCCTGGCTATACCCTTCCCATGTATGCTGACTCCGATATATCAGGGCTGCTGAGCTCTGACACTGGAGTCAGCGTACGTGCCTCCATCATATGCTGCCCTGCTCTCTTGTGTCTCCTCTGTCCTTCTCCCCCTCCCCTCCCTGTCTGCTCGTACCAGTGCCTGCCCCCCTACCCCCCCCCCCCCCCACTCCTGCTGCTCTCATATCTGCAGCTAAATCCTCCCATCCTCTCTGTACTATAATAATAAGTGTCCCTGTGCCTGAGTAGTGTAAAAAATATGCCGATCTGTACCTATATGACCGGAGCTCCCGGAGCTCTCTCTCTCCTCTCTCCCCCCCTCCTCCCTGGCTGAAATCAGCGCCCTGACTACTGGAACTGTGAGCCGAGAGAGAAGAGATCTGACAAGTTAGCTGACCGTCAGGAACCAAGCTTATACAGGTACAGATCGGCAGATCTTTTACAATACACAGGCACAGGGACACTTATTATTATGGAACAGAGGGGATGGGAGGATTTGAAAGAAGTGGGTTAACAACCACTATAACTGTTCAGTTACACTTCTTTTTTTTTTTTTTTTTTTTTTTGTTTATTGAAATAATTACCTGGTGCCCCTTCTTTATTTTTATATACATAACTGCTTAATAGCATGTCTTTAATTGTATATACTGTAGATAACTTCCCAGTGCCACTTCTTTATTTGTTGAATAGATAACTGCTGAGAAACCCTTCCTTATTATTATATAGATAACTTCCTTTTATATATATATATTTTTTAATAACTGACTAGTACCACTTCTTTATTTTTTTATATAGCTAGTCCTAAAAGATTGCCGGTTGCTTGCCTATGAGTGTCCTTGCTTGATACACTAAATGTCCAAGATATGACAGGAGTCACTGAAGTATAAAACAACTTTATTCCAAAGCCATACAAGCTGTCAGGACATACCTCCTTAAAGCCACTCCACACTAATTCATTTCACCTGAATGGGTGAATGAGTGGAAAGGCTTTAAAGTGGATGTAAACCCCCAAAAAAATATTATTTTTTTTATGTCAAAATGTAGAGAATAAGATTTCCTTTCATTTGAGCCCAGTCTTGCCACACAGATTTACTCCAGCCCTGAGAAATCCTCTTTTATTGTTCAGTTAGAAATATCTTGACAAAGTGCTGAAAATGTTGTCAAAAACGCCCCCTTGCTGTGAGTGACAGGTGATTTACATATCTCATGCACTAGCCTAAAAGAGGCATATCCTGTGTAATTATAAAAAGTGAGAAATCCACCCCTCCCCCACATAACAAATCCTGTGATCAATGTATCCTCAGACACACACACTGCACTATAACAATCATCAGATGACTGGATGTTCTATTCTGCCCAACTCTGACTACATACATCTCCCCTATATTCTTCTTGCTGTTCACTCGAGAATACATTTATTTTCACTCTGGTCTGTGGATCTGTGGTCTGTGCCTGTCTCAGGCTAGTGCATGAGATATGTAAATCAGCTGTCACTCCCAGCAAGGGGGCGTTTTTGACAAAGTTTTCAGCACTTTGTCAAGATCTTTCTAACTGAATAATAAAAGAGGATTGCTCAGGCCTCGAGTAAATCTGTGTGGCAAGGCTGGGCTCAAATGAAAGGAAATCATATTGTATATGACATTTTTGGGGGTTTACATCCACTTTAAGGTGGGCTGTTCTGACAGCTTGTTTGGATTTGGAATAAAATTGTTTGTCTGTCATGCCCAGTATTATTTCTTTATTTTTGTAATAGATAACTTTCCAGTACCTTGTTTTAATTTGTATTTAGATAAATACTTAGAGCCATGTCTTTGTTTTTCATTTAGTGTAGATTACTGCCTAGTACCACTGCATTATTTGTCTTCTAGACTAGATAACAGCCGAGAACCAATTCTTGACTTTTTAAATAGAAGACTGTGTTTCTATTTTTTAGAATAATTGTCTAGTCAGTTCCACTTATTTTTTATTGTTTCTTTTCTATATAAATGCCTAGCACCACATCAATATTTTTATATAGGTAACTGTCCTGTACAATTCCTTTTTTTTTTTTTTTTTTAATATATATTTCTTATTTTTTTTTTAGAGATTGCTTACCGGTATTGTTTCTTTATTGTCTTTTTAGAAAACGTCCCACTATTTTTTATACATATCAGTCCAGTTCTACTTTTTTATTGTTTTTTTTTTTATCGTATATAAACTGCCCAATGCTACTTCCTTTTTGTTTATAAAAATAATTGCTCAGGGACAATTTGGTATTCATTATAGATGAATAACCAGTAACACTTTCTTATTGTTTTTTTTTTTTAAACTGCATAGTGCCATTTCTTAATTGTTCTTTATAGATAAAGTGCCGAGTATCCCTTCTTTATTTTTTGTTAAAAAACTTCCCAGTACTACTTCTGTATTGCTTTTTATAGATAATGGTTCAGTAATGTTTCTTTATTTTTATAGATAACTGCCAAATGCATTTTAAGTTGTTTTTTTTTGTTTTTTTAATATAAATAAATGATTAGAATTATTTTTTGTGTGTGTTTTGTAGAAAACAATGATGGCATAATGTCTTTATTTGCTTTCTAATTGCACACTACTACTTCTTTATTTGTGTTTAAATTTTTTTTTATATAGATATCTGCCTAGTGCCTGTCCTTTACTGATTTTTATATAAATATCTGCAGAGTACGCATTTTTTTGTTTTAAATAGATAACAGCCCTGTGCAGGCCTGGGACAAGGGGTGGGCAGGAGGGGCGGCTGCCCCTGGCACAATGGTATATTGCAGGGGTAGGGGGCACCCTGAGCCTAACCCTAAGGGAAAGGGGGGGCGCAGTTTGGCATCTTTGCCCTGGGCACTGGATGACCTTGTCCCGGCACTGGCCCTGTGCCATGTTCTGTTTTTAGTTTTATAGATAACTGACTAGTCTTCTTTAGTATATTTTTATGCAAAGGTCCCCCAGTGTCCATTTACATTTTTTGGGTGTTTGTTTTCGAAGTACTGCTTCTTTATTTATTGTGTTTTTGTTTTTTATGTAGGGAAAATATATACTATCGTACTACATACCTACTGTGTGCTTTATAATGTTACTTATTTGTTTGATCGTTTTGTTTAAAGATAGTTTTTAAAGGGTTGAACCCCAAAAAAGTGAATTTCATTTTTACTTCTCTCGGGGGGTACTTGTAATATGGTTTCTGGCCCAGAGTTCACAGCTACTGCATGCTCAGTGTAAAGGTTATGGCTACAGTATGTTTCTTTATTTGATCTTTACATCTTTGCTTAAGACTCCTCTTGGTAAAGTGGGGATCTGTGGATTGAGGTGACATCACTGGTGTCTATCCATTACTGAAGTGCCAGTTCTGAGTGGACTGGCTGTTTAGGAAATCAATCCATGTGATCCTTCTTCTATTAAGTGATCAAAACTGACTCATTAAGGGAAATTGTATGCACTGTGGGCCTTACTTAGGGTCTGTGTGTAGGTAAGACTCAGACCTTTAATATTTCAGTGAGAACATATTAAATAGTGTAGGCATAGTTCTCAGAATATATATATAAAATACAGTTTTGAGCTATTAAGATGTGTGTTCCGGTGGATATGATGTACATATTCCTTTAAAGTTTCAGTGACAATTAAAATGTACAGTGCATCTGGAAAGTATTCACAGCGCTTCACTTTTTCCACATTTTGTTTCACAATTTTACAAACAATATCCCATAATGACAACGGGAAAGAAGTTTGTTTGAAATCTTTGCAAATTTATTAAAAATAAAAAAATAAAAAGAATCACGTACATATTGTATTTACAGCCTTTGCCATGACACTCAAAATTGAGCTCAGGTGCATCCGGTTTCCACTAATCTTCCTTGAGATGTTTCTAAAACTTGATTAAAGTGCACCTGTGGTAAATTCAGTTGATTGGACATGATTTGGAAAGGCACACACCTGTCTATATAAGGTCCCACGGTTAACAGTGCATGTCAGAGCACAAACAAGCCATGAAGTCCAAGGAATTGTCTGTAGACCTCCGAGACAGGATTGTATGGAGGCACAGATCTGGGGAGGGGTACAGAAAAATGTCTGCAGCATTGAAGGTCCCAATGAGCACAGTGGCCTCCATCACCTGTGAATGGTAAAGAAGTTTGGAACTGCCAGGACTCTTCCTAGAGCGGGACGCCTGGCCAAACTGAGTGATTGGGGGAGAAGGGCCTTAGTCAGGAAGGTGACCAAAAACCAGGCCTGTATGGTAGAGTGGCCAGATGGAAGCCATTTCTCAGTAAAAGGCACATGACAGCCCATCTGAAGTTTGCCAAAAGGCACCTGAAGGACTCTCAGACCATGAGAAATAAAATGCTCTGGTCTAATGCAACAAAGATTGAACTCTTTGGCCTGAATGGCAAACTTCATGTCTGGAAGAAACCAGGCACTGCTCATCACCTGGGCAATACCATCCCTACAGTGAAGCATGATGGTGGCAGCATCATGTTGTAGGGATGTTTTTCAGTGGCAGGAATTGGGAGACTAGTCAGGATCAAGGGAAAGATGAATGCAGCAGAGACATTCTTGATGAATACCTGCTCCAGGGTGCTCTGGACATCAGACAAGGGTGAAGGTTCATCTTTCAACAGTACAATGACCCTAAGAACACAGCCAATATAACAAAGGAGTGGCTAACGGGACAACTCTGTGAATGTCCTTGAGTGGCCCAGCCACATTCCAGACTTGAACCCAATTTAACAACTCTGGAGAGATCTGAAAATGGCTGTGCATCGACGTTCTCTATCAAACCTGATGGAGCTTGAGAAGTCCTGCAAAGAGGAATGGAAGAAACTGCCCAAAAATAGGTGTGCCAAGCTTGTAGCATCATAATCAGAAAGACTAAAGGCTGTAATTGGTGCCAAAGGTGCTTCATCTAAGTAGGCTGTGAATACTTATGTACATGTGATTTTCTCATTTTTTTTCAGATTTCAAACAAACTTCTTTCACATTGTCATTATGGGGTATTGTTTGTAGAATTTTGAGGAAAATAATGAATGTAATCCTTTTCAGAATAAGGCTGTAAAGTAACTTGTTATGGAAAAAGTCAAGCGCAGTGAATACTTTCCGGATGCACTGTACACACGGTTCTCTAGATCAGCCTTGGACCCTAAGCCATCGCTAGAAGTTTTTAGGGGTTCCTTGGGCATTGTGGCAGATTGATTTCCTGCTTGACTGTCCGCCATAGTCTCAGCACCACTGTCATTAGGCAGAACCTCTCCTTTTGCCTCTCAGGAAAGTAACTTCCTCTTGCCTCTCAGGGAAGTAACTACTGATTAATATTTTTAGTTGTACATAAGAGGGACATTCTTCCCACTGACCAACAATGTAACAGGGTCCTTCTCCCAGTGACCACTAATTTAAGGGAGCACCGCTACACTGACTACCAATGTAAGGGACCAATGAAAGGAGTACCAGACCAAATGATAAAGGAGTCCAAATTTATTTTACTGGTATACACTAAAAAACAGCCAATGTGTTTCAGGGGCCTTAAAAAAATTCCCCCTTTGTCAGGGTTTCAGTTAAAATAAAACACTTGAATGGACTCAGAATAGGGCTTACCTGTGTGAATCTGTGTGGGGAAGCTAATTACTGGTTTACTGGACTAGGAGAGTTACCAGCCATTCACATCTGTGTGAGCAATCAAGATAAGAAGTTTCTTATTTTGAAGGCAGCCCTACTGAAAAAGCGTTTTGTTTTTTTCTGGCCCCTGGAATGCATTAGCTGTTTGTTTAAGTGTAAACCAATACATTTAATTGGAATGTTCTATTATTTGGTCGTGCACTCTTTTCATTGGTGCATGTTTTTTTTCTTGTAACCTGCTGGGTAACCACTAGGGGGTAGCCCTGTCTGTTCTGAGCAGCCTAACCTAAGCCAATAAACTCTCCAAATGATTGTATCCTCTCACTTGAGCTTGTATGAACTCATTTCAAAGTCCCAGCTCCCCTTGGATGCTTTTTTCTTCATTGGAGTACCAATGTAAGGGGTCATTTCTATACCCACCACCAATATAAAAAGGGAATTTCCATACTGACCACCAGTGTAACAGGGCACTTTTACACTGTGTACTTTTACAGTGAATACCAACATAAGCGTGTGCCTTTTCACTGATCGGCAATGTAAAGGATACACTTCCTCTACACCAGGGGTGCCCAACCTTTTGAAGAGCGAGGGCCACTTAAGCTACTTGGTAACTGGTCGCGGGCCACAATGAGCGGATGGCAGGTCTGTGTCTGCTCTGTATATGCAGAACAGATACGGACACAGCCCACTAAATACTCTTTTTTTTTTTTTTTTTTTCCAAGATCGGATTGGAGGTGGGACACAAGTCGGTTTACATCTGCCATGCCTTAGAGGTGAATGGAGGGTCCAATTGGGTCAGACTGACTGTGTGAAAGGGGCCCAAAGCTGCTTTCACACAGATGCTTTCCTGCACTTTGCAATAGACTTCTATTATATTCTGCAGGTTTGGTGCACTTTCAGAAAGTTCACCAAACTCGCAGGTAATAACAGAAGTCTATGGCTCAGTGCAGGTAACCTGCAGGTGCACTGCTCTGTACCTGCAGATCAGTTTGAAAGCAGCCCAGTAACCACTGCAGAATAGATATGCCCATATAGACCCAGTGATTTTATTAATAAAACTGACCTTTAATAATAGTATTCTATTCTATTTTATCCCAGAGCAGGAGGTCGCGGGCCACATCAGAGGGCTCCGCGGGCCACTGGTTGGGCACCCCTGTTCTACACCAACTATTAGAATAAGTGTGCTTTCCCACTGAACACCAATGATAAGTGTACATTTTCATTTGACCTCCAATGTAGAGGGGAATTGCGAAGACAATCAATATAAGGGGAACATCATCCTAGTAACCACCAATGTAGTGGTGTACTTCTCCACTTACCACTAATGTAAGGGGTCCTACTACGCTGACCACCAGTTTATCTGTACATATAAGAATAGTGAAGCTGGTGTTGCAGAGGCCTGAACATCTTTTTAAGAATTACCCATTTTGGTAAAAAGATTAGGAAAGGCTGCTCTAGATGTTTCCTGGAAATGACATGGAAGTCACTGCACCCTGTTAAAGCTGAAGTTTAGTGTTTTGTTGTTTTCTTATTTAATCAGCAGTAAGGATGGTAATTAAAGTTTTGTGTGCTGGTGGCTGCTGTGTTTCTTAAATTCTGCAGTCGTCTATCCCCCTAGATACCCCTGTAGTTGTTATGTTCAGGTGTTATGGGGGATAATACGTATATGTATGTATAACTACCAAAGGTCTCACTTGTGACAGGGCCCTGGAGTTCTGCCACTGTTGGGGGGCCCCAAGAGCCCAGACTGTGGCTCCCCGGGGCTCTGAACTAAGAGAGTCTATATCTCACAGCCCAGAGCCAGCACTGACAGTTACCCCCATCACCAAGGACAGGAGAGGAGAGAGAGAGATGGTTCTGCTCCTCCTCCTTCCACCCTTTCCTCCTGTGTCTGCTCATTGGGAGGCAGGAGAAAAAGAGCTTTAAACTTCCCACCCATGAATCCCCTTCTCTGAGGCACAACACTGCTGGGAAGTGTGGATGGGAAGTTTTAAGCCCAACAGCCAGAAGAGGAAAGGTGCTGACTACCAATGTGTAAGTGAGCTCTTCATCCATCCACTGTGAGTGAAGTCTCCCCCTTACATCCCTTCCCTCTCCTGCCTCCTAGTGAGTATCTAATGTAAGAGGGACTCAGATGCAAGGGGAGCTCTGTGGATTGTGATGTAAGGGGAGGCTTTGGTGAGCAACAACCTCCTTATATCATAGTTCCCCTTTACACCAGAGTCCACAGCATTTCCCCTTATATCAAAGCCCCCTTAAGTTAGGTTTTATTTTATTTGTACATGTTCCAGAGTTCACAAAGATCCCCTTACAGTGAAAGTGGAAATTCTGTGGATTCTGATGTAAAAGGGCTCTGCGGGCTCTGATGTAAGGGGCACACTGCAGATTTTAATGTAAGGGGGGTTCTGCAGACTCTGATGTAAGGGGCATTCTGTGGACTCTGATGTAAGGAACACTCTGTGGAATCTGATGTAAGGAGCGCTCTGTGGAATCTGATGTAAGGAGCGCTCTGTGGAATCTGATGTAAGGAGCGCTCTGTGGACTCTGATGTAAAGGGGGCTCTATGGACTCTGATGTAAGAGGCACTCTGTGGACTCTGATGTAAAGTGCACTCTGTGGACACTGATGTAAGGGGCTCTCTGCGGACTGTGATGTAAGAGGGACTCTGCGGACTCGGATTTAAGGGACTCTGCAGACTCTAATGTAAGGGGGGCTCTGTGGACACTTATGCAAGGGGCACTCTGCTGACTCTTATGTAAAGAGGGTTCTGAAGGCCCTCGTGTAAGGGGCACGCTGCAGACTCTGATGTAAGTGGGGGCTCTGGTTACCAGAGACCCCCTTATTTTACAGTTCCCCTTTACACCAGAGTCTGCAGCGCTCCTTCTTGCTTCAGAGTCCCCAGAGTTCTCCCTTACATCAGAGTCTACAGAGGGACTTCTGCGTGTTCAGCTAATAGAGGAACTCTGTGGATTCAGATGTAAAGGGAAACTCTGTGAATTCAGATGTAAAGGGGAAACTGTGAATTCAAATGTAAAGGGGAACTCTGCAGAATCAGATATGAACGTGAACTCTGTATTCAGTGCAATTGGAAATTCTGAGATGTAAGGGGGCTCTGTGGACTTTAACTCTGCAGATTCAGATGTAAAGGAAAATCTGCAGCTTTAGATCTTAAGTGGAACTCAGCAGATTCAGATGTAAAGTTGAAACTCTGGATTCAGTAAATGGAAATTCTGAGAACTCTTATGTAAGGAGCGCTCTGTGAAATCTGATGTAAGGGGGCTCGGCAGACTCTGATGTAAGGGGCGCTCTGCAGACTCTGATGTAAGGGGCGCTCTGCAGACTCTGATATAAGGAGTGCTCTGCAGACTTTTATGTAAGGAGCGCTCTGTGTAATCTGATATAAGAGGCACTCTGTGGACTCTGATGTAAGGGTCACTCTGTGGACTCTGATGTAAGGGGCACTCTGTGGACTCTGATGTAAGTGGGGGCTCTGCGGACTCTGATGTAAGGGGGGATCTGCTGACTATGATGTAAGAAGGGCTCTGCGAGCTCTGATGTAAGGGGCACTCTGTGGACTCTGAGGTAAGGGGCACTCTGCAGACTCTAATGTAAGGGAGGCTCTTCAGATTTTGATGTAAGGGGGTTATGCAGACTCTGATGTAAGGGGGGCTCTGCAGACTCTGGTGTAAAGGGAGCTCTGCGGACACCGATGTAAGGGGGCTCTGTGGACTCTGATGTAAGTGGGGGCTCTTGTTACCAGAGACCCCCTTATATAACAGTTCCCCTTTACACCAGAGTCTTTAATGTTCCTTCTTGCTTCAGAGTCCCCAGAGTTCCCTCTTACATGAGAGTCTACAGAGTCACCACTTACAGTGTAAGGGAATTCTGCATGTTCAGCTGTAAGAGGAACTCTGTGGATTCAGATGTAAAGGAAAACTCTGCGGATTCAAATGTAAGGGGAACTCTGGATTCAGTGCAAGTGGAAATTCAGAGATGTAAGGGGGCTCTGTAGACTCTGATGTAAGGGGCGCTCTGTGGACTTTGATTTAAGGTGCACTTTGTGGACTCTGATGTTAGGGGGCTCCGCGGACTCTGATGTAAGGGGCACTCTATGGACTCTGATGTAAGGGGCACTCTGTGGACTCTGATGTAAGTGGGGGCTCTGCAGACTCTGATGTAAGTGGGGGCTCTGCGGACACTGATGTAAGGGGGGTGCTGCAGACATTGATGTAAGAAGGGCTCTGCAAGCTCTGATGTAAGGGGCACTTTGTGGACTCTAATATAAGGGGGGGTCTGCGGAATCTGATGTAAAGGGTAGTCTGTGGACTCTGATGTAAGGGGCAGTCTGTGGACTCTGATGTAAGGGGCAATCTGTAGACTCTGATGTAAGGGGCGCTCTGTGGACTCTGATTTAAGGTGCACTTTGTGGACTCTGATGTTAGGGTTGCTCCGTGGACTCTGATGTAAGGGGCGCTCTATGGACTCTCATGTGAGGGGCACTCTGTGGACTCTGATGTGAGTGGGGGCTCTGCGGACACTGATGTAAGGGGGTTCTGCAGACTGTGATGTAAAAAGGGCTCTGCGAGCTCTGATGTAATGGGCACTCTGTGGACTCCAATGTAAGGGGGGTCTGCGGACTCTGATGTAAGGGGCAGCCTGTGGACTCTGATGTAAGGGGCAGTCTGTGGACTCTGAGGTAAGGGGCAGTCTGTGGACTCTGAGGTAAGGGGCAGTCTGTGGACTCTGATGTAAGAGGCAGTCTGTGGACTCTGATGTAAGGGGCAGCCTGTGGACTCTGATGCAAGGAGTGCTCTGTGGACTCTGATGTAAGGGGGCTCTATGGACTCTGATGTAAGAGGCACTCTGTGGACTCTGATGAAAAGGGCACTCTGTGGACACTGATGTAAGGGCCCTCTGCAGACTCTGATGTAGGTGGGGGCTCTCTGGATTCTGATGTAATTGGGGGCTCTGCGGACTCTGATGTAAGGGGGCTCTGCAGACTGTGATGTAAGAGGGACTCTGCAGACTCTGATTTAAGGGACACTCTGCAGACTCTGATGTAAGGAGCACTCTGCAGACTCTAATGTAAGGGGGGCTCTGCAGACTCTTATGCAAGGGGTGCTCTGCTGACTCTGATGTTAGAAGGGTTCTGAAGACCCTCATGTAAGGGTTACCAGAGACCCCCTTATATCACAGTTCCCCTTTGCACCAGAGTCTACAGTATTCCTTCTTACTTCAGAGTCCCCATATTTCTCCCTTACATCAGAGTCTACAGAGTCACCCCTTACAGTCTACGGGAACTCTGTGTGTTCAGGTGTAAGAGGAACTCTGTGGATTCAGATGTAAAGAGAAACTCTGCGGATTCAGATGTAAAGGGGAAACTCTGTGAATTCAGATGTAAAGGGGAACCCTGCGGTTTCAGATGTGAAAGGGAACTCTGGATTCAGTGCAAGTGGAAATTCTGAGATGTAAGGGGGCTCTGTGGACTTTGATGTAAGGGGCACTTTGCAGACACTGATGTTAGGGGGGCTCTGCAGACACTAATGTAAGGGGGGCTCTGCAGACTCTGATGTAAGGGGTGCTCTGCAGACACTGATGTAAGGGGCGCTCTGCAGACTCTGATATAAGGAGTGCTCTGCAGACTCTTAAGTAATGAGTGCTCTGTGGACTCTGATGTAAGGGGCACTCTGTGGACTCTGATGTAAGTGGGGGCTCTGCGAACTCTGATGTAAGGGGTGCTCTATGGACTCTGATATAAGGGGCACTCTGTGGACTCTGATGTAAGGGGCACTCTGTGGACTCCGATGTAAGGGGCACTCTGTGGACTCTGATGTAAGTGGGTTCTCTGCGGAATATGATGCAAGTGGGGGCTCTGCGGAATATGATGTAAGTGGGGGCTCTGCAGCCTCTAATGCAAGGAGAAATCTGCAGACTCTAATGTAAGGGGCACTCTGTGCACTCTGATGTAAGGGGCACTCTGTGCACTCTGATGTAAGGGGCGCACTGCCAACTCTGTTGTAAGGGGGGCTCTGCAGACCCTAATGTAAGGGGCGCTCTGATGTAAGTAGGGGCTCTGGTTACCAGAGACCCCCTTATACAGTTCCCCTTTACACCAGAGTCTGCAACAATCCCTCCTTAAATCAGAGTTCTCAGTGTTCCCCCCTTAAATTAGAGTCTTAGAGTCCCCAGAGTTCTCCCTTACATCTGAGTTTGCAGAGTCACTCCTTACAGTGTAAGTGAACTCTCTGAGTTCAGATGTAAGGGGTGACTGTGGATTCAGATGTAAAGGGAAATCTGCAGATTCAGATGTAAAGTGGAAACTCTGTGGATTCAGATGTAAAGGGGGAACTTTGGGGATTCTTGTGATTAAATCCATATGATTAGAAATGTTATTTATTCACAAAATATATGTATAGTGTGTACTTAAAAAAAAAAGGTAGCAAATCTACTTAAGATGGCAGAACATGTAAAAGTGTCCCGCTGTGGCACTGTAATAAAGGCCCCAGCGATGAGGGTAAAGGGCAGCGGGATCAATGGGAAGGGCCTTGGGCTCAGAGAGAAGGGAGGGGGTGTGTCAGGGGCACCCTTCATGGTTTCTTGCACTGGGCCCCTGAATGCTCTAGTTATGTCTCTGACTTGTCACATGCACCGGTCAAAAGTGCCAACTACACCCACCCTTTCGGCCTCCATTCAAAGAAATTGTACTTCCACAATTTCCACAATGAAAAGGGCTTTATGAATGATGGGTGGATAAAGTAAAGGCTGACCTTCTCCTTTCATAGAGCACTTTTGTGGGAAGTGTTAGTGCTGCGTCCATGAAAAGAGACGGGGGGTAGGGCATAGTCAGCACTTGACCAATGCCTGTGATAGGTGCAGCCACTAATAATACCCCCCGCTGAACTGCAGCCTTAAGTTTGTTGGACTGTATTAGGAAATCTAATATGGAAAGCTTCATGTTTATATTTTTCTTGAAGATAATAATAGGGTTAGTTTATGGCCTATTAAATAGAAATAAAGGGCAATAAAAACGTAATTATGAGTCGCTTTACTGTGGGTTACTGCATATCATAGCTCTTTGGGCTGTGTTATTATTATGTATAGGCATTGGAGTTCATGTACAACTGTCATAAGAGAAATGGCGGTTGCCCTGGCTGATCTCTCTCCCTAAGAATACTATCTGCTCAGCTGTCATTCTGGTCCTCAGGTCCTCACTTTGAATCATGTGTAGCGGTAACACTTTCACAAGTGTCCGCTATATGTGGAAATTTAGTTTTTCCCTCAGAACAGTAATGGGGTTCTGAGGGTTAATTGTGCAGGTTAACTTTGGCATCAGTTTGGCTGGGCTGTACTAGGGTTCTGCCTGGTCACGGGTGCAGTGAGGTACACATGACAGGCTTAGAACCAGGCCTGGTTGGACATCTTAGGTATCAGTCTTCCCCGGAGCCAATCAGTGGGTACGCCTGGCCCCGCTGGGTAGTCTGGGGAAGGGTACTTAAGGTGCTGAAGTCACGTGTTCGGGGTTTGGCCGCAGTCCTGTTTCCTGGTTCTGGACCGGGGTAGCCCCACGAGGGGTCCCGGGCCTGGGAGTGCTTGCCGTCCAACAAACATGGTCAGTTTGACTAGCCCCATAGACCCGCATGGTCTGGGGCAAGGATCCGTCTGTTCCCGAGTCTCGGAGTCAGTTAGCCCGAGGCCCAGTAACTGAAGGAGGATTCAAGGCGTCCTGGTGTGCTCTCATTATTGGAGGGGCACCACAGCTCATATAGGTGACCAGGGAAGGACTCTTCGTAGGAGGGGCAACAAGCTGGCATCTCAAGAGGAGCCTGGTTGCTGAGTTGCATGGACACTAAAGAATCTACACTTCCGCAGTACTGCTAAGGAGACCGAGAAAGTTCCAGGTACTGTGGGAAAGGTTCCTATTCACCTTCGGTTGCAAGTTCATTCTGTGTCAGAGACTTTTAACAAGTTTCCGGATCACATTTTCAGCTGCTATACCTCTGGCTAGAGGCATATCTGACTTAGAAGTACCCAGCTGCGTGTGGCTACTCTCTGGGTTTGATTAAGGACATTTGTGGATGTCAGCAGCTCAAGGTGCCTGAGTTTCTTCACTCTTGCCCTCTATTCCTATTCGAGACTGTGTTTTGTTGGATGTTACCACTGAAAGAATAAAAACCTTCAAAAGGACTTTTATTGTTTCAGCATCCAAAGTGTTTGGGTACTAACCCTGGGAACCCCTGGATATTCATCGACAAGCCAAGCGGAGGTAACCGGTAAGCCCAAAAGTCAAGGCCGCCCCTCAGAGGGTTGTGGCCGCTACACATGAATCTGGAGCAAGGGCGCAGGTGCGCACATCTGGCCTGATCTGAAAACTTGTTCTGGCTGAGTGGCCCAAAAAACAATGAAGCCAGAGGATCAACATGACAACTAGCATTTTTAGAAGTGGCGTGAATGTATATGTGGATAGCAATGTGTAACTAGCAAGCAGACAGCAATAACAAATACATAACATAACAAAAAATACGTCAAACAACTTATATAAAGAAGAAGAAATTAGTACTCTTTACATTGTCGGCTAAGCAAATGTCTTCAAGGACTACTTCCTAGGTCTCTAAGCCCTCACCTTGCTTGCCTATAAACTGTGATTTCAATGAGTAGACTTTATACTATTGCGGGTTAGGTTATAAGTACAAGTATCCCCAAACCAGGTTAGTTGGTTTACACCCTAGCACCCCTTTTGTTTTGGGTTTAGTTTAACCAGTAGCAAATAGGTTAGTTAGATTAGACAGCACTAGCACAATACAAAAGCAGTGGCTAAGATGCATAATTGTAGCACATCAAAAAAGAGCAACAAAGGTCTTTTTTTTTTTTTCAATGAAAATTTATTATAAGCAAACAGACAGCTACACAGACACAAAGTATAGATGAAAAAAGCATTGCTGGCGGGTTCTTATAGGGAATACAGTCAATGAACAATTGTACAATGTTCAGCTGATCTTCACAATAACATAAAGAAATTAGATGGTGATGACACAACATTCCCATGTCTTCCATGATTAAAGTACATACAATATTCCAGTTCATAGTTATATATTTAACAAGACATTTTGTTGTGGGAATATACATATATAGTATATATATATATATATATATATATTAAAGTTTACTTTAGGATTTTACATTACTCCCAGGTTATGATTATTTACAATGAGTTAATATAGGTAAAGCTTAGGGAATTGTACAATAGTGGACCTATCTTACAATAAGTTGTTTGCAAGTTACGCCAGCAGTTGTTGTGGATGTCATGATAAAGGGAAATACTGTATAGGCATCCAAGGATGTAAGCTCTGCCTTTGTTGGGAGCTGGACAGTGGTCTTTTCAGTAATTAATTAGTGGACCTTCAGGTGGGGAAGCGGGGAAAGAACAACGAAAAGAAGCTGGAATCTGCACAGGACACAACATTGCTACTGATCAAACTAAATTTCCTACTGCTAACATGTAGCACTTGGATAGTCCAATTACGAGTGGTAGAATACCTTCAAAGGTAGTGTTTTTGAGGAATCGAGCAAAAAATAAAAAATTGCATTGACAACACATGTTATAAAACCAGGGCAAAACAAGTGACCTAATTGATTTCCTGCCTCTTTAAACTCATTAGACTCAATAGGTAAAAAGAGAACTGAATGGTTCCTGAATCTCAAAGTGCATCTGATCTTTCTCTTTACATAGCTAAATACATTCAAAGTGCATCAAAACAAAGAAAAGGGTGTAAAAATCTTACCGTTCATTTTCTATCGAAAGCAGCCACAGTCTGAGTTGAAAAGCCTGTTCCCTGTCAGCATGCTACAGGGAAGAACCCTTGCTCCCGGTGAGGAGTCAGTGGTCTTTCTAAAGAGGTTCAATACACCCTTTCCCATCAGCAGATGTGGTTCAACAGGGAGCATGTTGGACCCCCACATAGATACCACAGCTTCCACATAGGGAGAAAGGGTCCTTCTCTACAGGGTGCTGGAAGGAGAAAGGGTCCTTCTCTACAGGGTGCTGGAAGGAGAAAGGGTCCTTCTCTAAAGGGCGTTGGAAGGAGAAAGGGTCCTTCTCTAAAGGGTGCTGGAAGGAGAAAGGGTCCTTCTCTAAAGGGTGCTGGAAGGGGACAGGCTGTGGCTGGTTTCTATTAAGGAAAACAAATTACAACACATTAAACATAGTTTGTTCTGATGCAGCTGCAATGTATTTAGCTCCTTTCAACTGAAAGTTTAATTAAGCTTTAAACTCCAGGTTTACATTGACTGGTCTAATATATAGCTGGATATTCAATCTACAGAATTTGTGAATTTTGGTAATGATTTGAGTGCTTTCAAACAACCATAACTGTGCTTCTGTGAATATTGATAAACCCCTTCCTCTTACTCACAGCTTCATATTGGTTTGGAAAACCGAGTTCCACAACTTTAACTGGAGAGCTAGGGGCTGTGCGAAGCCCGATCCCTGGTTTAGAATCACCCAAGACTAGATGGACTGTTTGTTAAGGGAGGTTGGCAATACCAACATCTTCCTTAAAGGTGATGCTAACACAACACTGATTTCAGTAAAAATGTTAAAGGACAGTGACAAAACCACTCAGCTGTAATTTGTCAAATAACAAAGGAGTTATACCTTCTTAATTATTAATAAGGACACGGTAGCACCCTTTTTAATACCTTAATAGCAGCCTCTTTAACTGACCATGAATTCAAACGGGAATATGCCCACATTGGAATCCTTGAGTGTTTTAAGAAGTGGGCAGATCTAGTGCTTCTGCAATTTTGATTAGTTTTGTGTGCACTTTAAAGGGTATCTATAGCCAAAACTTTTTTTTTATTATTATTTGAATAGAATAGGGAAGGGTTGGACCCTTTGTTAATTTTTTTTCCTGATATCGTTGCCCCCCCCCATTGGAGATGTTCAACTTCTCGTTTTATTGGTGACCATTGTCACAGGGGAAGAAAGTGAGGAGAAATACAAAATATTAGGGTTGTTCTCATAACAAGACAAGAAGTAAGAAGCAATCTTTCATTGGGGACACCTGTTCCAGGGACAACCATCTAAGAGGAGAACGCTCCACATTTTGGGAGATTGTCTCGAACTTCCTGTTGCAATTAAGTTGGCAAGTACTGAGTTAAACAATGATGGTACGTTGGTTTTCTAAACAGTATCCTTCTACCTCCTATAGAGTCTGGTTATTGCATTTTTACAAGATTTAGTGTATTACTAACCTCCACTAAAGCTTCACAAATGAAATGGAATCCCGTAAAGAACACTGCATGCATTATCTGTTTGTAATTAAGTCCACTTAGAACCCTCAACAAAGAAAGGCCTGCATACAGATAGCAGTTTGTTTAATCACTGAACTAGTGACCTGACTGGAAAGCACATGGACACTGCTCAATTCCCAGCAAATAAAGAGAAAAATCCAGGAAACCAGATGACAATCTAGAGTATGTCCCAAGAGACCCTTACAGCATCAGTGGGTAGGATTAGCGCAGAACGAGAAGAGGGCTCATATATTTAGTCGTCCAGAAGTATCTTTTAGCTTTTTCAAGTCTAGGATAATTTGCAATACGATCCATAACTTACTGTGTCCACAGTTGGGTAAATCTCTTTTATGCTTTCAACTGTCAGAAGGGAGCAATATTGGCCAATGTTTTGTATTACCCATTGAACTGTGTTCGAGGTTCCCAGGGTACATGGATCTTCTAGAAACAGAAAAAAGTGTACATGTTGAATGAATTTTTCTATTTATAGATCAAATGAAAGTGAAACTGAAAATGAAGAGAAACAAAATACAAAAAAAAACAAACATGTAAATTCAGTGCATGTCTGCAATACATGCATATTTCCCCATGCTTTATCCCTTTAAAAAAGGCTGCAAGTACAAAGAATAACTCTTGATCTGCCAGAAAGCCAGTAAGCTCCTAAATTTCTGAGCTGACAACACCGTACCTTTGTTGCACTTAAATTCCAAACAGCATTGTCAGCTCTGCTCTGTTCTCCCTGCTGGACTACAGAACACCTCCCCTTATGTTGAGAAGGGGAGGAGAGGGGTTTTAGTCCAGAGGGTAGAACTAGGACTCATAACACTGCTTCAGATTTAAATGCAGCAGAGGCACTGTGTTGTCAGTCCAAACAAGAAGTTAGGAGACAATTGGACTTCCGGCAGATCAACAGGTATTTTTCTGTAAATTATCATGGGGAAATGTGTATGTATTACAAAGATGTACCGAATGTTTTTCTTTTTTTTTGCCCAGACATACACTTTTGATGAAAATTTGACATAACAGAGGTTACTAAGCTTGTGGAATCCCTATATATTTTTTTTTTACAGAATGTATTATGCTATTTTGTATATTTTTTGTTTCCTAAAGCCAGCTGCATTAGATGGATTGAATCTTGGCTGAAACAGTAGTGAACAGACGAAAATCCACCCATCTATGGGCAGGCTGCTTGTTCTGAAGTTGATCCATCGATCAACTTCAGTACAGCCAGCCCGTCAGATTCTTTTTGCATGTGATTACTGCCAACGGCTATAGCCACCAGCAGTGATCATTGTGTTCTGCCAGCAGGGAAGGCTCCCTGTGCTCCCCACCAGCAGAACAAAGTAGTGCTGCGGGATGGATTCCCCCATCAACACTAACCCGTGGTTGCAGGAAAGAAAATTGCATCATCCATGGCTTGCTTTACATATGTTCACAGTAAAAATTGTTTTTTGAAATACATTTTCAGTCAAATAAATATAAAATACTATTTATGGTTGTTTTATATTTATAATATGAAGCCAGCAGAAGCTTTAAGCAAGCCATAGATGAGTCAAAAACCAAGCAAAAATTCTTGAAGATCAGGTCGTTCATTTTTTGCATCATTAGTGTGCCAGCTGCCTTTTTTGTGCCGCATTTGAAAGTACCTGATCCAACATGCTGGATTTTTGTGATGGCACAATAGTATGTTCCATTCTCATTTTTGATCAACAGAATTATGGCCGACTTTATGCATTCTTTACAGTCTCTGAAGGCTCCTTCTTACAGCTGTTGTGACTAAAGATAGTCTGGAATGACTCAAAACAGAGACCCCACCCCACAGGAGAAGAGAACAGATTGATGAGTTTTTTGTAACTCTTTCATTGTCCATTCACCAGGTTGGAGGTGGGGAAGTGACACCACTATATTACTGAATGCTAACAGAGGGAATCGTGTCATACTCATCACTGCACTGTCAGGCAGATGTGATAATGAATCTAAAATGTGGTGTTTCCAAACATGTTAGAATAGCTACAGAAGCTATATAGGAATGACCCATATTTACCCACAGGTTGCAGTATTATTATTTTCTTTTACTTATTTAATTTTTTGGGCAAAAAAAATGCTTTTCTTATTCTCTGTGACATCATCATTAAAATGTGTAAAATGCTTGCAGGGGCATTTGCAGGCAAGTCAGTTTCTACTGGCATAAGCTTTCACCCAGAAATACACCTCCCAAGAGCCTTTTCCCTACATAGAGTGTTTAGGCGGACTTTTGGAAGTCAAAGCAGCAGCATTGTTTTACTGAGAATTAAATCAATGTACACCTGTGGAGAGGAACAAAGAGGAAAGGGGAAAGGGGGTTCGGTCAAGTTTTGTAGTTCAGCAATCAGCACTGATAATGTTGGTGGGGGTTTTTGGGCAGCAAAATCACTGTGTTGTGATCTCACCAAAGAAAGTACCCTGGATTTCTGACTAATCAACAGGTATTTTTCTTGCAGCATTTTAAAGGCTAAAACATGGAGAATTGTAATAGTATTTCAGAGATGTATTGTATATGTTTCTTTTTGTCCTGGCATACCCTTAAAGCGGTAGTAAACCGCCGAAAAAACAAAACAAAAAAAAAGACAAACCCTGCAAGACAATAGCATAATGTGCTAGTATGCATCGCATACTAGCACACTATGAAATGCTTACCTTAAAAGGAGCCCCCCCCCCCCCGTTCCCTCTGTGTTTCTTCTGGGTTCACTGGCCCCTGTAAGTGGAATGCGTGGGAGGTCTCCGTTCCGGCCAAGGAGCTCTGAATTTCCAGCATGATCCACCGAAACTTTAGAGTGCATGTGCCGCTGAGATCAGCGGCTGCATGCAGGGTGAATATCTCCTAAACAGTGCAAGTTTAGGAGATATTTATTTTACCTACAGGTAAGCCTTATTATAGACTTACCTATAGGTAAAAATGACCAAGCGGGGGATACAACCGCTTTAAGCTTTTTAGTATGTTCAGTGGATTTTCTAAGTGGCCTACATTGCTCCTGTCAATCTTGAAGTCCTAGGACAGGGGCTTCATAGCCTGATGGCATAATTTTTTGGTATATATAATTATCCTACCCATGAGAACACAGATCACATTTGGTTCTGAAGAAGCACAAACCAATATTTTATCCCCCCTTTACACTTACCTGAATTTTTTGTTTTACTAAGCAAGACCTTTTGAATGAAGTTTGCTACAGCCTGCTGTTTTACTGGTGTGAGACTTGAGTACACCGCATTAATGCCAGAGACACTGCAAAACAAAAGACACAGCATTGTATTAGGTATCCAGTGCAACTATTGGTTCATAAACTCACAAATGATTGTTGTTGCTCAGTTCTTGTCCCCTACATGCAGTGGCAGAATAAAATAAGGATAAACTAAGGCTGCCTGGAACACCAGAATCCCAGAGGGCCCATGGGGATGCTAAAAAGTTAAGATTCTGCACTTCCTTGCTGTTTATAGTAACTCAGTTTCAGCTCATGTTTTTAGACTTTTTGTCAAAAGGTGATTAGCAATTGCAGCCTTTGTATGAAAATCAGACACAAATCAGACACAATAGAAAACTTGGAAGCACCGGTAAGATATTATCTGCCATCATAATGTGAGTAATTTTCTAAATTGACATTGTTCCATAAGATCCAATTTAAAATTCAAAAAATGCATCCCAAATTCTTCAGAAATGGTTCGCAAACCCATGTTAGACACACAAATAACATATGTCTATGTACACTAACCTACACAAATGATCCATTTAAGCTAGAGGCTGGGTCAGGAAGTTAAATTAGCTGGGGCACGTGGTATAATTAATCCACACCTGACAACATGGCTATATTATCACATGTTATGCTCAAGTCTGTCTCACTGTCTGCTAAAATCAGCTTTGTATGACCACCCTAAGTACTGAAGAATTGGAAACATTACTTACAAGGCCTGGAACTGTGGACATTCAATGGTAACAGGTATGTAATCTAAAACGGTTGCATTAAATGACGGTAAGAGGAAAGTGATTCTGGTCATCCATTCTTGGACTTGTGCCACAGTATAGGTATTAAAATCGACGAGCACGTTCTGTGCAACGGCATCCAGCACAGTATCTTTCACTTTTGAGTTTGATAGCAGAGTTGGGTCCTTAAAGACAATTAAATACAATTTTTATCCTGAGTTCAGCAAGTCAAGTAGAAATTGTTATTTGAGCACTTTGCATACATGGCATAAATCCATAACCTTCTTAAGTGAGTTCCTGGGGCACCTCCAAGATGCCATAACCACTGCTTAGTTACACACCCGACCTGCACAGTTTTTTTAAGAAGAATTCTTAAAGTATATCTAAAGCCAAAACATTTTTTTTCTGTTTGTTTTGGATGTCTGTGAAAGTCCTTATTTATCAATATCATTGTATAGGTAGTAGTAGTTATTCATATTACAACTGAACTTGTTCTATAATGTTAAAAATTTTCTCTGCTTATCCAAGTCGTTTCTTTAGTTCTAATAAGTGTCAGGAATGTACCCCAGCATTTATAGGAACAATGGTACCTCAGTCACTTCAAAGTAATATAGAATAGGTCAAATCAGATTGTCAAAGAATATGATGGAAGGTGTGAAAGTGTGTGAAAACACCCTGTCAGAATTACATTCTATGAAGCCATAAAGTGTGAATTGTTCAAGTTAAGGGTTGAGGGAGTTAATGTTTGTCAAATCATCGGGGGCAGAAATTTTTAAATGATATTGCATATGAGTAACAGATGGTATTGAAGGCTGCCACCCCTGTTTAGGAATGGTCATTCTATTTTAATGCAGATATACATTTAGATCATTTTCACACTGGGGTGCTTTAGCACTGGAAATGGCCTTTGCTAAGCGCATGAAAATGACCTCCCATTCATTCAAGTGTGACTTTTCACACTCGGGCGGTGCACTTGCAGGACATTCCGAAAAGTCCTGCAAGCAGCATCTTTGGGGTGGTTTGGGAGCACAGTATATAGCTCTCAAAAAAGCCATGCCCATTGGAAAAAGTGATCAAAAAAGCCATGCCAATGCTTCTGAAGCACCTGAAAAGCACTTTGGAAGCGCCACAACACGGGAGTTTTTAACCGCTTCTGTGGGGTTAAAATTGCTCCGCTAGCAGCCGAAAAGCCCCACTTAAACAGCGGTAAAGTGGCACTAAAACAAGTGGCACTTTACCGCGAATGCGGCCGCGGCCCCATTGTGAAAGGGCTCCTAAAAGTCTCTTGCAAACCAGTTGCCCTCTCCATTGGTTTTGTATGGTTAAGATTTTTTTTGCTGTGCAGACTGCATAGACTGCATAGACTATGTCCCATTTGGGAGATTTCTCTTCACTTCCTGTCCTGAAATACCACAAAAAGCGAAAAAAAGGTCACCAAGACTGAAGTATGACCTGAAATTTGACATTTTACAATGTTACTGCAATCCACAGATGTGAAGCCAGGCTAAGGGTTTACCTATCACCATTAATTTTTTTAGGAGAGAAAGAACTTATTTGCACTGACTGCTATATGTTGAACCAATCACAGTCCTCAACAACCCCAAACAATATTTATTTTTAAATTAGTTCCTTACCAATGCAATATACTGTCGCAACGTGTCTATGAATTCAGACAGAGCAGTGACATTTCCATTGAAGGTGACCATCACACTTGTTACAACTGTAATATTTTGCATGACGTTGCTTCCAGAAGCTGCATCAGACAGCTGGGTGGAGCTCAAAAGATCTGCACAAGCCGCCTATAAAACAAGGAAAATACTTATTAAAGCATAATTTCAGATCAGTTCCCATCTCATTGCCCAAGATTCAAAGTCTTTTGATATTTTATTGTTCTGGGCGGTACGCCTAAAATTATCAATCAGTCATCTACCTAAAAGAGTTTGTTCTCCTTTTCACAAATAATGTAAAGGTGAAATAACTCACAACACCTTCCCCACCCCTCCGTTAGCACTGCATGTAATATGATGTCTTCAATGTCTTCTCCAGCCAATATATCATTCAGGTGCTTTGTTCACAATACATTGCTAAAGGCTGTGTAGCAGCATTTTGTTTGCAATGATTAGTGCGCATTGGTCAGGGCTGGCCACGTGACTGCAAATACCAATGTGGATCTCTGCCAGAAGAAAGGATTTTCTTTTCATTGATCCGTGCGGACTCCAATGGCCAGCGCTGACCAATAAGCACTTGCTATTGTTTGCATTCTGCTGGCACTGTGTAGTGACATTTTAAAGTGCTTGACCATATTAGTGGAAATCATATAAGCTGGGATCAGAGGGGTAGGGATGGTGTTGTGAGTTTTTAATGAAAAAGTGGACTAACCCTGTAATCCAGTAGACAGCCTCATTAAGGCATACCCCTACCTGTTAGCAAATAATTGCTGTGAAGGAATATTGGTAGCCCCATTAGAAATAGCTTATTAGAGCCTGAAATTGTACCCTGAGCGATTTATTTAGTAAGAGGGAAAAAGCTACAGATTACTCAGACAACTTAATATATGGCTGAGATACAGGCATGTTTTGGCAAGCCGCTCATATGAAATACCCACAGCTCTGCTGGTCAAAAAGATCCATCTGTTTTTTTTTTGGTTAAACATTATATCCTGGCTCAGTTTTCTGCTCACTGGACAGTGGTGACCATACTGATTCACTGTCCCAACAAGAGGGCTGTAGGAAGGAAGGTGACACAGGAAGTGTCGTACTGGGAGATGGATTTTTCAGTCAGGAATGTGGGTACATTTGTGAAATTTTACAAAGTTAACTATAGAGAATGAGAAATCATTTGACACATACAAAGGTAAATATACTGTATATGCATTTAGCTGGCTATCATCATTTTCTCTTTTAAAATCAGCAAGGCAGGTAAACAGCTAGACCAGTTATCTTTGGCATGAAAACAACTGGTTAAAATGCTTGGATAACACTTCCATTAACTTGACAAATATATTAGACAGTGACTGTACATGTGGGCACAAGCTGGCCACTGGCTATCTTTTACCACTCAAACCTTTCTCTGGGGCAACTATGGACTGCGTTCTTTCCCTGCACTAGTCAGCTGTGTCCCTCACTATACTCCCTTCTATGTTCTTCTGCTGAATCTCTTTGTCTCTGTCTCTCCTCTCCAACCCCCCAAGATTCTTTAGACCAGGGGTGTCAAACCCATTTTCATCATGGGCTGCACCAGCATTATGGTTGTCCTCAGAGGGCCGGTTGTATCTGTATGACTAGATGCCCAGGGCATCCCGCCCTACATCAGATGTTAAGAGACCCCATCACCATCAGACTTCAAGAGTCCTCCACCCTCCTTACATCTCAGTGCACCCTCCTTACCTTGTGCTGCTACTGAAAAGAAATTGGGGGTGGAGCTGGGAAGCAGAAGCTGAAGGGTCTGGAGGAGGACCAGAGGAGGGCTGTAGTCAGCTGCCAGAGTCTGCAATATGCTGAGACCAAGGGGGGCAGAGACAAGGGGGTGCTTCAGATGCACATAGAGGTACTGGATCTGTAGGAGGAGTTCTATCCTCCTCTCTGCTACCAACTGCTGAGATGGGGTAAGAGAAGCAGAGACACGCCTCTCTGAGCCTGCATTGGTAAGCGCAGGATCTGGTGTAGGCGTTCTGTATTTCTCTCTGCTGCCAACAAGGTGGGGGCAGAGATGAGGGAGATGCCACAGCTGCAGGAAAGATGCAAGGGTCACATGAAATGGTCTGGTGGGGCCGGATTTGGCCTGCAGGCCTTGTGTTTGACACATGTGCTTTAGACACTCAGCTCCATGTAATTGATTGATATGAATGGCTCCAGTTGTTTTGTAAAGTGCTGTTTAATAAGTTGGCAATATAAAAATAAAAGGGAACACTGTAAAAACTCTTTGAAACATGGTTATCGCATTAGCATGGTAGGATGTGGCTGAAGCAGAAAAATATATTTTAAAACAACTCACCACATCGAACTTTGAATTCAATAAGAAAATAGCACTCCACGATCCTGATTGCATGTATTGTCCCCAGAATTTCAGTGCCCATGATCTTGTGTCAAGGTTACCCACGCAGGCAGAATCTAAGCATATATTTGTTTTGTTAAGATTCATAGGGTGCAGATTATGCATGTCAATAAAGATTAAAGGTATCATTTACTTAAAATGTATGTGCACACTAATAATTAGATTCTCTTATTTCCCTTTAATCTGCTAAAGCAGACCTTTGATTATAACTGATTTTCCAAAGCCCCCTGACCCTCCCCCCAAAAAGAATACATAGATAGCTTTAAAATCTATTACAGTAGTGCATTCTCATGAGATTTCACGCTCCCACCTCTGTTGGGAATATTTATTTTTGGAGGGAACAGTTTGCTGATCAATGGAATTTAAAGTCAATTGTGTTGGGGAAGGCTGGCTGGCAACATCTTTCCATGGAAGATTCACTTTACTATACTGTATAAAATGTTTGTTTTATTTGGGCAAGAGTGGAAAAAAAATCTTGTGAGCCGATAACTGTCTGACTGTGCTGCCTGTCAGTTATCATTGTTCTCAGTTCTCTCTGTGAACTGCAGAACACTTCCCCCTATGTAATGGCGAAGAGGAGAGGGGGAGGTATTTTTGAAGTCCTAACACACTTCCTTTCCTAGGGTGACAACACTTCTCCTCCGTACAGTACAGTGAGTGACAGAGCGTTGTCACTCTAGGACAGGAAGGAAGAAAAAAGCCTGAAAAAGAAAATGTATGCATATCACTAGATCTAAGGACCGGTAAACTGCAATATATAAAAGTTCTGTTCTTGGATTCAGATACACTTTAAAAGTCATCAGGTTTGAGATAAACATAGCCTCAGCTACAAATAACAAGCTCCTTAAATGAAGAATTTGCAGTTATGGTCACTGCTCTTTAAAAACGGTTCTTTTTTCTACAACCAATTTTATGTGGTTAATTTACCAAAGGAGTACAAAATGTTTAATTAACTTAGTAAAAAGGTGAAGCTGTGTTCTGTTCTATCATCCAATCAGGTGCAAGCACAAATCCATGTTTTAAATCCTTTAAGTGAATATAGTTTCACCATATTCACTAAGCTAATACCATTCTTTTTGCAAAGTGAGCATTCTTTTTTCCTTTTTTATATCAACCCGTATGAATGTGAGGAAGAGGAAGCAAAAGTTCATGATGCTTTTCTTATGTACAGTTCAATTCCTTCCATAGTATCTTAATATTAGTTACTGTACCTGAGTTTGACAGAACTGAGTTCACAAAGTCAAAGACAGCACTGGGGTTTTCAGGATTTTTTAGACCATTTAAGGGTTGCATGCTGCAGAAGAAAAGGAAAAAAGGAGTTATCTGTTGTTTTCTGGAAAGTGGAAAATATACTACCTTTGATCACTTTTCTAACACAGAGACCAACAGACACTAATTGTGAGAGATGGGCATAGGCCATTTGCCATTATCTGGTGGACATTAATGGACAGGTACAAACTGACAAGCATTTAAGTAAACTGACTAACATATAGGAAAAGAGGGATGGATACACTTCACTCACAGACTACCTCCGCAAATATATTAATTCCTTCCCACAGCCAAAGCAAGCTATTCCCACCTCAACCAAACCTGAGAAAGGTGGAAGTGGATAAAAAGTATGTCTTAATGATATAAAATATTGTTTACACCAATATAATTTACAGAAAGTATCACAGACAGGTCAGAGCAAGGACTCAACTCAGAGGAGTACTGGGAACCTGCAACATTGGGGGCAAACACCATTGACAGGTCCTTTCCTGGTAGGAACAGATTTCTGTAAGCAGACAAAAGTGTTCCATTGGGCTGTCAGCATCAGCTTGTTTTGCAGTTCTCCTAATTCAGTCACATGACATTTCAGAGCTGCAAAGTAAACTGGTGTTGGAAGACTGGTAATCCCAGGTTTTAAAGTGCAACAAGTCCCTGTATAATGTGCCACTGACTGTAGGCCCACTCTGAATGATGTCTGAATAGTGAGTTATTTCCACGTGTGGCCACCAGCCCTATAGTTCTACTTGTAGCCCAGTCCTCCCCTGACTTAACTATAGCCAAAGCAGTTCATGCTGCTACTATGGGGCTCGGAGGCACAATGTGCACTGTTGGGGTACCTAAAGGAGCTTTTATAAAGTATAATAAGGCAAAGAGGACTTTGTTAATATGATTATCAGCATTAAAATAATAGGGTCTCAGTATACTTTATCCATATTTATGAAAAAATAGAATCTTACATTGCAGCCAGGGAGTCACAGCCTATATTTGTTGGAATGTAGCTGAAGGACCTGGCATCGAGGGATGAGCTGAAAAACTTGAGCTTATTCTCAAAAAAGTCACCGTAACTGGCCGAAGTGAAGGACGAAAAGCCAGATCCAATCTTGCAGAAGATTTCTCTAAGGAAGTTCTTCCTAACAGCTGCATTACCAATTGAAGTGATTCCATTCTATGAGATAATGACACATTTTTAAAACCAACAGTTTTTTTTTATTTTTTATCCATGCTTCTATCCATGGAAATTTTTGCACATTTTGGTGAAAAACAGCAAGTTGTACAATTAGGATGTAAAGTATAATGTAATCTTGTTCAAAAAGGTGTATGTGTAGAAGTATGGATTTCCCAATGGAATCAAGATTATTATGTAAAAAAAAACTGTGAAAAACTGTGTAATGCCCGGTACACACGGTCGGAAATTCAGACAGAAAAAGTCAGATCGGATTATGCTGTCGGAAAATCCGATTGTGTGTGGGCTCTAGTGGATTTTTTCCATCGGAATTTCCGACGGAAAAAGTTGGAGAGCAGGACCTAAAATTTTCTGACAACAAAATCCGATCAGACTTTTTCCCATCGTGTGTATAGAATTCCGATGCACAAAGGGCCACGCATGCTCAGAATAAATTTGGGGACACAAACTATTGGCCTCTTTGTAGCCCTGTCGTATGTGTTTTACTCTACTGCGTTCTGAACAATCAGATTTTCCGACAACTTTGTGCGACCGTGTGTATGCAAGACAAGTTTCGTCCAAAATCCGTCTGAAAAAATCAGACGGATTTTCTGGTTGGAATGTCCAACCGTGTGTACAAGGCATTAGAGTTACGAATAATGCAATGGAAGGCACTATGAGCTAAGTGACTACTATGAGCTAAGTGACTACTGTGCACTGTGAATATCATTTTCAAAGTATATTTAAAGCTAGTTTTTTGGATAGAGTGGGGAAGATTTAAAAACCTGTTAACATATTTGTTTGTCATAGGGCCTGAAAGTGATGATTGAATGGCAAATTTTACAGTTGCCACCGGAACAATAATAAAAGGGGACATTTTCAAACGGGGACACTTGTTAACTTTTCTCCTTAGAGATTTTTCTCTTGCTGTGTCAATGGGATCAGAATTAAAGGGAAATCCTCCTGGATGGCAAAAACTTGACAGGTTTTAACCATTCCTTACTACTGTATTTCCAAAACCTAAAGTGATTCTAAAGTAAAGACATTATTTTACCCTAATGCATTCCCTGCATTAATGTAAAAAAATTTCCACTGGTTGTTCCCCCACCCCCTTCATTAAAAAACGTACCTTTCTCAATCCAGTGCTGTTCCGTCGGCAGCAGTGAGGCTCTCTTTTGCCTTTGCCACAGGACACACAAGCAGCAGTGGAAGCCAACAGGTTCCTGCTGCTGTCAGTCAACTCCTGTGAGGAGGGAGTGGGGGGCATGGCTAAGCCACGCTGTATATGTCTTTGGATGCACACAGCCTGGCTCAGGAGTGCACCGCCATGAGTGCCACCTCAACACGCAGTTGCTGTGGGGGGCACTCGGAGTAGAGGAAGAGTGGAGACTGACGGCGGGGGACCCCAGAAGAGGAGGTAAGAGGGACATTTCAATGCAATACCATTGCACAGATCACGTAAATATAATTTATTTTTTTTATTTTAGGAAAAAATTACTTTTAGAATCACATTAATAAAAAAAAAATCATACAATTTTTACATGCAAACATATGCACTTTAAGGTCATTGCAAATGACAAAGGGCACTCTGGAGAAAAAAGAGGCTTATCTCCACATAGGGGAAGACTTCTTCACAGTAATGCCCCGTACACACGGTCGGAAATTCCAACCACAAAATCCGTCCATTTTTTCCGACGGATTTTGTCCGACACTGGTGTTGCATACACACGGTCAGACAAAGTTGTCAGAAAATCCGATCATTCTGAACGTGGTGACGTTCGTTGCGTACGATGGAACTACGTAGAGGCTAGTAGCCAATAGATTTGGTCTTGAAATGTGATCTGAGCATGCGTGGCACTTTGTCCGTCGGAATTCGCTACACACGATCGGAAAAAGTCCGATAGGACTTTGTTGTCGGAAAATTTGAGAGCAGGATCTCAAACTTTTTCCGTCGGAAACTCCGATGGAAAAAGGCCGATGGAGCCCACACACGGTCGGAATTTCAAACAACATGGTCCGATAGGACATTTTCCGTCGGAAAATCCGATCGTGTGTACGGGGCATAAGAGCTATGAAAATGTGGAATGGGCTCCCTCAGGAACTAGTTCTAACCAGCTCAATTGATTATATAAAAAACTGGATGCGTTCATAAATGCACAGAATATACCTGGTTATAAACATTTGTAAGGGATAATGCACAAAACTGTTCTCCCAGGAAATATTGCCTTTAGGAATCAGGAAGGAATTTGTTTTTGGGATGCTTTATAATGCATTTTTTGCCTTCCTCTGGATCAACTGTGGGTAGAGAGTTCTGTATATGGAGGTTTTCAACTTATTTATTAGTTCTTTCCTCTACTTGTTGAACTCGAAAAGACTTGTCATTTTTTCTCAACCTAAATATGTAACATGCTTGCTGTATCATATTTTTATGATTATATTTGAACAAAGAAGATGAAATGGGTAAAACCAAAGAAGTGCTAAAAAACAGTAACATATAAAATAGATATAGAAAAATAAGAATTGGAAAGTGGATGTAGAAAGAAAAGGACAACAAAAACAAAAGTTACCGCTTCAGCTGCTGCATTGAAAGAATCCAGGAAGGAACCGATGGTTTGGCTGTTCAGTGCCGAAAAGACTATATTAATCTGGTTCTCGTCTGACCAGACATTGCTGATGGCCACATAGCTACCCAGCTGCTGAGCTGAAAGATATGACACTGCATCCGTCTGCCAAAGTGGAAAGAAGTGTTGTCACTATAAAGCTGGCCATAAACAATGGTTTACAAAAGCTAGCTTATCATTTATAAAAATATCTGGATAAACTTTTCTTTACTATACGCAGACATCCTAGTGAAGTGCATGACCCACGAGCGTAACCTGAAAACTGTAATACTGACCCATTCCTGCACTACATAAAAAACTGGAGGAAAGCTTCATGGTTTTGTTTCATTTCATGTTGGTATCCCAAGGTAATGATTCCTTTGTGGTTGCCCATTGTACACAAACTGGCTGTCACAGTGCTTTTAATTTTTTTTACACAATACAGCAATCGGAAACCACATATTAAATTTTTTTCCTGATCCAGATTATATCGCACAGACTTAGATGCGTTATTCTGTGCATAGTTATCTACTGTGCATCAATCCACCCATGAAATTAACATGCCTTCCATCCATCACACCCATTCATCAATTCATTCATTCTTCCATCCATTCATTCACCAAACCATTGTTCATTGTCATTCTCACCTGAATTGGCAAGTAAGAAATGCCTATATAATTAATATATATATATATATATATATATATATATATATATATATATATATATATATATACATATTAAAGCCCAACTCCAGTGAAAAGTCTTACAATCCTTTTCAAATATCTTTGGGAAGGGTCAGTGACTATTTTTTAATGATACCTGTGTCCTCCATGGGGGATGTGTGCTCTCTTCCTGTCCTTGTAACATCGGCACAAGAAAAAAGTGTACAGTAAAAACCTGTTAGATGTTCTAAATGTTGCCCGTTCTACTAAGAAAAACTGTAATTGTGTTGCTGTTGTGTTGCTGTTTCTGGTGAAACTTCCTTTCCTTGTGATACCCAGTCATCAGGACACAAAGTGAAAATGAACAAAAATTAAATAATAAAAGGAGAGATGCAGCACAAATAAGATTGAGATGTTCTAATCAGTGCCTGAAAAAAAGTTCTGTCCGGGTTTGGGCTTTTAGATTCTTATCCAATCTTATTTATATGCAATTTATATGGATTTCGTCTTGGTTGGACCCTATCTGCAACACCCTCATATAACCATGACCTTAGCAACCAACAATCTACTGCAGGCTAGAGTGGATGTCTTCTGTAGACTTTAGAAAACAATGCTGTTGTCTACTGTAGGCCCTAGCAGACACTCTTGCCTGAGAGAAGCTAAAGTCAAAGTCTGGTTTGGTATTATTGTGTTGCAGCCAATCACAGCACCAAGTAAAAATGGTGCTGGAAGTCCACTGGATTCCCGAAAACAAGCACAATTGGAAATAAGATAAATATTGAGGAGGACCTGTCACTGCTCATATTTTTCCTGAATGTCATTCAGTGTGCCATTTTTTTTATAGAACAGGGGAGACTTTAAATTTCTGTTAGATTTTTAGTTCGGTCTGTGACCCCACTGGGGAGAGATTCCTTAACTTCCTGTCCATGTGACTCACATGCAAAAAATAGAGGGTGTAATTGCCAAAGAGACAAGAAGTCAGTAATAAAAACATTCTCAGCAGTTCATACCTTCCACATTATGCTAAAATATAATTTTTTTCTTCTGCGTCCACACTAGAGAGATTTCCCATCACTTCATGTCTTGAGAGTAGATGAAGAGAAATATCCCTAATAGTAGACATGTGCACACTGAAATATTTCATTTCGGAATTTCGTTTTTGTTCGAAAAATTTATTTATTTAGTTACTCCCGAAATTCGTTTTTATTTATTTCGTTTTTTTTTAAATTACATTCGACCAAAAATCTGTCATTGAAAGCTTATGGTGTCTGTCGTATGTTCAAAGAAGATTCGACGGAGCAGCTAGACTGTACGACACCGTATAGTTTAGCTGCTCTGTCGAAACTTCTTAGAACTTTCGACAGACACCATAAGCCAAAGATTCGACGTTTGTATGTTTTTCGCTGCTTTGTCAAATCTTTGTCATTCATGTTGAATGTATATCGTTCAAACAGAAAATGGACTGGTGATAGTGATCACTGATCAGACAGGTAACAAGATAGGGTATATAGAATCTATATAGAATCTCAATCTGTAATATAGAATCTATAATAATAAATCCCCCCCCCCCCACAACACGGGCAGCCTCTGAGGCTATCACAACACTAGCAACACTAGTATCACTATCAAGTTCACAACACTATACACAATAGCAGCAGATTATTATGAAAAAGTTAAGTTGAACTGTAGCTTGCTTCACTATTGTTCTGCAGCTGTGCTAAGGCTTAATTCCTAAATAATTCAGGTTCTCTGAAAAACGGACCAGCTAAGATTGACTGTCTTCTGAAATGATTCAGTGTGTGTGTCTCTCTCTGCTAGCAATCGTAAGTGAAAGTTGTAGTGATCTAATCTATAATCGTTCCTTCCTCGTAGATGGAATATAGTTATTAAAAGTATTGTCTCCGCAGCAAAACCCGATTCTCCCAGAGAGAGACAATTTTATTGACTTCCAAACAGAACAGTCTTACAGACGACAAAACCCAACAGAGTTCATATCACGACAGTGCTAGTAATATTTAGAGCCCCATGGAACCATGTGACTCTTGGGTGCCTTCGTAAGAACACACACTTCTAAACAGATTGAACGTCCTGTTATATCCCCCCCACACACACTGAATGTCTGAGCAATTTGATTGGGCGTTTCCATTAAATGCTTTGATCTGCCCCGGTCTTTCAGAGTGACAGATAACGCCAAGCCCCAATTTACATTCTTGCATATTCCCCCTTTGACATGTGTGAATACTGATTAGATTAAGATAATCATTATCTGTTCCCTTTCATATGTGGAGTGAGTCTGGTCTGGCCATTTGTCCTTTGACCAACAAACCCTCTTTTAACATGCGCAATTAAATCAACAGCTACCAAAGTGGCATGCCTAGAATAAACTTGAAGAATGCCTAAATAAAAACACTACATATAATAAATATGTATATATATAATATATATATATATATATGTATGCATATATATATATATTAGATATAATATACTACAAAAGTAAGTTGGCCGTACGTGTATACTTAGTTCTAGCTATTTTACTGTTCCTCCTCTATGGTTACAATCAGCCAATAACATTCATCATCATCATTATTTTTATTTTACTTCCCCCACCCAATTCCAGCAGCGATCTTTTCTCTCTATGTCGAATCTTTTCTCTCTATGTAGAATAATCTTGGGCTAATAGAGTTAAGGTTAGGCACATTCGACCACAGGTTCGATTGACACAGATTGTTATTGTCAGCGTCATGTCGAATCTCCTATCTATATCAAACTTTTGTCCCAACGAAAACGAAAATAAAGCATTTGTTTATGTCGGATCTTTCATTTTTCAGATTCTGCACTTTCGTTATCATTTGGTAAAACGATAACGAAAATACCTGAAATTCGGACGGAAATGCATTCGGATGAAAACGAATGCACATGTCTACCTAATAGTGGCTCAGACAGCAATAAAAACTAGAACCAGAAATTGTAACTCCTTTCTATTCAAACCCTTTTCTGTTTTATCCAAAACTAGTTAAAATGTTTTGACTGGAGTTAGGCTTGTAAAACATGTAGTTCAACACATGTACTTACAACAATAAAGCCTGGGTTTATAGCAAAAATATCAGCTATGGAGGCTTGTGCACGCAATTCACCAAAATTGAGAAGAAGCCATTTGCCACTGTTGCCTGAGACGGGGCATCCGGAACCTGTAAAAAAAAAAAAAAAAGATGACAATTATACTAATTGCTTAGCTACTTAGAAGCTATATTTTAGTTTTAGGTGGATAGTTTTAATATACCTCTTGAGCACTCTGACAGTGAGGTCTATGAACTAGAGCTCTAAGTCCTGCCAGTCTAACATGGGCACTATGAGGGCCTTTGTCAATAGCCTTTTGTTTGCGTCACATGGATTTTCATTTGCCATACAAGTCTAAGGGAATGTAAAACTCTCTTGGTGCAGGTAAAAAGTAGGGAAAACTGCAGGTCAATTACATCTGTCAGTTAATTCTGAATAATATCTGAAGCACCTTAAACTAATGTCAAACTGATGTTATTGACACAAGCCCAAAGCCCAACAAAACAGGCCCATAGGGCAAGATTGACTATATATATGACATATAAAGTAATCTGACACTGTACTCTTTTCAATATCTCTCACCAGCTATCTTCTAAAGATCAGCGGGTCAGTGCAACCAGGAAACTTCTCCCATACAATAAGTTTGGATAAGTCACATTCACAATTTTACATTATCCCCAACAATTCTGTAGAATCAGTAGATTTTGGCAAACTTTTGACATGTTGGCAAAATACATTGTAGTGAATGGATTTTTGTGGTTTCAATGGGCTTTAAATGGCTCACGAGGACTACTTTCAACTATCATGGACCCTTTCTTGTGGCAAAAAAAACATCTCATAAGCCTCTTTATTTTTATACTGCTTATTCACAGAAAGATAAATAGACGGGGGAAAACAAGTAAAATAAAACATGTACATTGCCAGAACATAAATACGTATAAAATTCACCAAAAAGGGAAAAAAATACAAATAAAAAAATAAGCACTACATGACTTAAACTAAATACACACCATTGAGCCACCCCCTTTCCCAAATTAGCACAACCTCCTATTAAAGGAACCAAACAAGAGTAGATTTATTTTTTAAGCAAATTACACATAACTAGCTAAATTCTGCACAAAAATCTGCTTCAATAACATTGCTCCACTCATTCCTACCCATAACTGAAATGAGTTTTGAGTGGACTGACCCTTAAAATGATACAGTGGAAAAATTACATTAAAGGGAGAAACCATGCATTAACAAATGTTCTCTTACCAGTTAATTGTTTTTGTCCCAAGAGGTATGACTTGATAAAACTATAACCTGCATTTTGTACGTCGCCTGGCAATTGTGCGTAGGAACTGCTAATTCCAGAAATGCTGCGTATTGAGAGGAGAGAGAATAATTCAGCTATTTAAAAAACAATTAATGTTTTCAGCACACATTTAACAAAAGTTATAAAGTAAACTTATCAAATCTTAATTTGAGTTGTGCATACATTTCAAAAGACCCCACTGCTAGACCAAGCAGGGCTTTTATAATGCTTGTAGGCAGGACAGTAGCCATGTGTTCCATACTTGTAGCACAAAGTCTCTCTCTAGATCTACCATTCTTTGCATGAAATTGTCCATGCGGACTGATATTTGTCTTGAGGCCAACATGTAGGTTTGCATCTTTAATGAAAGCACTTGTTCTTTGATCGTCTCTGACTTCAGTGAGTCACAGACCCTAAACAAATATGCAGCTATTAAAGTTACAGCATCCAATCTGCGTGCTTTTTTAAGATCAATGTAACAAAGCCACTGCGTGATGGCCAAACAACAAGCATTTTCTGGAGAGATCCTCTACAGTCTGTAATTTCTGAACCTGATTTTAACATCTTTGTTGCTATCTTTAGCTACATTTTTAGAGATTAGAGATTTGTAGATTGAGTTCTCATTGGTCTCTGCTTGCCTCTACTTATTAGCAGCAAAGATTTCAGCCACACAGAGAGTGCATTCTTTTCAATAAGTTGATGGACCCCCTAGACCTGGTTTTAAAGCGGTTCTGCACTCTGTAAAAAAATTTTTTTTTTTAGGACGTAATATAAAGTATGCTTACCTTTATTAGGGGACTCACCTGTTCCATCTTCCATCTCGATCGCCGCCGGTTTTCGTCCGATGAAGTTCCTCGTCTTCTTCTTTAGTGCTGGGGGCCATCTTGCCTGTGGGCATGTGAAACCCCACAGGCACTGTTGATGGCCCAGCATGCACTGCCGTTACTCGCGCGTGCGCAGTAACGGCACATCTGCCGACATCTCACGAGATTTCGGCAGATGCGGCCGAAATCTCGGGAGATTTCGGAAGATGTGGCCGAAATCTCGCGAGATTTCGGAAGATGCCCGCACTGACTCCTGGGATCAATGACACCAGATCCCAGGAGACAGTGCGGCGTGACGACGATCGACGCAGAGACCCCGCCCGCCGCCGCAGAGGGAGAAGACCGGAAGTCTTCAATTACAAGGTAAGTAAAAAAAAAAAAAAAAAAAAACATTTCATTTAGTACTCTTTGCCTGATTTGGAAGGCAAAGAGATTTACTAAATGAAATGGGTGCAGAACCGCTTTAACCTGCTCTCACTTCCACTGAGATCTCCTAGGTGATCCAAGTGGAAGTTGGCATGCCCCCCCCCCCCCCCTATCTGCCCACAACCTGGGACACATCACAGGCGGCTGCTGGACCAATTTTGGTAGCAAAGCACGACTCAGGAATTCACAGCCAGGTTCCCACAGTCAACGTGGCAGTTCTAGGGGCCCGAAGACTAGCAAAGAACCTGCTGTGAAGATAACACTGGATCCCTGGGCTGGTGTGTGTCTTTTTAATAAAGGTCAGCAACTACATTATTTGTAGCTGCTGAATTGTAATTTCTTTAGAACAGACTGAAGCTCCTTTTTCATTTCCACTAAATCTTTAACCTAGAGCAGTCACAGAACCTAAACAAGTGGGAACTTTAGGATAAAAATAAGTCATTATATATTTTCAGGCAATTATTTTTATTCTGTACTGGATAAATTGAAGCAGGGTTCTGATTGGTTGGTATGGGGTATAATCAGAATTACCTGGTAAACATTTAATACATGAGGACTGCTGATGCACCTCTATTGCTCTTTACTTACACAGACTGGAAAGACACGCAGTTGATGTTTCCAGGTATCTGATTAATTTGGCTCACTTGGAAGAATGGGAAGAACAAGCTGAATAAGGCAGAACCTGAGCCAAAATAGTTACTCCACTGGATACTGGTGAAAGAGGAAAATTGTGCTGAGACTTTGGCAAAGATGGCACTGAAGATGGACTGTGAGATGGCACCACCTGGAATGCTTACATAGTTTTTCTGTAGAAGTAAAGAAGGGGTGATTAGTGAGATTATACAATATATAGAAAACATTCTGCACTCATTTGGTGAATATATGCATATCTGAAGTATCTCTAATAAAGGTGACCTCTAAACAAACAGCTAACTACACAGCTATAATTCATAAATGTATTTTATCTGTCAAAGCATTGAATGTCTGTCCATGTAGTCCTGAGATTTAAAAAGCCCTGCCAGGTTGGAGACAAATGTGTCTACTTACTGAACTACTCCAACCAAATGTTTGTTTTATTTTTTGGCAAACTAGGGAAAGGTAAAAAACCCAGTCAGGCTTCAAATGGTCTCTACATCCAGCAGGGCAAAACGGACTGTGGGTCTAACCTTTCCCAGCCCTGTGACGTGGACTTGGCTGTTAATGAAACAGGTAGTATCGAAAAACTGTACATTGGCACTCTGTACATTGTTTTTTCACACCAGTTATTTTTCTTTCTGGAAGTTGTATTCTTAATCAAGAATATTTACAACAAAACACTTCTGGAAATGAAATAAAGACACTGGTAATATAGAAAAGATACACCTGCCACCTACCTCCTGTGCAGTTGTTTGCAAGGCATTGAGGTATGCATCTATGTCTGTGAAAGACATCTGCTCCAGTCTACCAATGACAGCGTTGGCCTGGTCTTGATCAGTAAATACATTTTCGTTGAGGGTCACAGAGGCCAGATGGCTGGTGCTCAGGAGGCTCACTCCAGACACCTACATGGAGGAAGCAATTTTTTTTTTAGGCAAAGTGAAAAATATTGATAATGACCCAGCTTATATATGTAGCTCTGCTTTTATTTTTAAGAGGCTTTCATCGACAGTTGTACAAATAGAAAAATATTTTGCAACAGAAGACTGCTAGATCAACTAACTTTAAAGGAAACCTGTCTTGGTGGAAATATTGGGGAAACCGTTGCTCCCTAATTTTTGATGGTGCAAATTACACTAGAAGGTTTATTACACAATATTTCTGCTCACCCAACCCTCTAGTGGATTCTAGGACAACCAGGACAGTGACAGCAACTGTCTTCACTGAAGAGTCACACTCTTCGATTTAAAAGCCATAGGGAAATTGGAGTTATCCTCATTGGAGTGCTGGATTGCAGTGATACAAGACCATGCCCCACTCTATTTAGAGTGGAAAAAAAATACACTGACCTATCTTTAGATACAACTTTTATTACAACAGGCAATGTCAGAGGGGTGTCTTTTCTGTTTCTTCTTTTAGCAAGATTTCCCTTTACTTACTGTTCCAGTGACACAGCAAGAAGTGTTGTCACCAGAACAGCTGTCCCTGTTAAAAGATTTGCCTTCTATTACTGTTGCAGTGACTATTGTAAAATTCAGTATTTTCCATCATTTTCTGTCCTGGTGACAAAGGCTCTCCCTAGCAGCAAAAACAGCAATATAAACCCTTCCAAAACGAAAAGAAAAGGTTTGGGCTTTAGATACATTTCAACTACACTTGATGGGTAGACATGTGAATTCGTTTTCGTCCAAATGCATTTTTGTCCGAATTTTGGGTATTTTCATTATCGTTTTAACAAACGATAACGAACGTGTAGAATCCGAAAAACCGAACGATCCAACATAAACAAATGCTTTATTTTCATTTTCGTTGCGACAGTTCGATATAGATAGGAGATTCAACATGACGCTGTCAATAGTGATCTGTGTCCATCAAACCTGTGGTCGAATGTGCCTAACCTTAGCTCTATTAGTTCAAGATTATTCGACATAGAGAGAAAAGATTCGTCATGAAGATTCGACGAAGCAGTCGCCGCGAGCAGACATTTATGGTCAAATTCTCCGCCCATAGGCTATAGAAGAATTCTAATGTTCGTTGACTAGTAATAATAATTAATAAATATAATTATTACTAGTGTCATACAACATTGGAATTCTACTATAGCTTGCAAGCGGAACATTCGACCGGAAATGTACGATTGTGGCGTCGTACAGAATCTTCTTAGAACATTCGACAGACACCATAAGCCTTCAATGACAGATTCAACCTTAATTATTTTGGATATTCAGACAAATGCATTTTTTAAATTTAAAAATAAATAAAAACGAATTTCGGGAATAAATGTATTTTTTGGACGAAAAAAAAATTCCGAAACAAAATATTTCAGTGTGCACATGTCTACTGATGGGTGCTTTTGTTCTGGGTCAGTGACTGAGAAAGTTCAGGTTTAGTGTAAGGTACACACAGAGGAAGACATTTGCTTTAAAAATCCCTTCATCCAGTTTGAATAAAAAAAAATAAAAAATTTAAAACTAGGGGGCAAAAAAGGGGAGTCATAACCTACCACAACCAATCACACTATGGGGGTTATTTACGAAAGGCAAATCCACTTTGCACTGCAAGTGCACTTGAAAGTGTAGTCGCTCTAAATCTAAGGGGTAGATCTGAAATGAGTGGAAGCTCTGCTGATTTTATCATCCAATCATGTGCAAGCTAAAATGCTGTTTTTTATTTTCCTCGCATGTCCCCCTCGGATCTACAGTGACTTTGCTTTCAAGTGCCCTTTCAGTGCAAAGTGGATTTTCCCCTTATGAGTCTCTTCAATGTAATCTATGGTAGACTGTAAGCTTTCATGAGCAGGGCCCTCCAAACCCTCTTGTATTGATTTGTATTGCAACTGTATTGTCTCCCTTTTTTTTGTAAAGAGCTGTCCAAACTGTTGGCATTTTATTGTAAATCCTGTATATTAATAATACTCTAATAAAGTTAGACCAATATGATTGGATGCTATAAGCAACAGACTGTCTTCCCTTCATGCTATTTTATGCTAAGGGTCATCCTGGCCAGTATGAAGTAAAGGCACACCTACCAAACTGAAACTGGGATAAATTTCCTTGAGCTGGGAATAAGTCAAATAGGATATAAATTTGCCTATTAAGTTTGTGATTGCAGTGGTGCTGTCGTCTCCACTCTGAGGACAGAAACCTGCAAGAAACAAATAACAGAAAGTTGACTGTCAAATGCCTGAAAAACAAATTCAACTTTTTTACATTTGCTTCCTGTAACATACATTTGCAGTGCATTTCTGGTGACGTGGCAGTATGCATAGTAACCCCTTTATTCTGTACAGAAAGTGCCATGACCCTGGTTGGTGGAACTCATGCATATTATGACAGGAGGGGAACACAAAGGGGGAGATTTACTAAAACTGGTGCACACAAAATCTGATGCAGCTGTGCATGGTAGCCAATCAGCTTCTAACTTCAGCTTCAATTAAGCTTTGACAATAAAACCTGGAAGCTGATTGGTTTCTATGCAGAGCTGCACCAGATTTTGCACACTACAATTTTAGTAAATGCCCTCCAATGTCTCTCTCCAACAAACATCATGGTCTGGTAAATTGCAGAGTGATAGCAAGAACTATAGATACAAGAAGATCACTTTTTAGTAAGGAAATAAGGTAAATACCAAACATGCAATCTCCCAGCTTTTACCAAAATGGCCACACCCCAACAGTTTAATTTCATTATAGTGCAGTTTTGCCATTTAAGTGCTGACTATACCTGAATCCGTTTTTTTGTTGCTGATATAGCCATGCAAAACTCCAAATAGACTCTGGCGATTGTCAGGTGTGAAGCTGTCAAAATTAGCATTCAACTGCTGCAAACTGTGCGACACAAAAGAGAAATCATATAGAGAATGTGAAACACTGCTTTTACATTTCACAAAAAAAGGAAAAGTGTATTTATAGCCAAAACATTTTTTGTAGCTTTGAATGGTGTAGGGAAAAGTTAAAACCCCTCTAAAAAATGTTTTTTTCTTTGTGCTGTCTAAGTCCTGCTGGGGAGATTCCCCTTCACATTCTTTCTTGAAGACTCAATGGGACGTGAGAGGAAATCTCCTCTTAAGCCCCTTTCACACTGGGGCGGTGGGGGCGTCAGCGGTAAAGCAGCGCTATATTAAGCGAAGCTTTACCATCATTTTAGCAGCGCTATTCGGCCGATAGCGGGCGGTTTTAACCCGCGCTAGCGGGCGGAAAAGGGTTAAAACCGCCTGCAAAGCGCCACTGCATCATCGCTATGCTGGAGGTATAGCCGCGCTGCACCAATGTTTTCAATGGACAGGAGTGGTGAAGGAGCGGTGTGTACATCGCTCCTTCACCGCTCCAAAGATGCTGCTAGCAGGACTTTTTTTGGTGTCCTGCCAGCGCACCGCTCCAGTGTGAAAGCCCTCGGGGCTTTCACATTGGAGAGACAGTAGCGGCTGTTTCAGGGCACTTTGCAGGCGCTATTTTTAGCGCTGCAGCGCCTGCAAAGCGCACCAGTGTGAAAGGGGTCTAAGTGAGGGCAAATCCCATCGTGGACAGTTGTCACCTCATCTCATGCACTTATGTCAACTCTCTAATTTTGTAGGTAAATCTATCCAAAATAGAAAAACAACATTTTGTCATTGCATACACTTTAATATACTGGCACTTTAGGTTACAGGACACTCTTCCTGACCACAAGGGTGCTCAGAAACAATTTATAATGAAATTAAAAGCAAATTTGAACATAGATGAGATATCTCAGACTTACATAATTTTGTATGCACTGCAGTCAGCAGATCCCAAAAGGGTGGACAACTGGTTAGAGTTTATGCTGAACAATAATGGTTGTAGCCTAACTGACACCAAGTCTTCCCAATCACTAGAGCTATAGGAGGATAGAGAGCTATTGATGATGGAGAGGGATGAAGACAGGAAATCAGAACCGACCACACTTGACACCAAATTGATGTTCTTCTGTAAAACAGGACAAACACAAAATTCATAGAATTAAAATTTAAAAAATTCAATAGAAATGTATTAAAAAATGATATATATATTTATACACACACACACACACACACCTCTTATTTGGATCTTTGGAAATGTATGGGTCACCTTTAATCTGAATACAATTTAATATCTATCTGTAATCTTATCTGAGCTGCAAGAGCACAGATTGCGCTGTCTGATATAACAGATGGGCAATTAAACATGAAACTGATATTAAAATTACATTTAGGTGGCAATATTGAATCAAAATGTGTATTTACTGAAAACATGCTTTAGTTTCCCTTTTTTGCATGTTTTACCATACCTGCTGCAGAGTCACAGACAGTGAATTCAGGAAGCCGTTGACACCACTAACATCAAACCGCCGAACCCTGGCTGCAACCTGGCAAGCAACGTCCTCATTGTTGACAGCAGAGACAGCAACATCAGCCAGCTGGTTAGGGCTCAAATTTGTGATATCAGTAACCTGGAGGATGACAAGAAAACAAAATTACAATCAGCGGTGTTAAAAAATAACAGATAATTAGAAAGGCTGCAAAGACTGCACTTATACTCACAGCGTCGTAGTTAGTGTTCCATGCTTTATATTCATTGATCTCTATGTATGAGGAGAAACTGGCAAAGTTGTTTTGGATCCAGACTTCAGTATTATCTTTTTCACTTCCACACTTAACACCTATAACATATGAGACTTTTTATTATTTTACAGCTCCTTGTATTTATTTTAATTTCATACAGACTTATTTCCCAAAAGATTATCCTAATATGCATGTATAGATAATGAGGGGCTTGCTCGATATTACTAGAACAGAACCTAATTTTAAGGAAATATAATATTTCCTTATTAGGTCAATTACATGATGGGTGGGATCTCATTACATAATTTCCTGTATTCTTTGTTGCTCAGTAATGCCCACTGGATTCCCTTCAGTGCTAGTGATTAGTATAGTTGATGGAAAGGGGTGCTGAGGAAAACATATCTACAATAAGTGCTGGGTATTAGTATAGCCAATGGGGAATGGAGGTACAGAAACACACACAATTACATTGGGGAATATTATAACCAATGGGAATTGGAAGTGCAGCAAAAAAAAACCCTGATCTGTGCTAGGGATTGGTATAGCCAATGGAACCTAGAGCTGCAGGTAGACACTCACAATCATTGCCAATGGGGTGCAGGAAAGACTCACAATTTACTATCTACTAGTATAGCCGAAGGGAATTAGAGGTGCAGGAGGATGCACAATCAATGCTGGGGATTAAAATGAGTGGCTGAGTGCTTGAGGTGCAAGAAGACACCCACAATCAATAATTGTGATTAGGAGAAGGACGATAGGTTTTGGGACTTTAAATATACCCCCATGCTCACATCTACCAAGCAAAAAGAAATTCTATCTATGATGTAATTTGTCTAAAGTTTTAACTTTTATTTCAAACAGTAAAAAAAAAAACATATAAGATAAGCTAAGATAAGCATATTAAATCTTCTGAGAAGTTCTCACATCTCCTTCCAGGGTAAAAGCATGGCTACCCTGGAAGGAGGGGTGAGACATACCACCTCTGATCCCCACACAAGGTCTTGTTTGGCTTATCCCTGGATGGGTGTCACTTTTTTTAATCTAACTGTGATGTACATCTGCTTGCATAAACTAATGGGGTCCCAGTAGAATATTAAACTACTGCTATGTGTCATTTTTCCATCTTTGAACTAGGGCCTCGATAAACTCTTCAATTTTAAAGTATGCACCCTTGATTTAAGACAACACCATACCTACATCATATCAGACTTTGGTTTATACGGTTTATATGTGTACCTAAGGGTTACCCTCCCATCGGCCAGCAGGCTATCTATAAGTTCACTGACCTCTCCTTCCATAAACATTGAGCATGCTATACTGCATCCATCTTGGATTTTTTTTTTTTTAAACTACCTGTGATTTGTTTGTTTCAATATATTCAATTCTGTTGGTCCTGATGAAGCGTGAAACACGTTGACCTTCTGAGAAGATTTAATATGCTTATCTTTGTACTGTATTATACAGATAGTAATATGTGTTATTATACTGTTTGAAATAAAAGATGAAACTTTTTTAGACAAATTACATCATAGATAGAATTTCTTTTTGCTTGGTAGCTTTGTTAGGTATGATTAAAGTCCCAAAACCTATCATCCTTCTCCTACTTTACCAGGATGATACCCTTGTGCTCACATATTTTCAGGCTAATTGCACTCCTTCCCACAAACAAGAACTCATAGTACAATAAATTGTGATTAGTATGAGTGGAGGAGACCTGGAGGTACAGGAAGACTCAGCCATAATCAATGCTTGGAATTAGTATGATTGGTTGCGAACTAGAGGTGTTGGATGTTTTAAACTTTACTACAGGAACTTCTGGAGCTCATATTTAAAATAAAGAACAAAAATATTTTAAGGGTTTATAAACAAATTCAAAATGCTCTCAGTCTTTCAAGGCTTGAAACTAAATTTTTTGGCCAAAGATGTTAACATTGCCATTACACAGATTATTTGGGTTACCTGATGTAGACCTAACTGACTCAAACTGTGGTCGGATACATTTGTGATATACAGACTTCCGTGAGTCTTCACTCATTGAATCATACACGTTGTTTAATCCAGTCAGCCTGTAGGAGAAGAAAATTACCTTATGTTATCCTCTGCATTAAAACTGAAATGATTTAAAAAAAGGTGTACATGAAGCTTCAAGGCAACCAAAAATAATATGTCAGCATGACCAATTAAAACAATTTCTGTGATTTAAAATATTAAGCCTGCATGTCAAATGCATAGAACAACTGCTTCTCCTGACCTTCATTAATTGTTGAAATATGCTGGTTGCTTGGTTGTTATGCTGATCCAATGATTTCAGTATTTTAGTCAACTCATATTTGAAAATCAGCAATTGCGGTCCTGTAATTTAAAGCCTACACAGCCCAAACCACGTGGCTACCAGGGGCATCATGTGGGCTTGACATCAAGAAAGTCTTCAAAGATTTAGTTATTTTCACCCCCTGTCCACTAGACTTGCTTTGAGATAAAACGATTTATAAGGTGCAGCCCTGCTAAACTAGTAAACAGGAAGCAAAGGTAGGGTTTTCATTAAATGAGGCCCCATTTAGTCCTCAAGAATTTTCTTGCCCTTTCCCCTACTGCATCAGGGCTGCTGTGCCGCTTGACCCATCTAGAGAAAGTATTTGAAGTATTGTTCTTTCCAGTGGGGAAGGAGCAGCACTTTATACAAGAACCAGATTTGCTATTGTAAAGCAGAAAGACCACACAGCTTTTCAATAAAATTAATTATATAAGTCACTTGTGTACAAAAGGAGACATGAAAATCCTGAAATAAATAAAACATATACTCATATATACAGCACTTTCCTTGACACAGGTCAGGTTTCCATACTTGCTATACCATAAAGTTAAATCATAAAGGTACCCTTAAAAACTAGGTTATGGTCATGCTCATTACAATAAAAATTATTGTACCAGAAAAATTAGGTTATGGAATGAGGTGTCAATCTTTTGCTGCAGGATCCCCATGCCAGTCCTGGGGATAGTCAGATGGTGCCTGGATGAATGGCTGCCTGCTCAACACAAGCTACCTAATACAGTAATTAAGTTAGGCCCGGAGTAAAAAGAAAAAAAACCTAGACACAGAGTCAACATGACTTAGTTTCGGTATAGGAGCAGTCGTGGTGAAATCAAAAGGAAATAGAAGTAGGTGGTACTCACCGGATTGGTAGAAAGGGTGGAGCAAGTGAAGCTCACAGGGTCTGGGCACTTTTGTCATAGTGGCTGGTGGGGCATGAGGTCCTTGGATGTGTTATGATTAGGGGCAACAAAGTACATTTGTAGGGACCCGTCTTGGATATGGCTCCCATTATTCTGGCAGGTGGAACCTGCAATATTGGTTTGTCTCTCCGAGTTGGTGTTTTTGCGGCTGGAGGCCTAAAATGGTGGTTTACACATGTTTTTGATGTGCATGCCCACAAGGACCTTGGGGTCCTTTGAAAACTGTATGTTCATATGGTGATATGTTAAATATGTTATTTATATTTGGTTAATAAAAAGGCAGCTATGGCCCTTTAAGATCCAGTCGATGTCATGTCTGGTCAATCTATTATAATATAATCTATTATAATGGTCAGTAGAGTGGTGGTCAGGCAGTTTGGTCAAATCATCTTTTGTACCCTAGTCATGTTTCTTAGTATATCTCTAAATGAAATATGTTTGCTATCCCTATAAATAAAAAAAGCCCACAAACTCTTTAAAAATTTATATTTTTTTCTCTAACCATAATCTTGGTTTTCCATTCTTGGTTTAAAAAAAAAAAATCGAAGTTTATTATTGAGTGCACCTATGACATTAAGTTTGAAAAGCATGACAGGTTTTATAATAAGAAGGTTCAGCAGGGCCAGTATGCCTTATAGGCATCTGTGTTGACTACTAGGTAAGGAACAGCTTTCTCTGCTAAGAGGGAAGAAAGAGGGTGTGTCTGCTGTGCAGGACTACCTTTAACCCCACCCCTGCAGAGAGGAATTTTTCAAAGCATTAGAGGTACTCTTGCATACATCCCCACCCCCTGACTTCAAGTGAGAGATAGGCAGTGCCCATATGCAATATTTACACACAAATGCACATGCCAACCAGCAAATCATATAAGACAACTAGCATTTAGAAACAACCCATGTACGTACAGTTGTTGATATGATGCGCAGGTCAAGGGGTACTTAATTTTCTCCAGTTCTGTGTCATCAACATTGTGCAAGACGTTCTGTAGTGTACCCTGGGCCCACTCCTGCCAGTCAGAAGGCTTGAAATTATTTATGACTGGAGTGAGGATTTCAAAGGTTTTGTTCAGGATCAGATCTCCCACTGGGCTGTTCTGCAGTTGCTCCTACAAAACATTAACCATGAAGTTTAAAAATCCAAATCCCCCCCAACAAAAAAAAAAAAAAAGCTCAATGATCCATCTAGCCTGCCCTTTTTCTTAGGCTACATGAGCTACTCTCCCTATGTGGTCTGGTGACCAATGGGGGTGATTGATCCAACCACACTACTATATCTATGGACACTTTATGATTAAAGACCAAGCCCACCTAAAACAGATATTTCTATTTTGGTTAGATACTTAGATACTGGTGGGATGAGCTCTAAGAACAAAAAGTATGCTGAGTTCAGGTGTTTCCAGTGAGAGGAACTGTTAATGCTACAGTATACACTCATCATTATGTGCTTCCAACCTTGTTCCAACAAGTGTTTGCCAGCTCCATAAAGACATGGTTTGATGAATTTGTTGTGGAGAACGCAAGTGGTCACAAGCGGTCTTCACAGAGCACTGACTTTAACACCAATTAACACCTTTGGCATGAATTGGAATGCCAACTACCAGCCAGGTCTTTTTGTCCAACATCAATACCTGACCTCACAAATGCTCTTTTGGCTCAAATGGGATTAAGTTCCCACAGTCACATTCCAAAATCACGTGGAAAGCCTTCCCTGAAGAGCGGAGGCTGTTAGAGCCTAAAAGTGGGGACCAATTGCATTTAATGTTGACGGTTTGGGAATGGAATGGCCAACAAGCTTTTGGCTATATACCGCATCCTTCAATCTGCAGGAAAAATCTCTCCAATTATGTCACAAACAGAAATTAAGATCTAACCGGAATTTGAACTCTAAATCCAAAGAGAAAATAAAAAATGTGGCACGGTGTTAGGCTTTAACTATAGAATGTATTTTAAATAGGCATCAAACTTAGAACAAAAATGTAATATTCAAAATATCATTAGATTTCGTGGCTGCATTCGTTTTCTTTTTTTTTAAGCTTTTCCACTCAGTTTTCTTCCTGTTCCTTCAGAGATTGTCTTCTGAAAATCAACAGAACTACTGTTTGGATCATCAGGTGAAAATAAATGAAATAAATCTTCAAAAAATAATATAATATAAATGCAATATACATGTTTGTTTTTGGGTTTAACATGGAAATTACTTTGGCTCATTCTTTTTTGCAAAACTGACATGCCTAACAGTTTACATCTTACCGCAGCCTGACTGTTGCACTCGTCTAAGAAGTCTTTCACTTTGTTAGGGGAGTCTATGCTCTCCAATACTGGAGTAATGGCTTCTTCACTTGTCAGGGCTCCAGTGGTAATAGCGTATTGTGCCACCTGAGAACCGCTGCATACGTCCAGGGCAGAAGACTACAAGAAATGATCAGACAATATGTAAACATCCACATACATTTCCTATTTCATATCTGCTGAGTTGAGTCACATAGTCAACAAGATTAAAAATAAATGTCCATCAACCTTATACAAATGCTTACTGCATTGCTCCAAAGGAAGGCAACTAGGCAAGTGTTGCCAAATATGCTTTACAGGTGGAAAATAATTCCCTCTAAGATCAACCAACTCAATTTTCTACTGTAGATCAGAAGAGTCTATTTTTAACCTGCATAATTCTGCGTAATTTTTGTTGCAAGAAAAAGATCCAGTCTTTGTTTTTTTATTCAATTATTGCTTTCCCCTTTTTTTCATACAACATTTGATAGCACTCTTACTGTAAAGATACCCTTCCGAAATTGATAGGAAATATAGCATGTACTTAAGGTAGATAGATGTTTTAACATGTGCAGAGGCTTTAAAAACGTTTTGCTGTATTTAAAGTTCGTAGTTATGCATGTATAGCAACCTGGGCGAAACACAAGTTTACTTATTTAATTTGTTCATGAACAACCTGGAGGATGGGGTAAACAGTTCAATCTCTGTATTTGCGGACGATAATAAGCAGGGCAATAACTTCTTTGCAGGATGTGGAAACCTTGCAAAAAGATCTGAACAAATGAATGGGGTGGGCAACTACATGCAAATGAGGTTCAATGTAGAAAAATTTAAAATAATGCATTTGGGTGGCAAAAGTATGAATGCAATTTATACACTGGGGGGGAGAACCTCTGGGGGAATCTAGGATGGAAAAGGACCTGGGGGTCCTAGTAGATGATAGGCTCAGCAATGGCATGCAATGCCAAGCTGCCGCTAACAAAGCAAACAGAATATTGGCATGCATTAAAAAGGGGATCAACTCCAGAGATAAAACGATAATTCTCCCGCTCTACAAGACTCTGGTCCGGCCGCACCTGGAGTATGCTGTCCAGTTCTGGGCACCAGTCCTCAGGAAGGATGTAGTGGAAATGGAGCTAGTACAAAGAAGGGCAACAAAGCTAATAAAGGGTCTGGACGACATTAGTTATGAGGAAAGGTTGCGAGTACTGAACTAATTCTCTCTGGAGAAGAGACGCTTGAGGGGATATGATTTCAATATACAAATACCGTACTGGTGACCCCACAATACGGATATAACTTTTTTGCGGAAGGGAGTTTAACAAGACTCGTGGCCACTCATTAAAATTAGAAGAAAAGAGGTTTAACCTTAAACTACGTAGAGGGTTCTTTACTTTAAGAGCGGCAAGGATGTGGAATTCCCTTCCACAGGCGGTGGTTTCAGCGGGGAGCATCGATAGTTTCAAGAAACTATTAGATAAGCACCTGAACAACCGCAACATACGGGATATACAATGTAATACTGACATATAATTACACACATGGGTTGGACTTGATGGACGTGTGTCTTTTTTCAACCTCACCTATTATGTAACTATGTAACTTAACCCATACCTTTCAGTCATTTTAAACTTGAAAAGTCAAAGCTGTACCTAGTAACAAACCAAGGGATTATATTTACCAAGGTCTAAAATAAGCTCCTGTGGTCCTCTCTGTGTGATGATGGCACCCTTATTGGCTCCAGTGTGCTGTCATGGTATAGTGGTATGTGGGACATGTGCCCTTAGCACCAAATTACCAAGTACCTTAGTACCAGGGAAACCAGAAGCAGAGGGGTGCACTGAAAAGTATTATTTCTCTTTTATTATTTAATGTAGTAAAAAGTATTTCGTTATCTTTTACTATCCAAAAAGTTCAGATTGCTTAAGAGCCTTGGGGCTTTGTTCAAGGAGGTCACAAGGAAAGAGTAGCAGGGCTTACAGCCTTCTAGAATTAATCACTGACATGCAATAAAAAGCTATGGCTAGTGCACACTATAACTATGCAGTGATTGGCTATACAAGAGAGAGCTGATTAAGAACAAGATCCAGGTGCTTCAAAAATGAATATTACTCATCTTTACTTTGCTTCTGTAGGAAGCATGATGTTATATTTAAGTCCCCTGGCAGGACCGATGCCTCTGGTTGGGAGATGTGGCAGGCTGGAAGCACAGCTCTTATTAATCACTATAGATAGCCCAACTGGCGGCTACTTGTAATACATTAAGAGGAAACTAAAATATTTTCGGGGCAAGTTTATTTTGGTTGTTTGTTTTTTTTTGGACTAGTTTTACACCATTGTTTTGTTTTAACACTCTCCCTATATTCACTATATTAATTTTGCTAATAGAATTTTAACAAAATGAGAAAGGATTAACAGAGCACTACTGTGCGGTCACAGCCTGCTTTAGGGCATTATTTGTCTGACTGACACTTCAGACTAAGCCATCTGATAAGGGAGGACTTACTGCTCTGACTCATTCAACTTGAGTTTTGCTGTGTGAGTTTTGTGATCAATGGAGTTCTTTTGGAAAAGCTGGGAAGGATGCATAGCTAAATATGAAATGGTCACCTGCTGGCTCAAAATGAAAACACAAATTATTAATAAGAAATATTTTATATTTGCCTTAGGCTAGGTTTACAATTGCAGTGTTTTCATTGCCCCCAACCAATATATCCCGCCCACCGAATGTGAGTGACCAATTCTACTGAATGGGGGCATGCCACAACCGCCCCATAACCATATGCAATGCCTCCTCACTTCCACTGCAGATTACTTTTCAAAGGTCAGTCACCACTTGTGTACAAGAGCCCCTTGTCAGGTTTCTTTTTTTTTTTGTAGACCTAGTCATAGTAATTAAACAAATTGTTCCCTTAAGACAGAGTCACCCAGGACTATTCACTGCAGGAAGGCTGGTAGCCCCAATGCAGCAGAAATAGTTTAGGATATTTTTTTATTTATTATGCTTATGGTCAGATATTTTGCAGCACAGACTCTTAAATCAGGAGGAGTAATGTACATAAATATAATACTACTTTTCTGCTCTGTGAATCTGAAGATTTGGTGGATCTCTAGTTTCCACCACGTAAATGGAATAGGAAATTAAAAATGCCTACTTTTAGTATCTTGCATGCCTCTCTTATAAAAATAAAATAAAAATAGGAATATATTACTGAATACTTACTGCGTTGAAGCTCGGGTTGCCTTCATTATAATCCACAAGTGAAGCCTGTGCCTTGAATTCTCCCCAGAATGTCAGAACCCATTCACCACTGCTTCCAGACTCAGTTGAGCAAGCAGAATCTGGACAAAAGCATTGACATTAACAATAGTCTGCAAATGTCAGAAGTAATAATAAAGAAAAAAATATATATATGTATATATACTGTAAAGATAAATAGATAGATAGATAGATAGATAGATAGATAGATAGATAGATAGATAGATAGATAGATAGATAGGTAGATAAAGTATATAAACCCCAAAATGAAAATATAATACATTGCAGCTTACCAGGACATAGATGTCTGCATTAGATTTCTTTTTCAAGCTTTTTTTCCCTTTCTCTTTGTTCTAATCGAATGATCCTACCAGTAACACATTTTTACTGTCCTAGGGTGACAACCCGTTCACTGTATCTTTGGAGGAGCAGCGTTGTCATCATAGGTTGCTTTCCTGGTCTGAACTACAAAACACCTCCTCCTCATTCTGTCTCCATTACATAGAGACAACATGTTTTGTAGTTCACAGACGATAGCTGGGAAAGCTAACATTGAGTTATCAGTTCAGTGAAAAGAAACTTACAAGGGCATTGGAATTCTAAATCAACAGGTATTTTTCCTGTACTTGCAAAAATGATTTTAGCCTGAAAAAAGGGACTAATGCAGCCACTAAACCAAATGACTGCTAAGCTGCAATCTTTATTACATGTTTCGTTAAGACCAGCAGCAGCCAAAAATGTTTACTTTGCTTTGTATAGACCGGGGAAGAGTTAGAACCAGTGTCAGATTTTATTCCTGTCGGTGTCCTTGTTGGGGGAGGGGGCTTTCTGCACATTAATTGTCAGGACAGGAAGTGACGGAAAATCTCTCCAGTGGGGGCACAGACAAAAAAACGATTTTTAGTGAGGATAGATTAGAATGGCTAATATTCGTCTCTCCTGGTGAAAACTGCCCCTCTTCCATCCGCAAAGTAAATAAACTAAAACTAAAACCTTACAGATGTTTGAACTCTTCACCACTATTCTAAACTAAGAAAAAAACTAGGTGTTTTAATAATCTTATGAATGTAATATTGATTGAATCTGTTGAATCTGGTAGTTTTCTTTGTATTTGTATTGTAAAACATTTTTTTTTTTGTAGCTGATAATCCTTGATCATCTGTATATGGATTGTACCAGGAGGGTCAGAGTAAGCATAGTCAGGAGAGAAATATAGTGAAGAGGGAAATGCTGCTACACAGTCTTCTTAATAACAAGGCAGCTACCATTCAGCGTTTAACGATACCTGTAGTAGCCAGGACATGTTTGTTGAATGATTTGATTCTGCTATACATGGCTGTTTTTTGGTCATCATCCAGTTTGGAATAAGCCGCACTGAAGCCCTCAACCCTGCATACAGAGCAGAAGCATTTTTAAAACCATCAATTGAATCAATTCAGCACAAACCCATTATGTTACCTTTATAACAAAAAAATTATAACAAAATAGAGTACCCTTCCCCATATCCTAAGCCTAACACTAATACCACCTATAACCCTAACACTAACCCTACATGTAACCCTAACATTAACACTCAATGTAACCCTAACACTAACCTTCTGTAACCCTAATGCTAACCCTCCATTAAATCCTTAAGTCTACTGCTAACACCACCTGTAATCCTAACACTAACCCTTCCTATTTTAAATATAATCACTTATTTTATTAGTCACCTTTCCTGCACTGGGATCCTCTGTGCCAAAGGCCAACCCTCTGTGCTATCCAAAGGATACCGGCCCTGGAATTCCAGCAGTAGAAACCAATGCTGTGAATGAGGCCTACTTTGAGAATTTACAGGTGGTAAATTGTGGGACAGTGGTACTTAGTCTGCAAAACTACAGATCAGAAGAAGCACTGCTACTTTCCTTAGGCTATGGGCGATAGAACAGGTTCTATCTAGGTTTCAGCTGTGTTTTCAGCTAAATCAATACTGAAGAAATGGCCGCACTCCAAGATCCATCAAAATTCCTAATGAACGAACAGGGATGTTCGTTCATTAAATAAGAAATTTTGATGGAACTTGGAGTGCAGCCATTTCTTCAGTATTGATCGTATGCGGAGGCGAGCCGAGGCGGGCACCTGTGATATCATTAGGCTTCCTGTCCCACCTGGAGCAGCAAGTTCTTCATCGTTAAGGTCAAGAACAAGTTTACAAAATTTCCCTAAGGAGTCTGAGCATTTCCTAAGGACATCAGCCTTAGCTCTTCCTGCCTTATTTTGTGTGCTCATCCTGCCCAGTGTCTTGAACTCATGTCATCATCCAAGCTGCAGACAGAAGTTATTATTGACATCATTCTGAGCCAGTCCTGACTTCCCTAACCCATTTTAAACCCTGTCAGCCTGAACCTTTAGCTGACAGGCAAACAAACATTACAGGTAATACAGGTAAACAAAAGGTTGTGCTCATCAGGTAGAGACTGAAGGAGGATCTCCATTTTCTAAAAAAAATTAAATAAACCCAGTAAAGTTTAAATAATAATGTAGACCTACACGAAGCTTTGGGAAGAACAAGAAATGTCGCTTTTCAGGGAGGCAATGTCGGAAGCCGAACAACTTGAGATCACATAGCTTAATTCGTTTCCAAACCATAATTCATAGTCGGCTGATGTCTTTATGCTCTCAGTCACTGTTGACCACACCGTTGTGAAAATCAAGTTCTGGATATTCCTGTCTGGCAGCTGTGTAAGGTTTTTCTGGATAAGGCAAAAAGGATTAAATAAAGAGAAAAACATTTAAAAGGTAGGAAGAGCTTTTCTATGCACCACTCACATCTAAACTGACAACATCTTGTGAAATTTTAAACAAACTGCATCCCTTATGGTCAGGAAACATTTGGAGAAATTTGTAAAAGTATATAAATTGAACCAGTGTGCGGTTACTACTTCTATTCACAGAAACTTTTTTTAAGTAATAACTCTTAAATGGACTCTTTTACGTTCTGAAAAAGCTCCAAAGAATGGCCCCTGCAACAGACCACTGTAAATACTTACCTCTCTGAGTCTGAACTCAAGTTCTCAGACAAAGTCCTCACATCCAGCACACCTCCTCGTGTGTAGAATGCCTGGTGGCCCTGCTGCCTTCAGTGGTTCTTTCTGCCAGTTCCAATGGCATTACTTTGTCTAACAGAAGGGACATAGGCATTCAACACTCCCAGATGTGGCAAATGCTGAAAACTTTAATGGAAGCTGTATTGATTCACTGCCTTCCGGAGAAATACATTTCCACAATTTGTTTATATTTCAGGGACCATTCTTTGTTTGTTTTTTTGGGAAGCAACATAATTACTTTATATAAAGGAACCTATATCGACTTATCATTGTGCTAAAGTAAACCCTGTGCAAAACTTACTAGCCAGTGCTAGTCATTATGGAACAAGGCCACTAGAAATTTGTTAAGGTAAGGAGTCCAACGGGTGCTTTTTGGCCATGTACAGCCTTCTTAGAACTTGTTTCCAGGTTATCCAATGGCCTATAAAGCTTACACTTCCTTTCAAATTTTTCCAGTAAAAAATCTCCAATTTTTTTAATCATGGAAAAGATATTGTAGTAATTATTATGTTTAAAACCAAAGGTATTTCCCTCTTATACTTTTGATTCCCTGGTTCATACCTCTGGCCTTATCAACATACTAATGCATTTTTTAAATAAAACCTTTTAGCGTACTCAATTTAAATTGTTGACACAGTGACATTATCCGTGGGTCTCTGTGCTTCTCTTCGAAATGCAAAAATTGTGGGGGGGGGGGGGGGGGGGGGGGGGGTGGCTTGCAGCATGGTGTTGTACATAGTTTATTAAAAACATCTCAAGTGCCCTCAGCACTGATGTAAGCAGTGGGTTTCTAATTGTGAAGGTTTATTAAAAAATCACAATAACTTGATAGGTGAATGTCAGTCTGGAGGAGTAGGTGTTCCTGGGCTGGCTGCATTTGCATACAGTCTCCTAGGTTACACCCACATGTAATCCTGTACCTCCCTGGTTGCATAAACTGGAATTCAATGAATGAAAGGGATGAGCCAGGGACAGTCAGTGTGGTTAAGAAAGATAAAAGAGCACGTGGGAAAGAACTGGACTTTGTAGGCACCAATTATAAAAATAACATAGATATTTATTAGACACAAAATATACAAAAAGGTTCATTTAAAAAAGTTATTTTGCAAAATAAATACATGCAAAATTCTTTTAATGTTCTCATCCCTAAAGCAGCCTAACTAATGACATAAACTTCACACTAGTCCTGCAATGCTGTATGGTGTACAGAAAAACGCTTGCTCTACAAGTTTCGCAATTTAATGCTTCATCGGGAGCTTAATAGCTGTTCTATGAAAAGAGGGGAAAAACATTGAATAAACATCTTCAAATACAAAATAATACATCATGTACAGTAAGATATTGATAGCTGGCTTCATATTTTTTGACAGGGTATATCCTGAAACAAACATGCACGGGACTCCCATAGGTGGTATGCATCAGGTGATGAAGGGCTGGACGTGGGGGTGTGCCAGTTAGAAAAGACTAGAGAAGAAATAGATATATGCATAGACCAAAAGAGTTTTTAATATATAGGTGTATAATCCTTCACACTGTGTACGATCATTAACACTACATATTATCAGATCTATTATGAGCTAGTTCCATGGCTGTGTACCAAGGTAGGCTTACTAAAGATATCTTCACCTTTTGGTCAGAATATGATTTTAGTGTAATGTTTATGTCATTAGTTCGGCTGATTTAGGGATGAGAACATTAATAGAATTGTGCATGTATTTATTTTGCAAAATAACTTTTTTAAATTAACCTTTTTGTATATTTTGTGTCTAATAAATATCTATGTTATTTTTACAATTGGTGCCTACAAAGTCCAGTTCTTTCCCACATGCTCTTTGATCTAAAACTATGATATAGGACGTGGCACTGCTATACATCAAAGACCCCCACAGTACCATCCTGTGATGGAGTCTTGGCAATCTTGTTGATTCTTTTTGGTTAAGAAAGATGATGCTGGATGTCTTACATCCATAAAATTAGGTGTGCTCTATCTGACTTGTTGCAGCTTTTAATTCACATTGTGAGAAGCTCACAGTAAGCTCAGAGTAAACTATTTCAAGCAGGGAAACCTGTACAACTGTTCAACTGTGATGGTAAGGCTAGAGCTTTAACTCACCTGTTGACACACCACGTTTATTTCAGTCATAAATGATGTGATATTCTCAATATCACGATCTCTCACTTCAGCAAGGATCAGGGCTGCATCAAGTTGGTCTGTGATTGCTGTGGTATTCGCAAGAAGGTTGCCCAGCTGTGTACCAGTGAAGAGGTCCAGGCAGGTATACTAGACAGGAAAGAACAAGAATTTAGACAAAAAGGTTGAAGGATAGTGGATTGATATAACAGTTACTGTAAAGTGAAAATCCCGTCAAATATTTTCCTATTTTTTCATGGTTTTGGACAGAGCGGAGAAAGGTTAGAAAGTTACCTTTAGAAACCTTCCTTCACTTTCAGACTTGGTGACCACTATAAGACCATGACTAAAAGATCTTACAATCCCAAAGGGTCCCAACATGCAGTATTTCATTCTCTGTCCAAATCGACACTGTCAGTGACATATTGTAAAACAAGAACTGTAATTACCGCATTAAATTGGCTGTAGTAGTACTGATATTGATAGATTGTAGCTTCAGAGGCAAAGCTCTGGAAGATGACTTGGATATAACTCCTACTATCTGTGTACAAGTCGCTACAGCCACCTGTAAGTAGAGAGAAGAAAAGGAGATTACATGACATTTGTAATAGTTGTACAAATAGTATATTTCTTTTTGCCAGCGACTTGGGCAGTGTTGTGTTTTGAATATGCGCAATGCTACTTCTGTCCACTAAGGGAAAAATACTCAACCAGTTTATAGTAAATGTGTTTCAGCAGTTGAGACGAAGGGCCTGTTTACAACAGGGTTAAGAATCATGATACGTGATTATTTGCTTCTTTAAAGCCACTGATTCATTGTTTTTGCACCATAATGCTATTCATGCTATTGACAGTATATTTATGCTATTCCTGCTGCCTGTTGATTTGTGTTGACATATACTGACCTGGCAACCCTATTATTTCATAAAGTCATCTTTCCCAAAGAAATAAAGAGGAATACGCCAGATCATTGAGTTGTATGGACATTGTGTTACATTATTTATTAAAAATGTTATCTCAAAATCTTGCACTGGGTCTTAAAAATGGATATGGTGTGTGGAGAATGGCAGCCTATTGGGGAAAAGTGTTCTAAGAATTGCAAAAGTGTTATAAGGAAGAAAGAAAATTGCAGAATTCATGATCACACACATTTTACGATCTGATTGGAGAATACATTTTAGATCTACCAACAGCTACTCTGAGGATTATGCTTTGATTTCTACAACTAAATCACTATATCAAAACTGATTTAATCCCACTATTACACATGATGGATTTTTTTTTTCTCATTTTTTTTATTTCGTTGCTCTCTTTGAAGTTAGCGAGTCATGAAATTTTGATGCTGACCTGGAACAAGGGACGTGACCAAGGTCCATTTTTATTTTTTTTGCCATTGGCCCTAAACAGTTTACCCTTCCTCAACTCATACCTGAAGATCTATGGTTATCCAAGTAGCTTATGATCCAATCAAACACAGCGCTTATGACGTCTTCTGAAAATTGATCAATCCCACTGCTGATGCCACTAAGTCTGGAATAGGAAAAGAAATAAAATAAAAAGCTTACTAAAGCATTATTAGGATTTGATAATTCCAGTGCCCATTTCTAACATGCACAGAGTCCAGTGGGTACCAATGTCAACCAATGTTGGTACTCAGTAAAGAGTATATGAGTGTGTGAACCTAATAATGTAATTCATTTTAGAGAGCTGGTAGGTAAGATTTAGGACTGCTGTTGGGTATTTATTGCTGCAAGAATCAGATGCAGAAACTTGGTATAATAACTTGTATTATATAGTTATATTATTTTGTGTACACTTAGCTGATCTTTAATTACTAAGAGTCAGTTTGTGCTCTTTTCCTCCAGCCAAGATCAAAGCCCTGAAGAAGGGTATACTTGGAAGTCCACCAAAACCTGTTGACTAATAGTTTATGAGGAAATAAACATTCCATTTGGAATCTCAATATATATACAGTGCTCAATTTTTCATATTCATTGCTGTTTGTGTCTACCCTCTTTTTCTGTTCAAGTGACACCCTCAGCACCAAATAGTGGCAAGGTGGCAACAGGACAGGAGAGTAAATCTCCCCAATGGGGACACAAAATCCTATAAAAGATGAAAGAGGATCTAACTTCTTCCCATTTCACAAAAAAAATGTATTGGTCATTGTCTGTTTGCCCATTGGAGAGAAATCCCTTTACTTCGTTTGCTGTGATGCCATGAAGACAGGAAGTGAGACGGTTATCCTCCCAGTAGCACCCCAGACATAAATAAAAACCAACCAGAGGATCTAACTCCTCCCCACCATAACTAAAACTTCAAAAGAGTTTTGGCGGCAGCTAATAATGGGAAGCCCCCAGCTGATTCAGATAACACCCGGTTATAATTTCTGTGATACATGGCTGGGTGGAAGAAGGTCTAACAAAGTCTAACATTTGCAGATGTTTATCGTTAGTGCTGTGCCAACATATTTTTGTAAAGCATTTGGTAAAATACACATCCATAGCTGGAGCTGAAGAACTAATGTACAATTGTAGCCATAGCTTCTGGTTAGGCTTCACTTCATCAGGGATTTCCTTTTAAAGTGGGAACCCCCCCCCCCCCTCTATGTGCTTAGTACTTACATGCTGTTGTAGGAGTCACAGTTTATAGTGACTGAGATCTGTTGGACCACTTCAGATGTGATGCCCCCTATGAAATATTGAAAGGTCTCCTTGAAATTTGAAATCTGTTCCGTTGTCAGGGAATTCAAATCAGATGTATAGCTTTCAAACAGGTAAGTCATGGCTTCTTGTCTCACTTCCGTGGTCATAGTCTTATCATTGAGCTGTGAAAGGAATGGTCTAAAGTTGAAGCTTAATTCAGTTTTTTTAGTTAGTTTTAATCATTCATGCAGTGCAGAATAGCAAAGTAAGCTCTCTATATACCCCAATTCTGGGAAATGGGAATTATCATTTGTTATTATGTTTTGTATTATTACTATGCCTATAGTTATTTCAATATAGTTTTATTTTTTTCTATAAATTACACACCAATTCTTGCTGTGCCCTCTTTCCCTACCCAGTTATTGCACGTAAGTAAAACTACAAAGTTACAAAAATTTATAGCGGGCCTGTGTCTAGCATGTACCCTTACCTGCTCGTAAGCTACGTTGAAGTCACCCAAGAACGTAACCACTTCCTGTGCAGAAGTGACACCGTCCTGTCCCGACAAAGACTCCAAGACTGTCATAGTTACATTCACATTCGTCAAAACGTTAGTTGTACAAAGGTAGTCAACTTTCTGTGAGACGCTGGTTTCTGTGATGATTTGTAACTGTAATAATAATACAAATTTCACGTCAGACAAATGTTAAGAAAAAACAGCAGCACTAAGACTGAAAAAGGCAATGGCAACCATAGAAGGCAATCAGGTGCTAACAATATATAATAAGAGAGAACAGGGTGACAGAGGGGTGAATTGCTGCTGCTCCTTGACTGTCCAATCACAGGCTGGGGGCTAAGAAATTACCTTTTTTTCTTGCTTAGCTAGGGCAGAGAAAATTTAGGTCCAGTGGCTGGTTAAGAAGATCGGCAGATAAATGTCTCCCACATATGTAATTCAATTTATGCCTGGAGTTCAGCTCCAATGGGGATTTACATGGGAGTAAAGAGGGTCTCCTACTCCTTCCAGCTGTTGCAATTAAGTTTTTTTATAACATAAAATAAAATAAATAAAACTGAAAATGTGAGACATCTGCATAAAGGCCACAGAAGGCATGCAGCTTGGGAAATCATATTTCACTGAAAGACAATTCACACCAGAACACATACATCCCCATGCAGTGCGATTTTGACAGCCCATTCATTTGAATAGGCTGCAAATCACACTAGAACGTAGAAAAAGAAGTGCAAGCACTACTAGAATTCACTGCACAATTTGGTGTCCGCAAACATGCTGCATTTGTGTTTGGGGTGCCATGTTAATACATTGGCACTCGCATGCAGATCGCAAGGGCAGCATGTTCACGTGCGGTGCGGGAAATGTGCATGGAATGCTTTGTTGTGAGTCCCCAAGAGATATTTAAAAAGAAGAAAAACTGTTATTTCGTTAAAATTTTCCAGCAGTTACAGTAAACAGAAATATAAGTTTTGGGTGCACTGACCCTTTAACCTTGTAAAGAGCTAGCACTGGTTAGTTTAAGGGCATAAAAGGCAGTTGTCACATATTTCAAAACATGCCTACCCTGGAAAGCAGATATTCATATGATCACTTGCTGACTGGTCGTGAGAAGTAGAGCAGAAGTAACTAACCAACTGGCAAGTGGTTTTGAGCCAACTAATCTACAAGACTGAAATGCCTATAAGTTGAGAATTTTTTTCATCATTACCCAAATCATTATTCATCAGCCATCTCTTGAAGGCCATGTTTCAGTCAGTCAGCTAACTTACCACATCCAGTTGGTGATTAATCTCTTGCACCTGTTTCAGAGTGGTGTACTTGAAGAAGCTACCAAAGGTGCTGTTTGTCCATTCACCTGTGGTGGTGTAAGCACTTGTGCAACCTGAAAGTCAAAGAATGTCAAAGGTTAACAGCCTATCAGCTAATGGAAAAAAGATCTGAGATTCACTTATGATAGTCATTCTATGCCAACATGTTAAGCCGCATATAAACTGAAAATTCAAGTGGTTCTAAAAGCAGTACGCTTTTTACCTTGATGCATTCTCTATGCTATTTCCTTCTAACCCTTATGAGTGCCTGTATCTAATACTGTCCATATAATTCCATCCTATTACCTAAGCCTCCATAACATCTAAAGCTCCTGGAAATATTTAATATTCATACTCTTACCTCATCCTTTACATCTGGCAACTACATATCCATTAATAACTCCATCCAACTTACCATAAACTTACCCCACATCACATTCCCCTCTGCCCCATTGTCTGACCTCAAAAACAACTAGGTTGATGAACAAATAGGACAAGTAATTATAAAATCTGATGCACTTCCTTTTTAATTTGTTCCTCCAGAGGTTGCTAGGGGTGCTTTGAGCAATGAGCAATTTCTGCCTCTCAGGAAAACTTTCCATTGACACCATTGATCTTGACCTTTTTAGCTGTTTGGAAGGGGGTCATTTTTCCCAATGACAACAAGTGTAAGGTTCTTCCCAGTGACTATCACACTCATGTCTGATGAGTTGTAGAGATAGCAATTTTTAGCAGGGGTTCCCTGTTAAAAATTGACTGGAAATTTATTTCAAGGATTCCTCTGTGCTGAAAAGGTTGAAAGGCTGGTAAGAGCCCACAGGGGAAGAGCCTCACTAACCCCTGTCATAAGAACTATTGACAAGGATGTAATTGTGATCCATATTGGGGCATAGAAACCTATGTTAAATGGGGAGATATTACGCTTTTCGAAATCATGTTTAGCATCAGCTCTGTCTGTGTCTGTGATGAGATTATCATCACATCACCCACCACAACACTGTTCGGCCTTTATTTCAGAGATGTAAACACACAAATAATGCTGCATGCAGTGATTAGGCAATATGACCATATTTACCATTGAGGGTTGAACTCTTCAGATTGTTCATAATCCATTGGGCAATTTGTGTTCTGGTTGAATCGGTCATCCTGCTGTAACCTTTGTTTAACTGTGTCACACTGCAAAACAATTTTGAATATGGCAATTTCATTAAATAGTTGACTTCAACCAACACTTAATAGATTACCTGATAATGCTAAAGTAACAGGAGATTTCCTAGTTATAATTTGATCTACAATAATCTATAAAATGACAAAAGCACGCTGTAAAGAATTGGTCAGGGAAGAGAATTCTGGTTTAAGAGAGTAGGAGCAACCAGTACATTACAGTTGTTTTTCTTTTATGGGATGCCCAACTGATCAACCCTCCCCCTGTAGCATACACTTACATGGAAGAATGTGTGTCACAGTCCCGGTTATTAAATGCCGTCAGGGTGTCTATATTAAAGAACTGAATCAGGACAGTGATTCTATACATAAACATTGTTTCTATTTGTGTTCTGTTGTATGTTGTCACTTGAGGCTTAATTATATTGAAATAACTTTGGAGCATCTGCTGTCCAACAGTGTCGCTAATTTGGATGTTTCTCTGGAAAAAAAAGAGATTGGCAATTAACATACCATGGCTGATGTTAAACTTATCAACCCAGCCCCAAGAGAAAACTCTCCCTTTCAATTAGTGCATGATTCTGTTCCTCATTCCTTGTTCGTTCAACATTACCTCTGTCCGCACCTGGCTTACATATGATTCTTTTACTGTTAAACATTATTACTCTCTGCTCTCCAATTCAGCAAGGTTAATAATTTTTTTTTTAAATTGCCAATTTTCCAGGTGTGCCCACTTAAGGTTTTTAAACAGAGGTCCCTGTCAGTCCAAGTAGCCCCTGATGACGTTCTGTTGGATGAAAGATGTTGGACAGAGCTTGCTGCACTGACTGACGTTATAAGCTGCTGTCTTTAGGGTTAGGCATTGGTATACATGTGAGTAAATTTATGCCAGCTTTTTTAAAATGTATTTTATTTTGTAAACTTGTTTCTATATAATAAATGCTACATGTATGTTCTTTTACGTTCATGTGATGAGTATTGGGACATGGACATGCTAGAATTACAATAGTGATTATACTTTGGCACATACAGGTGCAGTATTTGGTAAGTGTGCACATTACAGTACTTATTTTGGTGATGGGGTTTACACTGTGAGGATCTCATACAAGATGGACTTTCTTCATTTTTAGATTATTCTGGAGTGTTCACAATCTCCTTGATGGTTTTGAATAATCAAGACAGAGAAGATTTTTGCAGTAGTATGTTTATATGCATTTTTTATGTGTTATTTTGTGAAGCACACATAGAATTTCACATTACAGTATATGCTTTGATTGTAACACAAGTTGCTTTTTGGACACAGGACTTTTATTTCATAATATGTTTTGATTGCAACCTGATTGTAACACTTGGAGGTTGATTTACTCATGGCAAATAGACTTTGACCTTTTACAAATGCAGTTACACTCACTTAACTCACCAGAGCTTAGTGAATATGGTGAAGCTCTGCCATCACTCAATCATGTACAAGCATGATGCTGTGTTTTTTCTTTTCCTTTCACCTGATTGGGTATTCTTTACAAAGTAAAGCTTCACCACATTTGCTATGCTCTGGGGAAAATGAGTGCAACTGCACTTCCGAAGTGGACAGTCTATTTGCCTTTCGAAAATCAGCCGAATGGTGTCTTGCTTTGAATATAGAGTTTTATTTATTTTTGTTTTTTAACACTTTATGTTTCATTTATAACATTAATGCCCCGGAGTATTGCGATATTTCTGGAGTGTTTTTTGCTGTGTTTTTGGAGTGACATCATTCAATTGAATGGGCTATCCTCCACTCCAAAAACATGCCACAGTAACTTGTGTACCTTTTTTAAGGCTGGCTTTGGAGCATTTTTGGACAGTGCTATTTAGTATGTTTTTTGTGCATGCATTGAGCATTTTGCCACAATTTTAGCACAATCTGGAACTGTGGGTAGAATTGTATGAGTTTGCCTGCTATTCCAATAAGCTGGGTGTGAATGGGGCCTCCATGTTGCAGGGCTGCAAATTTTACCTTTCATGTCATAAGGGATTCACATATATCATCCCCTTTTACAAGCAGCTTAAAAGTGTTCAACCAGTGTAGATATCATTTTTGTATGAGTGAGGTCTGCGCAATACAGCTTTCACTGGAAAGGTCAGAGGAGGGTCCTCCAAAACTGGTAAAAAAGACACAGCACCAGCCTGAGACAAAACAGTAGACCTCCAGTAAGCTATATATATATATATGACTGCTTAGTTCTTGTTTCTCCATTGTGAGATATAAATTGCAGCTCACATTACCAGCATTTTAAGTAAAAAGGTAAAATATGGGTCTTAAGGTCTAAAGTAATAATGCAGGTTTCCAAAACCCTGCAACTTCCATAACTAAAACAATAAGAAAACCACTCAAGCCTTTATGTTCACAAAGTTAAAATATCTTTTGTTATCCTCCATTAAAACACCACTAAAAAGATCGTCCATGTCTTTTTGATGATAGTAACTAGATGGTAGTGTCATCCAGGTGGTTCTGGATTTGAAGATGGATTCAATGGAGCAGCTTATACAGCTTAACAAGTTTAAAGGTTTCTCCATCTTCTTAGCAGATTCTACCCTATATGTCTTGGCAAGTAAATAGAATAAAAAAAATACCTACCTTGTAGCCAGTCTCAGAGAAGCGGGTCATAACAGCATCTACAGTTTCAATGGTTTGGGTCTGGAGGTAAGTAAACACTTGATTGGCTTTCACGTCACTCTCATAAACATTCTCCAGCACAAACATGTCTCCAAACTGGTCAGTGGTAAGTATCTGAAAGACTCCCGACTGGAACTAAAGCAAGAGGGTGTAAAAGAAGAGCATTACCTAAATATGCTTAAACCTTTGCCATTAAGCCCTCCTAAAAATTTTCTTTGCATTAAAGATAACCTAATAGATCATGTTTGAATGCTCTCTCTCAAGGCAAGTTTTCTTTCTCTTAGTGCAAATCTACCTGCTCAGACTGACTTAAAACAGGCTCTCTATATGGTTATTTTATTTTTAACAGTTATTCAGCATGGATGCTGGCTGTACGCCTTGATACTGTGTGGCTCTAATAACTTTTAATGAATATTAGCAGAGGTCAAATACATACCACGTCAAAGTTTAAGAAATAACTTCTCAATTCTTCATAGGTGAAGCTCACAGAGTAGTCTCCAAAAGAGTTTTGAATATAACTGACAGTGCTGGTCTCTTGTGTTGTGCATCTTTCAGCTAGAGGAAAACAAATCACACTTAGAGAAATATGCAGCAAGGGATAAACAATAGGTCTGATACATGGGAATTATAGATATGCATGCCCACTACTCATCCAGCTCAAAATCAGCTTCCTCAAATTTTACTACCACCTACCCCATCAGGGTTTTTGTCTACCATAAGGCAAAGGTATCAGGTAGTGCATTCTAGGGGCAGCTTGAAATTAGGCTTTTGTGTATTCTATTGGTAACTTGCTACTTTCTGCTCATACATATGCTCATCTCAGTTTATGCAAGTGAAGATCCAGGAGTGGAGGGGCCTAATACTAAAACTAGCAGGTGCTACCTGAAACTATGAGGAAGAATAAAGTTGAACTCTGGATAAATAAATATTGTCTAAATACAAGAGGCATGCTTACTTGAATCTTAGTATGCTTTGTGTGCCTCTTTCAGATATGTGCAGCAATAGAGTGTGAGATGTTGTTATAACTAAGCTAGACAAGCATTAGTAGAACTCTGGTTATATCTATTGTAAAATGGGAGTTCCATCTTGTGCCATAGGGTATTTTGGCTATAATTGTAATAGCAACCTGCTTTTGATCTTAGGCAAGACTTTATAAAGTTTAAAATTGTTGAGGGGTTTAACTTAATTTTGGGATTAGAGAATCTTGGGCTTAAACATATTTCTTTGGATATCCTACACAGCTGCTGGTCTGAATCAGAGTTAACAAACACTGCGGACCCTAGTCAAAAAACTAGATTTCCAACACTGCAGCCTGTAAGCACACAGGCTTTGGTACCCAAAAGCTACCTCTTTCCCTTTAATGCCTATAGGCACAGGCCTACTATGCCTAATGCTAAAATGGACACCTCCTATTGGATACAATTGTATGCCCTTATGACTTGTCTCCATTGGAAAATTACCTTCTGGCCTGTTTTGTTGATCATTTTTCATGTAGTTCTGAATATGGTCAACGATGTCCATCCTGTTTGTATCACGTGTGTCAGTGTAGACAGAGCTAACGGCTTGTATGCTGTAAGAGAGAAGTTGCGGTTGTTCAGTCTGATTGACCAATAAACATAATGGGGGAGATTTACTAAAACTGGTGCAAACAGAGTCTGGTGCAGCTGTGCATAGTAACCAACCAGCTTTTTACTTGTTCAATTAAGCTTTGACAATAAAACGTAAAAGCTCATTGATTACTATGCACAGTTTCACCAGATTCTGTGTGCACCAGTTTTAGTAACCCCCCCCCCCCCCCCCCCCCCCCCCAGTGATTATTAGTATTAAATACATTTATTACAATCATAGTAATTTTATATTGATTATTGCCCTGTGGCCTTAATCCAATTTCTGGATTTTCATAATTTTTCTTTTAGCAGTTTAACAAATTAACACTTACAAAGACGTCTGGAATCCACAACCCACATCCACAGGGATTTCATTTAGAACTTCATTGTCAATTACAGGCAAAACAGGGTACAATCTTGTCTCAAACCAAAGGGTGGTCTCCTCTGAAGTAAAGTTTACAAAGCTTGTGGACAGTTCGGAGACTGTTTCAGACAACATGTAATACCTTACCTCATCGGTAAAGGTCTCAGCCTAAAGGAAAAAAAGACAAGGACAATGTTTATTAATTGTTTGAGCTGTGCAATATGACACAAACCAGTTTTGGGGTTTGCTAAGTGGTATAAAATGTGGACAACACATGAAACACTTGCAGAGTTTGATTAAAGTTTAACCAGTTAAATAAAATCAAGGCTAAAATTTTTGCCAGTGGTGGTGCCTTAAAGGAAAAAATTATAGCAACTATTGCTGACCTTCTTCTCAAAATTCTAGTTGCCTGGCTGTCAAGTAGATCCACTAGATTTAATAATTCCAGGGTTAGAGACTTGGAACATGCTTGAAACTCCTTTAAAGGAAATCTTTTGTGGAAAAAACCTGGAGGCTGCCATTGGTGACTTTTTGAAAATGTTGATTTCCCGTTGTTTTACTGACCTTCTTGGTTTAGCATTTTAGCTTGCTGATAGTATGCAGAAAGGGGCTTTTCTTAGACTTTTCTGATCTGCCTACTTGTTCTATGTTGATGAACCCAAAAGAACTGAAGCCAGTGGCTTGTCACAACTTTTTCATCAGCTTGCTCCACTAGGTAGCAGCACAGTGGAATTGAACTCTATGGGGAAAATCTGACTCCTGAATGAAAAAGCCAAAGGTTGGTCCTAGAAGTGATAACAAACTCCACAGAAGTACATACCATGTCGTCCTATTCCCTATGCTGTGCAAGCCAAAGAAATGCAGCCAATCAATTATCAGATTAGTTGCAATTGAATACCTATTTTTTAGAGGCAAATGAGCATACCTACACTTTTGATGAAGCAGAAAACACCTTTTAAGTCTTTACCACTTCCAGCCCAAAGACGTCATATGTCGTCATTGACTTTGAGTGGGGATATCTGAATGATGCCTGGCTGCAGGCATCATGTAGAATTTAATCTTTACAGCCGGCGATTCTGTGCACCGTAAAAACAATCATAGCAGCAGTTCAGCCGCTTGATCGTTGCTTCTACCGACTCATCCGTGCGAGCAGCGAGCCGAAGAAGGAATCCACCGCCACTGGACATTGATCATAAATATTTCTGGTGACCAGATGGTCCCCAGTCATCTCTGTGACCCTTGGAGGCCCAGGAGCAACGTTATGATGTTACGTCGGGGCCGGGGGAATTAAACAATGCCGGGGAAGCGGCTGGGAATGCCGAGACAGTTTTTTTTTTATCTCGTTTTTTTTTCAGCCTGAAGTACCCCACACTTTTCCATAAAGAGGGCCTGTCACACACTGTTCCTATCACAAGGAATGTTTACATTTCTTGTAATAGGAATAAAAGTGATTAAAAAAAAAAGATGTAAAGAGAAAGTGTAAAAATAAAAGTAAAATAAACAATACATTTTTTTTTTTAAAGCGCCTCTGTCCCAGCGTACTCGCGTACAGAAGCAAACGCATACAGAAGTCGCACCCACATATGTAAACAGCATTCAAATCACACATGTGAGGTATCGCCACATGCGTTAGAGTGAGAGCAACAATTCTATCCCCAAGACCTCCTCTGTAACTCTAAACATGTAACTTGTAAGACATTTTAAAGCATCGTCTATGGAGATTTAAGTACTGAAGTTAAGCACCATTCCACGAGTGTGCGCAATTTTAAAGCGTGACATGCTAGGTATCTATTTACTTGGCATCATCATCTTTCACATTATACAAAAAAATTTGGCTAACTTTACTGTTTTATCTTTTTTAAATTCATGATTTTTTTCCCCAAAAAAGCGTTTGAAAAATTGCTGCGCAAATACTGTGTGACCTAAAAATTTGCAACAACCCCCATTTTTTTCCCTAGAGTCTCTGTTCAAAAAAACATATATAATGTTTGGGGGTTCTGACTAATTTTCTAGCAAAAAATACTGATTTAACCCCGGAAAAATTTGCCCCCTTCCTGACCAGGCCATTTTTTGCGATACGGCATTGCATCGATTTAACTGACAAATGCGTGGTCGTGCGACGCTGTACCCAGACAAAATTTTGAGATCCTGCTCTCAAATTTTCCGACAACAAAGTCCGATCGGACTTTTTCCGATTGTGTGTAGCGAATTCCGACGGACAAAGTGCCACGCATGCTCAGATCACATTACAAGACCAAAGCTATTGGCTACTAGCCTCTATGTAGTTTCGTCGTACGCAACGAACGTCACCACGTTCAGAATGATCGGATTTTCCGACAACTTTGTCCGACCGTGTGTATGCAACACCAGTGTCGGACAAAATCCGTCAGAAAAAATACAACGGATTTTGTGGTCGGAATTTCCAACCGTGTGTACGGGGCATAAGGGTTACACTTTTTCTACAGGTATGAGTGCAATAACCCAAATTTGTAACTATTATGTTCAGCTGTTATATTAGCTACTTTATTTTTGAGTTTGCTAATCATTACTATTTAACTAACATAAACTAAAACTCCCATCTCTGCCGGGCCAATTCAAGAGATTCCATTTAGGTGGTACAGGCAGTGAAGATGTGCAGATTCTCACATCCTCGAAGAGTAGAACACTTTGCTACACAGCTAAAGGTTCTTCTCATCAGCTGCTAAACATTTGTATTCACACCTAAATCTGAAGACATGGCCATTCATCAATAAAATGTATTATTGGCATTTTAAACATTCTATAAGTTATTTTAAAAAAATAATTGGATTGAAGTGCCCATTTTCCATCATATTACCACTTAATGCTCATGGTATTCATCTTAATACAGTATATCTGCTAGTAGGCCTATAAAAGGTTTAACAGTAGATCAGTGCCCAGTGTAAGATGTTACTTTTTTAAACAAACTTCAAAACATTCTGTAAGCATCTACTATTGCTCTGTGTAATTTTTTCTGTACTGTTTGTAACTAGACAGAAAAGGGGTTGTTTAGTGAGATTACCATGGTCCTTGCACACTAGATTGTATATATAGCACTGGAAATAACAATCATATAACACAGTAGGATTAACAAATTACCTGCTGATGCTCAGAAACTACAGCATCCCAGAAATTGCTCAAGTTTTCCACAATTTCCTCATGAGTACCATTAGTAAGTACTGTAAAGACCCTTTCTACAATTGTTACATTGGTGTGTGCCTGAGAGTCCAGCACGATAAACTGTCCAAGCTGGTCTGGAACCAGTATGTCGATGGAATCCGACTAAAAAAAGATATCGCAAGTTAAATACAATCAGATCTTTAAAGCCATAGCTTTGTGGAAAATATCAACAATCTTGCCTGCTTCCTTGTGTAATGGCAAAGTAAAGGCTATTACATTCCAGCTGTCTGTGACTCTTTTGGCTCAATCAAGAATCTCAATTGGCAGCAAATTGAAAGCAGATCAATTGCATATAAAGGACAAACAAAGAGAAGCATGTCCAGCATTGACTATATAGCCTGCTGACTCTATCTGCATATTTATATTTTCTATAGATGATTGAGATTCCAAACAGGTATAATAGTAAGCTGACATAGATAAAGCGCAAAGGCATCGTAAAACATGTTTACTTAAATGTAGTGACTGATTAAACATACGGTAGGTCTTATGTGCCATTAGATGCTGGTTACAGGTCAACTTTGTTTCTCCATGTTTTCTTACCAAATTGTAATCAGGGTTGATTTCTAGGATTACAGCAACACTAACGTCGTGTTTAAATTCCAGGTAGTTGTCAACAAGCCAATCTCCTACTCCACTTGTGCAGTCTACAATTCAAAGATGAGAAATAAAAAAATGACCACTACCTTCCCTAGAAACTTCTAAATCAACAACAATTTATTCTACAGCTAAAATATTTACTGTTTATTTTTCTAATGAATAGCAGCAAGTGCGCCTGCTTACCATTACATGTTCATTTTTTAATCTGGCTTTAAAACTTTTTTTGCCCACAGATCATTAGGAAATGTAGCCCTCTAATTGGGGGGGCATTTCCCATTGAAGAGACTGGTAACCCCAGCCAACTATCTTTATGCTGGATGACCGATCTCCCGCTAGTTCTGCAGGGAGTGCCCGTGTTACATGTGTTTTTGTTCCGGTCTATTGGAAGACAAAGATTCCAAAACGGATAAAGCCTGGGTGATGATGCAACTCAGACTCCAAAGTAGATTCTTTCCTTACAGCAGCAAGGTAAGTGGAAGAAAAGGGGAGGGTGGGGTTCTTAAAAGGGGTGGGAAAACACTTGCTGTGAGATTGTTTTTAATTAATTTCATAGCTTTTCTTTTAGGCCTCATGCACATTGAGCATCAAAAACACCACTTTTAAGAGCATTTGAGTTTGTTTTGCCTCTAAACGCACCTCTATGGTAACCTATGTGTCCATGCACACATAGGCGTTTTACAGCCATATCAATGCAGGAGCATTTAGAGACAGAAAAAAAAAAAGCCATCGCTTTCCCATTCAGGAGAGGATTGTTTTGGCAGAAAAAAACATCAAATATGCCTAAATGCGTCTAAATGCGTCTAAACGGTTCAGTGTTCATTCATTTCTACAGACAGAATAAATTAATATTCTGGCCAATGAAATGAATGCCCAAATGCTTGACACGCCTAAACACACCTAAAAGTATTTGTAAAAGGTAGTTTTAGGGCACTTTATTTACACTGTTTTTCTCCTGCCAGGAAATAAGGTGTTCAGAAGAGCTGGGCAAGCGCTAATGCCACGTACACACGATCAGAATTTCGGCCAGCAATAGACCGATGAGAGCTTTTAATCGGAAAATGCGACCGTGTGTAGGCTCCATCGGAATTTTGCTGGCCGAATTCAGCCAGCAAAAAATTGAGAGCATGTGGAACATTCTTGAAATTTACTAAAATCAAACTAAATTTTGAAGTACTTTTGAATGTCATTCATCATGTCATCGTATGTACTGAGAATTTTCATCAAAATGTTTGTACAAACCCTTCTTTTAATAGTGTGTGGCCAGCTTTAGAAAACACAGCATGCTTTGCAAATTATGTCTTGGTGGCACTCAGTAATAAATATTTCTTTTGTGAATAAAGATTTTTAAATATACAGTTAGTCAGCAATACATTTATTTAGACTGGCAAGTACATGCAAATAAAAATGTTGATGACATATAGAGTTAGCAAGTAAATGCAAATAAAATTAGAATTTTGATGACATATTGAGTTATTCAGAATTCTCCATCTTATAGATAGCTTGTATTATAGCACTTACACCCAACCATCTCGATAGCACTTGCACCGCTTGACCACTTTTCATATCCTGTTGTAAAGTGCCCCAGGATTTGACGGCATCATTCAAGCAATAGAAAATTATTTTATCCATCCATTCTTATTTATAAAGATGAAAAGCAAAAACTTACGGCTTGACTCATTTCTGAGGAAATTTGAGATCCAGTTGGTGACTTCTGATACTGAATTGTCATTCATTTCACTGTAACCAGAGCCAAAGCTACCCACACTAAAGGAGAATCAGAATCAGAAAAAAATATTATCATTTACAGTAAAAATCATAAAATTAAACACAGATGTAGCCCCCTCACAACAAGGTATCACATAACTTGATGAAGCAAAAGAAAGATGTGTTTTCCTGTGTTTAACTTAATGTAATCCTGTGCTAATCAACATATTATTCTTTTCTCTTTTGTTTCTGCACCTAGGACTTCTTTTGGTTGCCAAAAGACTTCTCTACAGTTAGGCCTCATACACACAGACGTTTTAACAGTGGCTTTTTTGAGCTTTTTTTGCTGCTTAAGAAGGCGACTCCATGTTATTCAATGGGCTCATACACACCATGGCGTTTTTGAGCTGTAACAGGCATGGTCGTTTTTAAGCTCCAAAAAAAAACAAGGACCAGCGCCTTCAGAGGCTCCAGCGTTAGAGCTGTTTTGACGCTGACGCAGAAAAAAACTCAAAAACGCTCAAAAACGTGCATTAACGCCATACCGATGTTTTTTAGCGTTTTTAAGCTGTAAAAATGTTTATGTGGGTAATTTGAGAGTGGAAAATAGCAGAGGGATGTTCTTTTTAAAAAAACGTGCCTTAGCCTTAACGCTTAAAAACTACGTTAAACGCGCATTGACGCCACAGCAAAACGCTAATAAAATCGCGTTTTTAACGCTGATTTTTTCCAGGCATTGTTCCTAGCTTTACAGCCCGTTTTTTAAAACGTCTGTGTGTATGAGGCCTTAAAGTTCTTCCATGGAATGCTTTTCTACATTCTCTCTAATACTGCTTTGTATTTTTTTAGTATTAAAGTAGATGTATGCCCTCGTATTATATATATTGCTGCAGAACATAATTATGAGTCAATCTACACGTACAGTTTTCTCTTAGCTCCCCTGAAAAGTCCCACAAATGCCTGCTGAGACTCCTAGGGAAGTCTACCTAGTGCAGCTTCCTGGGATGGTGTGCCAACAATGTTGCACTGCTCCTCACTTCTAAGTTGCCACTCTTATATAGGCTGTGCCTAATTGCACACAGTGGGATAAAAAAATATTGCAGCAGGCATGACTTTCAACATTTCTACTGCTGATGCACAGGTCTGTAGCTTGTCAATTAGCTCCTGGCCACACCTAATCCTACGCACTTATTTTTGGATTGACAGCACTGCCTCTGTTACTGAAACCCTCCCACTGTGAGCTGCAGTGTCTGGGAAGATGAGCATGTGAAACAAATGAAGATGCAATTGGCTTAGTCAGAGAAGGTTTTTGTTTTTGAAGTTTTTTGTTTACCATATTGTTTAGACTTCATACATACAGAAGTCTTTAGTTGTAATTTAATGCATCTGCCCGACCACTTGGCAGGCCAACCAGTGCTATCAATATATAGTTCATTGTAGTGACACATAGCTTACGCAATGCTTTCACTCCTGGAGGCTGAGTGGTAGTAGAGTGAAAGTGAGGTAAGTACATGCATCTGTGGGGGGTCTGCATTAAAGTGAACCTGTTACTTTGCCCTGCATAGTCAATGCAGAGATTCACTTTAAGGTAAACTTATTTTCTTGACTCAAAGTGGAAACTCTGCAGTCCCAATAACTAGTCATGAAACATCCCCCCTTGTGCCATTCATGCTTACATTGTCTGCAGACTAGAGCAATCTTCAACCACATTGACAGACAGATCGGAAAGTTGTTCAGTGCTAATTGCTGATGTGAAGTAGCTCATGGACTCAGTAAAGCTGTACCAGTCATTTGATTGGTACTCATGAAAATGTGTCTTCATTATTCCCCAGATGCCTTCCAAAAATAGGAACCGTACTTTGTAATTTATAATGATCCTAATGTTAAGCTGTTGAGGAGGAAAGAAAAAAATTGTCAGCCAGTAAACTTGAAGATGTTTGAAATGGTTTTACCTAAACCACCTGCTGAACAATACAACACAGTTCTTTTTGACAGCACACCATATTCAGACTATATATCACTGCCCGAGTGTGAACAATACCATACCTCATATTTCCACAAGCCTTAAAGTGGATGTAAACCCTCTCATCTACCCAGTGAAGGGAACAGCCTCAGATGATAAACAGGGATGAAACAAATCTCCCTACATAAGTCTTACATGCATATCTGCTGTCTTTAGCTTTAAATATTCCTTAGAAAGTGCACATCGTGTTAGAGATTTTCTCTTCCTGTTCAGCACTGGGAGTGGATTCTTGGCATACAGCCAAGACAGCTGATTGGAGGAAAGGCACACACCCCCACTCCACATAAGCAAAGGAAGGAGGTAATGTGCAGAGCTGTGCTGTGACAAGACAAGCTCTCTGCTAATCTATTTATAGCAACCTCCCTCAACACACATTTCAGGCTGGTTTTATCTTGGTTGACAGAGAACTTGTCAAAAGTCATCATGCTGTGTTATGAGCACCGAAACAGCAGAAACACAGGGGACATAGCGCTTTGGAGAGACATAAGAAAACACTACAGATATATGTGCTTAGGCCAAATTGAATGAATCAGGTTTACACCCACTTAAATGAAAGGGCAGATGTGTGGCCCCAAAAACACATTTGCTCTTCTACCATAGGTTTGGCACGGGAGGCCCAGGATTGTCTGGCTACATAGTGATGAAAGCAGGTAACTATAGCATTTAGCTGAAAAATTATGTATATATCATTAAGGAACCCCAGAGAATATTTTTTTTTTATCACTAGCACTTTTGTGATATGAATTGTAATAGACCTTTTAATAGATTCACCATACGGTCTCATGGCACATAGTTATTTCCCTGAGTAGTACCTAAGCAGCTCAAGATACTGGCACTGCTAACCAATTTTTCACTGAACAAAGAATAAGTTAACTGCTATACACCTAAAAAAACACTCAAATACACTCAAATTGAGTATTTTCAGGCATTCCCATTGAAGTCTATAGGGCCAAATATGCTCAATTTTGCCTGAAAAGTAGCTCATATGTGCCTGATCAACATGCTCAGATGTGAACAGGGGCTATTTGAAACAATGTAATTTTGCTTGATGAGTATTATGGAGCTTTGAGCTTCAAGCTACAAAATGTTCAAGTCTGAATGGGGCCTAAGCACACCTGAGCAGAGCGATTTTCATGTGTTCTCAGGTGTTTTATTTGAGCTTTTTTGCAATTGTATACAAGCATTTTATAAGTGTATTACAAGCTGTTTTCCATGTGTATTAAACCTTCAGGTTATTTACTTAAGCCCATGGAAAGCACTAGGGGAAGGGGACCAATTTTTACAGGCTACAAATGCCTGAAATATGCCTGAGAAAATATTCAAATACGCTTGATTTGAGTGTTTACAAGCATATCTGTTGAAGTCTATGGAGCCAAAAATGCCCACATTTTTCCCAAGTATTTGTGATCTACTGTACAACTCACCCTAATTAAGATGGTTCTCAGTTCCACTAGAAACAACTTCATGTATATATATCCTTTAGAAACCCAGGCATTAGTTACTGATGTAACACGACTTTCAATGTCACTGGGAGAGGCGGAGGTGAAGATTTCGGTATGTATGAACAGATCGATAGTCTGATTTATGTTCAGATATGTAATAGCTTGGTACTAAAAAACAAAACAAAAAGAAAAGACTTCATCAGTAAATGAAAGATGACAAAAATTGAAAATGTAGCATTCTGTATCAAGGATCATTCCACCTAAAAATTATATTTCAGTGATGTAAGGATATTGCTTCTATTCTGCATGCTCATTTATTGCTTTAGCTCCTGAATACTCAAAGTGTATGTAAAGCAACCACTTTTTTTGTATTGTTTTGGATGTATTAAGGCAGGGGTCTCCAAACTATGGCATGTGGACCACATCTGGCCCCTTACAAAATGATATCCAGTCTGCAGCTAGTATCAGTGTTGTATCCTCAATGTGCACCGGGACTAAAATCATCAGAAGCTACCTATGGTCTCTGCTTTAATGTAAGAGGGACTCTGTTGGGGACCCTGATAGAAAGGAGTACTCTTATGGCAGACTCTGATGTCTGCTGGGGACCCTAGTGCAAGAGGGGACTTTTATGGGGATCCTGATGTAAGGGGAGACTCTGATAGGGACCCTGATGTAAGGAGGGCACTGATGTAAACAGGGACTCTGGCGGGCACCTTAATTTTTTAAATGTAACGTGGCCCTCGTCCTGAAGTGTTTAGAAACCCACTACAGTAAGGATTGCTTAACCTGTTGCTGCCCCAGAAATGCATATGTGCATCGGCAAAGAGGGTAAACTTTAATGCCCACACACTGCATGTATGCATGCATGGGCAGCCATAGTTTTGTGATGAGAGCATGCTCACTGCACACTCCCAGCACAGTGGCTGTGTTGTCAAAGGCAGCTCCCTGTCTCTAGTCTCTGTTAAAAGGACATCAGGGCTGGACGGGAAGGGTTTAAGAATCCTGTCTGAGTTTATTTACTTATTGTTGTCTGTGTCATTTTGGTGAGATTTACCTTTACTTCCTGCTCTAGAGACAAGGCAGGAATTTAGAGGAGATCTATCCAAAGGGTATCTGATAACTGCTGTCTCCATTGGAAGATTTCCTCTAAAGACAATGGTCACCTGGACCAACAGACCAAATGAGTATCTCCAACAGGAGCACAGACAGCAATAAAAACGTACTAAGCCTATCTCAGTAAGATGAGGGATGCTAATTTAATTTTGGGTGGACGTTAATGGATGAAGTTGACCATTAATTCTTCAGCAGCAAAATCTCCCCATAATAATGCTGTGCTAGGGCCTGTATCTACAGTCCTCTCAGACAAGTCTAAGGAAATGCAAAACCCACTTCAAGCAGGTCAAATGCAGGCCAGAAGATGGTCAACTGCTGGTCAAATGCACCTGTCAATTAATTCTGAATGATATCAGAAACATCTCAAATTGATGCATCAACAGAAGCCCAAAATCCATTGACACAGACCCTTATCAGCTTTCCTTTGACTGTCACTACCAGAATCAATAGTGAGGGCCTCCTCATATCAGTTGTGGCAGAGGCTGCATTAAGTAGCCAATCCGAAAACAAAAAACAACTTACGCCATCAAAATTTAGGTTGAGACGAATTAGGTCAGCATAGCTTGCATATTCAACTGATCTCCCCAAATTTTGCACCAGCCAGTTAACACTGTTGAGTCCATACGTGCACGCAGATCCTAGGGACAACACAACACTTATCACATGGGAACACAGCTTTTACAGATGTCATGGTTTGCCTGATCGTCATATTTTGCTTTTCAGTCTACCTTAAACTGATTTAAGCAGACAGTTTTACAGCCTTCAGTGTTACCTACCTGTCACAATGAACAATATGATACTTTTAATTTACTGTTTAATATATGGCCTGAAGAAGAGGTTACACAAGAAGTTGCAAAACCAAACAAAGCTATCAGGTGTCTCCTGCTTTAATGTGCAGTGTGACATGAGAATCGCAAAATCCAATCCCTGTTAGCTGTGTGCTTAGCCGTTTGAGCTTTGCTTTAATGTTTACTTCATACAGAAAATATTTGTAAAATATATAAAAAAAAATGTTTTTAATAGTGCTGTCTACACAAAAATACTTTCACTTTATAAAATGTATTATAGTTTTCAATATTAACAAAATTTAGAAGAAAATGTTCTATTCTGAGACAAAACTGACTAATTCAACTGGCTGTCATCATCGGCATATGACCAAGAACCACACTGATTGGCTCCTGGTTTTTCCGAAAGTGCTACAGCAGATAAGTCACACTCAAATTTTTATTGTATTGCATGATATAGATAAAGGGAAGGTTATATATTTCATAAATTAAGCAACTTATTTTGCTTTAAGACGTAATGATTGTGTTAAAGAAAGTTTCTAGAGCAGAAAAGTTGATTACTACCTGATTTAGCAGCCTCAGCATCCAAAAACTTCATCCTGTATTGGAACACTAGCTGTTTGATGTCATCGGAGAGTTGATCATAAACTTTATCATATCCCTGGTAGCTATAAAAAGAAAAAAATAACATTATGTGAAAACTAAACATTGACAAGGAAAGCAGCAGTGGCTTACAGCTCATTAAAGATGTCAAACAGGCACCAGAACTAAATAATGATATCTTGATTGCAAATACAGGAATACATCATAGTGGGCAGTTTATTGTTGCTTCAATGATTAACTGGTAAAATGTTTACACTGTCCAAAATCTTTGTCAGTTGACTGTAAACATATATACATTTTAGGCTGGCAAATCTGGTGAGCCCTTCTTAGAAGGCAAAATTTGACCCCCTTCAACCCCAAAAATAGGACTTTTGCTTATGTACTGTGCATAACCGTAGCAAGGCTGAATACAGCAGAAGATCAATATAGTACATTATAGGTAAATAAATATAAGTATCCTGATTAGTCACATATGAGTAGTAGTAGTCATTTGCATCGTTTTTTCAATAATATATACACAACTATTGTAAAGAGTAAAAATTTTTAAAATTGTGAAAGATGGACAATTGATTTAAGATAGGCATATTCCAATATGGTCATCTTGAGCCAGATTTGGTGATCTTCCTTCGTTGCAGTGGGCAACCGCTTAATGTCTTTGGAACCTTTGGGCAGTTCTGGCAAATAAGGGGTAAAAAGAATTTTGTCTGACCATTTTTTTGCCCAAAAATAATAATACTGATATAAACTAAGAATGAGCATAAAAAAGGGCACTCAGCCAACACAAACATGCATTTTTATAGTGTAGTCAGCAGAAACGCTTGCCTGACTGTACCTGGAGCATCCCTGAACCTCTAAAGGCTGTCATATATCAATGGACATCTTATGACCTATTGGAAATATAAGTCAATATGACATGCCTTTGCATTTTGTTTCTACTTACATGGCTTGGAAGTCAGAGCAGTCTGTTGTAACAAGCTTCTGCAGGATATTCTCATTGGTGGCTACGAGCAAATAACTAAGTTTTCCCTGGAAGATGGTGGTTAGTTGAGGCTTACAGAGGGGATCTTCAATGCTGTTTAGTTTGTCCAGAAGATTATTCAGCAAGGAAAAAAGGACATTGACATCATAGTTGCTGCCTGACAAGCTGCTCAGGAACCCAAAATTGTAGGCAAAGTCATTGCTGTTCAGCAGATTAATCACCACAGTCGAGGATTCTTGGCTGCTAAATGCATTGGAACTTTCAACATATTGCTGCAATTGTATCTCAGTGAAGCTGCTTATTGCGGAGCTCTGCAAGGCAGACAAGAGGAATGATTAGATCGGATCGTTTAAAGATAAACACAGAATCAAACTGCTAGACACAGTGATTAAATATACATGTGGCAACTGATTTTTTTGTCTATCCAGAGATTTGCCTAGCCCCACCAGGTAGTGCAGCCAAGTTGGTGACTTGATTTTTGCCTATTGCAGTTTAACAATTCATCTTAGTCCCCTCTCTGCCCCAACCATTAAATTGACAGTGTAGGAGCATTAGATTAGTGATACTCCTGTTGATTTTACTCTTCTCTCGACTCTGATTGATGTGTTCACTGTCGGCACATGTACATGCAGCATACCAGAATTGGCTTCTAGGACTTCCCTTACTTTAATGGTCTTACAAATGGATGCAAGAGGCAGGTACTTAATCTAGTTGCATTTAAAATGCATTGAATATTTTGAGCAAATTTGGTTATCATAAATACACTTTGCTGGTCCCTCTCACCATTGTCAAACTGCACACAGGTTTTCACTCCAGGTCATGTGCCGTGCAGCTCCCACCTTCCTTGGGAGAACAACAATGCACCCAGGGACACTTAAAGATCTCTTTTATAGGTTTGGAGGATCTTTGGGAACAAGTTCAACTCCTTCAAGTCAGAAAGGCAAGGTTTGCAAAGAGCCAGGAGCTGTGTGATGACTAAACCCTAATCTAAAGTCAGTGCTGAGATTGTTGTGCTGAGTGGTGCTGCTATAGAGCCTGTTCAGTTATCTGCATATCTGCTAGACATGGGAGCCGTCAAAATTTTTTTTTGTTTTGTTCCGTTCCATTTCGTATAAAAAAAAATTCGGAATTCGTAAATTCGTGTACGAAATTTAATTCGGATTCGTACGAAATACGAATTTCGTACGAATCGTTAATTATCCGAAAACGTATTAACGTTACATAACACAAGTCTATTGTTCACGAAATTTAATTTCGGATTCGAGCGAAATACGAATTTCGTACGAATCGTAAATTTTAAACGTTTCTGTTAATTTGGATAACGAATATCGTCACTCTACGAATAATAACGAATTATCCGAAAACGTATTAACGTTACATAACACAAGTCTATTGTCTATTGTTCACCAGTCACTCAGAGGAAGTACGAAATACGAAATTTTGTTTCCGAACACGAAATTTCGTATTTCGTACTTCCTCTGAGTGATTGGTAGACAATAGACTTGTGTTATGTAACGTTAATACGTTTTCGGATAATTCGTTATTATTCGTAGAGTGTCGATATTCGTTATACTGAATCTCGAATTCATTCGAATCATTCGTTATATCCGCTATAATTTCTTTCGTATTAGTTGAAATTAGTTATTTGGTAGTTTGGATTCGGATAATTTGGATCCGAAATTCGTAAACGAAATTTCGTATTTCATACAGAATTCGTAAAAATTCGTAATTCGGATTCGTACGAATGTACGAATTTCGAAAAATTTGTACGAATTTCCGATTCGTACGAAACTAATCGCACATGTCTAATATCTGCTATAGTGTCTTCCCAGGAAATCCAGTGCATCATAGCACGTCCATTTTCAAGTAAGCACTCTAACCTCAAGTAAGACCTAACACAGCCCTCTTTTTTCCTACTTTTGTCAGTTAAATGTGTATTAGAGTTTTTTATACAGAGTACGGGTGAAAGCTCAGTAGAATATGTAGACTATGATGACCACAAAAAGAAATGTTATTATTTTTTCCTACTTTAATTAAGATCACCTATGAAAATTTGGCGAAAAGTTAGAGTTTAAATTAAAAGTAACCTTTCTATCACCTCTGGAGAAATCTGGTATTGAAATGTAACCATAAGATACAATGGTACCCTGTGTAAGTAATTATAGCTGAATGGCTAAAGACAAGTTAGATAGGGGATGTCTATTTAGGATTCTTTATATAAGGTAGGAAACTTACCCAGTCCTGGTTACCGAAAGCCACTTTATAGTCTTCAAAGTTCATTTTGCTCTTAAAGTATGCATAATAGACATTAATTGAGTTTCCTAAGGTGCCTTTCATGCAAGCTGCAGAGACAAATACAATAAAGTATATGATAAACTAGGTAATAACCATAAGATCCAACCTTCTGCAAAAATAGCAAATGTAAATGTATATACAGTATAGAGAGATGTAACTAACCATATCAGTATTTGCTTATTTAAAAATCATTGTTTCTGTGTATAGTTTGTAAATAAATATGACATATACATAGCAATATTTATTCATTACATACTCAGGACCTGCTTCCTGCTTTGCAGTGTTACACAGTAGTTGCATTTTACTGTTACATGTCACCAGACAACGGTGGCTAAAATCATATCTCAGGGGTGTTAAAAGTGGAAGAGACAAATTTATTGCACTGAGACATTGAGAGCTCCCTCTAGTGGCTAATCTACACATTCTGTTTTTTAACGCAACAACAAAAATATGGAAGAGCAAGCTTGCAAAATGTGACAGTCGCATGAAAATTAATCCTTTCACTGCTCAAAATTTTACAAGCAAAGCTATACCTTTAAAAGGAGAGTGTAATTTCCCACCTTCCCCACTGCCTGTGCCACTAAATGCAGCTTAAATCCTGAGAAATGGTCCCCCAGAACTGCCACTGGGAAGTTGACACTTCTGGGAATGTCAGTCTATTGGGTCCCCTGCAGCACCTATTGGTTCCTTCTGCTGATTTCCACTTCCCTACCGTCTCCTCTAGTTCGGGGGACTAATTCTCAGGATCAGAGCAATGATTGGCAGTACAGGCAGTGGGAAAGGTGTAAAGATGCCTTCCCTGGAAAAGTATCAGGTCTCTTTAAGGTACAAAACATGAAATATGTGCTTACTGAAAATACACTATACCACCCTAACAAGAAAATAATGCTTTGCTTCATAATACGCTTTTTGGCTCATTTTGGTCTAACTGTAGGGATTATACAAATATATGTAAAGAAAAATATTGAAAGGAACTATATATAGCTTATACATGGTGTAACATGTTTAGTCATAGGGTGTGTTTGGCAGGGTTCACTTTGTGTGTGTCTAAGTTTGCATACTCACATTTTGCCTTGATGAATGTGGTTATCCACATTCCAATGTCATCTTGAGTTTCATTGCTTAATGAAGAATACTGCAAATCCAGCCCCTGGACACTGAAGGGAAGGAAAAAGGACACTGAGGTTTACTTTCCTTTTTCTGTTTTACACAATGCCAGGCACAAAGAACAGCTGCCACCCATAGTGGCCGCTGAATTAGGCTCACCATTCACGTTACCATCTGACCATTCAATCTGACCATACAATCTCTGTACAATCATCTTTATATCTACCAACACTATGTAAAATGAGGGCCTACCTGAACTATCCAATTCATTTAAATCAACTATGGCAGGCTCTTTTATTACAGGGCTCCAGAGATCAAGACAATGAATATCCCCACTGGAGTCAAAGGCAGCAAATCAATTCCCCATGCTTTCCACAACTAACAATTTGTTTGCAGGTTCAACTTTAAAGTAGATCTAAACCCAGTCCCTAAAATCTCATACATGTTTTCACATGTTAATGCCAGGTCCAAAGTTGTTTTTGTTTTACGTCTGCCGCTTTCATTGAAAGAATACCTGTGATCCTGCCAAAAAGGTTCCTGTTCAGTCACTTCTTGCTATGGAGTGACAATTGTCTCACAACTGTGCAACTACACCCTGTAAATGAAGATTACAAGAGGCCATGCTGACACACATTGAGCAGACATGGCCCCCTGTTGTTACTAAAACTCTAGATGACACAAGCAGCTGAACACCATAACCTGGATACTGGGCACAAAAACTATAAGGAAAGTAAAAAGTGCAGCGCTCAAACTATATCAAATAATACATATTACAGTGATACAAAATCCGTGAAGATATATCTGAAAAAATGGTGAAAAAAATATTTATACAATGGAAAAATAATATATATATACTGAAAAAATCAGCAAACATAAAGTTCAAATAATATATTATAAAAAGTTTTTTTCATCATATATATATTATTTTTCCATTGTATATATATTTTTTTCACCATTTTTTCAAATATATCTTTTTTGTATCACTGTAATATGTATTATTTGATATAGTTTGAGCGCTGCACTTTTTTCTTTCCCACTGTTGTTACTGTCAGGAAGACAGTCCACAGGAACAATTTACATGTGACGCTGCAGACAAGAAGGCTGAAAGAGGCTGGAGAAGATTATCAGCCCTGAGATGGAAAAAAGTGAAAAAGGTATTTTATAAGAAAGACAAAAAAAAACATGTGGCTATAGTTTAAGGTGCTCAGTGCTCACGCAAAGTTAATGTCACCCAGTTAGAGTTTAGACCTACTCCTACATGAAGAGCCTATGTAATGAAAACATATTGGACTTACATGGCCTCCAGTCCATCACATGTCACTGTGGTGGTCGTTAAGCAGTTCAGGATCTCAGTGTTGATGGCGGGTAAGAAGGCATAAAGCCTATCCTGTGTCCAAATAGATAGCGAACCGGGGGTCAGATTTCCTGGATCTTGCCTCAGTTTCTCCCACACTGCAGTCAACACATACGTTCTGCTGTGAGATGTAATGGATGAAGAAGGAATCTGTAAAGACAGAAGCTTGTTAAAGTGATGCTGCATATCCTTCCAGGCCTAAGATTTCCACATTTTTTTTTAAAAGGACCTTTCACTGACATGCTCCCACCATACCTGGAAGTACTGCATTTCTCTTTGCTCCCCCAACAGCCAATCAGATAAAGAGAAAACAATCGGAATGTACTACCAATGGGCCTGCTTTTTAAAGGGAACCTATAGCTTCATATTCAGAGGACAAGAAAGTAACTTACCATTTGATTGATCTTGTTCAACACGAACCCAATTGTGTTCAAACTGAGTTGGTTGAAGAAAAGTGAGAATGCTCCCTGCGTGAGGATCGCATCAGGGTTTGTAATGAAGCAGTTGAGGATGTTATAAATTGTGCTGTCTGCCACATTGCTCAGCTGTGGATAGACAAAGAAAAAACAATTTTAGAGTGATCCTGTCCCATTGTCCATGACACATTGAATATGACCCTGGCACTGCAGTTAAAGATAATTCACATTTTAGAATTAGACCTAAAACTGTATGAGATAAAATTGAGAAAGATAAAAACCGCACTTGGTCCCTACCATAATTAAAGATTTTGTATGTTTTTGGGCTTATTTAAAGCTGGCCACAGATATTATAATGTAATTATACAATCAACATCATCGTAGCAATTGGCATAAAGGTGCAGATATCAACCGCATACTTTATCATCATAAGCGAAGGTGGGGGTTGAACAAAAGTTAACAGTGGGGGGGGGGGGTAAGTGGACAGGCAATAAAGTGAACCCCTTCTTGAACACACCAAGTCTTCGATGACGCAGTTGCTGAACAATGACCACAGTAATGTTTTAATTCATGAGATATAATGAAGCACAAAACAGAATCAAACTTACGTTTGCACAAGCATAATGTTGAAAAGAAATGCCGCACACATCATAAGTTGGGCTTGCTAGAAGTTTAACTAGATCATCACTAGTTAAAAACAAAAAAAACAATAATTATACAAAAAAATGTATAAATGGGAACAGAGTAATCGAAAGTAATATAAAGTGTATATAGTGTGAAAAATTATTTTAGAATGTCAAAAACAATACATAGAAACAGTTCAAAGTTACAGTGCTACAAATATTTTCTGCTTCCTCTGTGTAAAGGGTTACTCTATTTAAAAGTTATATATCAATAGGATGGGAGGTGAGATTAGGTTATCAAGGTATATCTGAAGGCAAAACCTATGTTTTGGAAGTAAAAAAAATGTTTTAACTTAAAGTGGAACTTTAGTCAGAAAATTAAGTCCTGCTAGATCACTTCAGGCTGGTCCCTTTGGCAGGTATAGCTATGTAAAGCATTAAAAATGTGTTTCTATACTGTTTCAAATCCAGCAATACACTGTCTCACCCTGCTCTGGGCATGCTCAGTTGCTCTCTATTGTTTAGGCACCGTGCCAAATTTGTAGAGGCCAATCTGCTGACAGCCTAATGATTTACCACTGCTCAGGGGCTTTGGGCTTCAACAAAATGTCAGCCTCCAGCAAGAAGAAACAGTAACAATTCTGGAGACAATTTTTTTTTTTTTTTTAAGTTGTTATGGGTAAAGTTCCAATTTAAGGGAAGAGTGAATCTTAAGGGATTAGGGTTTTTATTTTGGCTTTACTTCCTGTCCTGTAGACACAACAAGTAAATGAAATCTCTCAAAACAAGTGTCCCTATTGGAATATTTCCTCTTTATTGCCATTCTGTTGAAACCCACCTTTCTCGTCCCAGTAACAATGGTCAGAAGGACAAATAGAGAAAGCAAATCACCTCAGAAAGGACAGGGGTAGCAATAAAAAGCCAATTGCCTTACCCAAAATGAAAATAAAAAAAGTTTGGGCTTTAGATACACCTTGGGTGAAAATACTGGGAGACCATCTTAACAAGATCCAATAATAAGCTTTTAAAGCAGGGTTCCACCCTAAAGTGGAACTTCCGCTCATCGGAACCCTCCCCCCCTCCGGAGTCACATTTGGCACCTTTCAGGGGGGAGGGGGGTGCAGATACCCGTCTAAGACAGGTATTTGCACCCACTTCCGGGCATAGACTCCCACTGGAGTCTACGCCACTTCCCATCCCGCCGCGCTGTCTGCTGGGACACACACGGGTCCCAAAGACAGCGCGGAGCATTCCTATTGCATTGCGCAACTCGCGCATGTGCAATAGGGAACCGGGAAGTGAAGCCGCAAGGCTTCATTTCCTGATTCCCATACCCAAGATGGCAGCGGCAGCATCCGAGGACCGAGGGACGGTTCGGCCTTGGGTGCCAACGTCGCTGGACCCTGTGACAGGTGAGTGTCATTATTTTAAAAGTCAGCAGCTGCAGTATTTATAGCTGCTGACTTTTAAAAAAAACTTTTTTCACCGGACTCCCACTTTAATTTAGAAGCCTCTGATGGAAGCATTTATTCACTTATTTTGAGGCTAAATACTAGTTTTAGTTTAGCTTCAGTGTAAGTGATGTTACTGTGTAAGAGAGTGACCGCTGCAATCACAGGCTTGAAGATACACATTCAGTTTTAGGAGGGTTTAGGAGGGGTTTTTAAATATATCCAAATCCAAGAGCAAAAATGTGTTATATGTTGCAGCCTACCAGCACCAGATATGGTAGCTGAATTGGCATTTTTTTTCCAAATTTTGTTTCACTTCATTTTTTATTCCTAACAGTAAAAGTAATCCTGTGCTAGGATTACATTACTCATTTACTGCACTATATTCAAGGGGTGGAGCAGGACTACAGAAAGCCTATCCCTCTTCTCAACTCTATAACATAGGAGGGGGTGTTCTGTAGTTCACGGTGGTAAACTGAAAAAGGCTGAACATGTTGCTTGAGATAACACTGAAGAGTGCACAGGACACATTACAGCAATTCTCTGGCAGAATCAACACTTTATTTTATTTTTTTGCACGTATCAAACAGATAAAACAAAATGCTTTACATTTTATATTTAAAGAACCAAAAGGAATCAAGTAAAAATCATTGTTAAGCTACACAGTTTATATATGATGAATCACATAACACATCACGCAGTTCTTTCCATGCTTCTGAACATTAGGATACTCACAGTCCAACATAGGTGGAGCAGATATCAAGACCTGTCACAGAGAAACATGCATAAATTAAGCACTGACTTATCCAGTTCTTATCTTTATATTAGAAAAAAAAAATAATAATACCTAAATAGCAATATGTGTACTTACCAGATTGAATGTAAGAGGGGCACTGCAAAGTGTTAGATATAACAGTTAATTATTTTGCTTTTGACAAACTTTTTTATGTTTCATCTCATAAAATATTAAATAAACATTTATGAAAAAACTTTTTTTTTTATCTTTATTTGAGCACCTCACATTCAAGTAGATACAGATAAAGATACAGACAAAAAGTCAATACACATAAAATGTATATTTACATTTGTTATTGTTTTTTCTTAATATTGCTTTGCGCCTTAGTTCCCAAACATCTCCCACACATAGCAGCAAAGAAGAAGAAAGATTTACTCTTCCTATTGGATTTTTCATTTTAGTAAAACTCCACGGTTTGGTGGAGTAAAAGGAGGAAGTCTGCTACTAAAGACCCAAAAAATCAAAGACATTGGTGGGGTAATCAAAAGACCCTTTTCTCCACCCCAACTGAAAAACCTAATTTGTATATATGGCTGCCTATCCTGCTGCCACTCTAAATAATATGGGATACAATAAAAATCCAGGAAATACTTTGTCTTCCAGATATTATTGCTCCAATATCCCACTGTGGCAGGTCACAGGAACAGATGACAAGGCATTTGGTCACATGACTAGCCTTTTTTATGGCAGGTAATTATCTCTGGCTTGTATTTCCATCTACTGATAGCATATAGCAGGGAAGTCAGTAGGGCAGGGGACTATCATCTAACTATAGATCCACTGTCATACTTGTGCACACCTTCTATTTCCTAATTTTTCTGGATAAGGCCTTTTTCACACTACCGCAACTTCAAATTTGCGCGATTGTGCCGCAATTTTGACGTGATGTTTGACGCGATTTCAGGGAATGCCTGTGTAACTCGCATCAAAGCCAGACCAAAGTAGTGCAGGAACTACTTTGACGTCGGAACGACTTAAAGTCGTACTAATATTAATGGTTGTAATTAGATATCATGGGGAATGACTTGTCATGCGACTTTGCAGTCCCAAGTCGCAGGACAAATCATACAAGTGTGAAAGGGGTATAAGGCTCCATTCACACTTGTACAACTCCAAAGTTGCGCTGACTTTGGAGTGCAACTTTGGTGCAACATTGACGCAACTTTGGATGGGTGCAACTTGGATATGACTTTGGCCTTGACCAGTGATAATGGACAAATATTGCACACAAGTTGCATTGTATAACATTCAGGTATGACTTTCATACAACTTTTGAGGGTTAACATGAACAGTACAGAAGGCAGCGAACAGACTGGAGTCATCAGAAGTCAAATTACAGAGTCAGGTAAACCAACAGTCAACAGTAAAAGGTCAACAAGACACAAATCAAAAGCTACAAGAAATAATCAGGGGTAATGAAGCATCACTTGACAAATGACACATAAATTGGGGGGACTTGATCAAACTGGTCATGCCCTTATTATTAGTGGTTACTTGCCACTGAATGTTGAATAATAAGACAAAATGACATAAACCATTGCCTATATGGTGACAAGACATGACAACAATGACAGAACTGGGACATGGAAAACACTTCATATTAAACAAATAGTTAAAACATTGGTCTTATCATAAGAAACTGAGATATAATAAAAAAGGGGCCCTCACAATTAGAGAATCCGTCACTACAACTCCCGCTTCTGTTGTTGTTTCAAAGACCAAAGTGGTTGATTTTACTGGAGGTTCTGTAGATATCTGTTTAGGAAAAAACATAGTTTGAAGGTTACTGTCTAGTTTTTACTATGTTTTAACACAAAAGCAACTGATGTTTTCAAAGTACAACTGTTGCACACAAGTTGCATTGTATAACATTCAGGTACGACTGTCATGCAACTTTTGAGGGTTAACATTGAAGTCTATGGCCCTCAAAATCAGACCAAAGTAGTGCATGAACTACTTTGAAGTTGCTGCAACTTTAAGTCATGCATATATGAATGGGTATCATTAGAAAACATGGGGAACGACTTGTCATGCAACCTTGATATCCAAAGTTGCATGACAAGTGTGAATGGAGCCCTCAAAGACAATAGAAGCAGTGCACCAAAAAAAAGAAGGCCACCCAATTTCACTATCAGAGTGTTGGGATAACAGTGCAATAGTGTAATACAACAAACACAAACAGTCCAGAAGGCAGGGAACAAAGACCAGACTGGAGACATCAGAAGTCAAATTACAGAGTCAGGTAAACCAACAGTCAACAGTAAAATAAACTTTATTGTGAAAAAAAAAAAAAAAAACAGTAAAAGGTCAACAAGACACAAATCAAAAGCTAGAAGACATAACCAGAGATAATGGAGCATCACTTGACAAATGACACATAAATTGGGGGGACTTGATCAAACTGGCCATGCCCTTATTATTAGTGGTTACTTGCCACTGAATGTTGAATAATAAGACAAAATTACATAAACCAATTGCCTATTTGGTGACAAGACATGACAAAAATGACAGAACTCTGACATGGAAAACACTTCATATTAAACACATAATTAAAACATTGATCTTATCATAAGAAACTGAGATATAAGAAAAAAGGGGCCCTCACAATTCCAGAATCTGTTGGTTCAACTCCCGCTTCTGTTGTTGTTTCAAAGAACAAAGTGGTTAATTTTGGAGGTTCTGTAGATATCTGTTCAGGAAAAACATAGTTTGAAGTTTGCTGTCTAGTTTTTACTATGTTTTAACACAAAAGCAATTGATGTATTTAAAGTATAGCATTGCAAAGCCCCTATAGGGTTACAGTGAATATAAGGTCACAGGAATAATGATGCCAAGGAAGGACATGCCCTAATAATTTTCCTGAAGTTGCTTTTTAAGCTGTTTTTGATTCGTTTAGGACAATAAAAATGATGTCAGTATACTGGTACTTCAAAATTAAAAAATGCAACAAGTAAAATCTGCAAAGTGGAAAACCACACTCCAAAAGGTTTCTCAAGAAATTTAAGATATACTTGATAGGACTTTTTCAGTTTGGTAAATACCATTGTTTTTTTTTACTTCTAATAAACAAAGTGAATAAAGCTGAAAAATGTGAAGAGTGTGCACTATTTCTGTGTAAGGTGTGGTGAATTCCTTTAAATTTGCGTGTGTTCTTTTTTCCTCAAGGGTAGAAGGTGCTTCATGTTTTAAATCATATGGTTACCAAAGTAATTTCCAGTATGTGCCCTGAGGCAATTTTTGAACAATAAAAGAAAAATATGTTTTTGATTGACTTGAGTGACAAAACTAAAACTGTCATTTAGGATTTAATCCAAAATGTGGAATTGCCCACTTTTTTTCAGAAGTTCTATGTAGAACTGAACTGGGAGGAAATCAAGTGACCAAAAAATAGGGGGTGTGCTATTCAGTTAATAAAATAGAGCTCATAACAATAGTTTTATTACATTTGTCTCTTTGCCTGGGATGTTAAGACACAGAAATGAATGAAAAGTTATTTAATGATACAATTAAGGGTCTAACCCAATGATGATATGTTTGGGTACAGGACCTTCAACAAATCACAAAGAACGTTATGTGCCAAAACACCTAACTAATCTAAAAGGGCTCTTGGCGCTTTCTTGCTAACTTAAACATTGACTGACAATTTTTAGGAATGTGTGTATACTTTATGATTACTAAATCCAACAATTAGCCAAAATGAGGACACGATGGCAATTCTGTCTAAGCTGGACCTGGGGTTCTGTTGTTTTTACTTTTAAGGTTACATTTAGGTGCATTCCTTTGTGCAGAAGCATAAGGAGTTTGATAAAAGCAACATGTAGTCTAAGTCAGTGTTTTTCAACCTCAGTCCTCAAGTACCATGGGCCATGTTTTGGGAACTTCCCTTAGATAAAATGGCTCTTATCAATACCATGTCATTTATATTGATTTAAAGCAACTGTGCAAAGTAAAGGAAAACCTGAAAACACGGCCCGTTGTGGGTACTTGCGGACTAAATTTGAGAACCACTAGTTCATACAGCCTGGGATTTACACCTACTTTCTTTACCTGCTTATTATGACCAATTTAGGCATCAACTAGCAAGTGAAGGTCCAGTTTGTCTTCTATCATATAAAGTGCTGGAAATGTAACTGGGAAGTTCAATATTATGAGGTTGGCGTTCAATATTTTGTCAATAGAAATCATACTATGGACCCTGAAGAGCTAAGACAAGATAAGTTCTCTAAGACTGGTGAAAAAAGGCCCCTTAACATTCAGTAATCAAAAATGTCGATGCCTTAATATTGAGATCCTTTGACCTTAAAGTACTATGTTATTTTCATGGTATAACTTTTACCCAGGCTCCAATTTCAAAGTGAGCAACACAAACAGACACACATCTGGTCATTTCATATACAGAACAAGAATTCTCCAATCCCGGGCAGCATATAGGAAACAATAAATACACATTTTAAATACTTACACGATCCGGGTTTCCTGCCTGTCCATTTATACAGTGATCTAAACATAACACAAATGACAATTACTATTTATTTTGAGCGAGACTTAGAAATTTAAGAATTGTTCATTGTGTATACTCTGTTAATAAAACATGTGATATGACAAGTGATTACTTGCTATTGGTGATTACAGATTGTTATAAACGACCTTTAGTTTATTGCAAAACACAAGGGGGCACTCTTTGTGCCATATGGAAAAGAGGCTTAACCTGTGTATATGGAATGTTTTCTTTGCAGTAACAGATGGGAAAATGTGGAATATACTTCCAATAGAGCTACTCCTAGCCAACTCTGTTGATGGGTTTAAAAAAAAGTCTGGATGTGTTTCTAAATGCGCAAAATATAATTGGCTATTAATATTTATAAGAAATAACACTATTGATTGTTGACCTGGGGAGTATCTGAGGTCAGGACAGGTTGAAGTTCCTCCTTGTTCAAGCAAATTTGATCACACTTTCTTTAGATTTTTCAGTTATTTTTTTTAAGCCCATACAAGCCATACAAAGCAGGGGCCAGTCAAATTTCGATCCATGTATGGGCACTGTGGTTGTACAGAAGTCGATCTATGAATCGACTTCTGTACAACCGCACTATCAGATTTCCCTGACTTGATCAGCACTGCAGGCTAAAGCCTGCAATGCTGATCAGTGTATTCTGATGGCAGGGAAGTCGCTCTGCTGTCAGAATACAATAGTTAACCTGGCAGGATTCCCCCATACACATTGAGTGTGCGGATGGGGTTATCAAGTCATTTGTTTTGTATTTAACCCACTGGTTGAGTGGAAAAAAAAAGACTAATCTATGGGCTGCCTTAGGCCCCTTGCACATATGTGGACCGTTTGTCCATTTTTCATTTATCCATTCATTGATGGATAAAAAATGGACATTAATGCACCTCTATGGAAAAACGGTTTTAAATGGGTGATCATCCATTTACATCCACTTTTTGGAACAGATCAAAGCTTTATTTTTTTTCCATAAAAAAAAAAAAATGGATGGAATGAAAAACGGATGTAAACAGACAAACGTAAGTTTTTGCATGGAAAAAATGGCTTTGGGACTCAAGTGGTTAAGGATTCTAGCTGAAGAATGTAAAAAACTGATGTAAAAATGGATCACAAACTGCTGAAAAACTTATATAAACTTCATCCGTTTTTTTCTTTGAAAAAACTTTACTGAACTGATAAAATGAACGGTCCACATGTGTGAAAGGGACCTTATGCCCGGTACACAAGATCAGATTTTCCGACAACAAATGTTGGCTGCGAGCTTGTTGGCGAAAAGTCTGACCTTGTGTATGCTCCATCAAACATTTGTTGTCAGACTTTCCGCCAACAAATGTTGGCTAGCAGGTTCTCAAATTTTCCGCCAACAAATGTTTGTTGTCAGACTTTCCGATCGTGTGTACACAAGTCCATCGGCCAAAAGTCCACGCATGCTCGGAATCAATATGGGCCGGAGATATAACTAGCGTTCATAATGGAGATATCACGTACGTCTTATACATCACTATGTTCATAATTGTTGGCCAACATTTGTGTGACAGTGTGTATGCAAGACAAGTTGGAGCCAACATCTTTCGAACAAAAATCCACAGTTTTGTTGTCGAAAAAGTCTGATCGTATGTACAGGGTATTAGTCTTTTAGCTGAATTTGATTTTTCAAACTGACTTTATTTACAGAACAAATGTCAATAAATTGCAAAACGTTTCAAATAATATTTTAAATGAGCACACAGGCTTGGGATTTGGGAATAAGGCCCCTTTCACACAGGACGGATCCGTAATGATCCGCCCCCCGTAAACATCCGCTTGCTCAGCAGGGATCGTTCCGTTAATCCCCGCTGAGCCGGCGGATGACGAATGATCACACTGTGCAGGGACAGCCCTGTCAGATCTCCGCTCTCTTCTATGGAGGATTGGATGAACACGGACCGTCTGTCCGTGTTCATCCGATCCGCTCTGCAGGCGGATAGAAAAATAGGGTTTTCCTCCGTCTGCAGAATCGGACCATAGCGGAGATGGACGATGTCCGGTGACAGCGGATGCTCATCCGCTGACCCCCTCTATCCCATAGGGATGCATGTATGTCCGTATTGCATCCGAAAACTGATGGATGAAATACGGACATACAGTCCGCATCTGTGAAAGGGGCCTAAGGCGTATGTAGTTCCAGCAAATCCAAGTCACTAGTATATCATTAAACATGGTATTTTATGAGATCCCTTTAGTCGTGTGCCAAGCCAACATCTAGATGACTAATTTCTCCATAGTCCTATATTAATAATTAGGCCAGGTTAGTTTCCAACAAACAAAAGTCTAACAAAGTACAATAAAATAGTACAATAATACAATAAAAAATAAAAAAACTTACTTGAAAGCAGTATTCCTGATATAAAAAAAAGGACAGCTGAGGCCGATATCCTGGCCATCCTTCCAGACACTTGTCTGTGTCTGTGCTCCTCTTTCTACTGTAGAGTAAACATATTTGTAGTTATTGATATAAACTGGTTGATTAACTGTCACAGAGGTATGCATGTTACCTAATCTCAGTTTAGAATGATTATATCAACGTAGTGTAAGTGTAAAACCGGCGGAAATAAGTCCTGAACATTCTGTCTGGAATTTCTGTAACTTTGTCATACTGTGGAAAACCATTCTACAGAAAATTTCAAAGCATTTAATAGAAAACTGTAATGGCTTATAATCAATTTTATTAAATTTTTTAATGTTTATAAACTAATATTTTATTTCATTAAGGCATATGTATAGCCAAAATCTTTTTTTATTATTGTGTTTTTAAGGGTTAAAAATCCCTGCCAGTTTATCCTTTGCTCTTTGTGTCCAATTCGGGAAATTTCCCTCTATTTCCTGTCCCAGAGACACAGCAGGAAGTTAAAGGAAATATCCCAATGTGAAAGGTGAATTCCTCTCTAAAGCCCCGTACACACGGTCGGAAATTCCGACCACAAAATCCGTCTGAGTTTTTCCAACGGATTTTCTCCGACACTGGTGTTGCATTCACACGGTCGGACAAAGTTGTCTGAAAATCCGATCATTCTGAACGTGGTGACGTTCGTTGCGTACGACGGAACTACGTAGAGGCTAGTAGCCAATAGCTTTGGTCTAGTAATTTGATCTGAGCATGCGTGGCACTTTGTCCGTCGGAAATGTTCTACACACGATCTAAAAAAGTCTGATCGGATTTTGTTGTCGGAAAATTTGAGAGCAGGATCTCAAAAGTCAGATGGAGCCCACACACGGGCGGATTTTCCGACAACATGGTCCGATCGGACATTTTACATCGGAAAATCAGACCGTGTGAACGGGGCATTAGACAGTTGTCCCTGGAACAAGTGGCACCATTAGAGGATTTACCCTTATCCCGTGTTCTGGGGACAACTTCTGGGTTTCTTTCACCTTATTTCTGGATGACAGTGGTCATCAGTACAAATAAAGGGTGTCTCTCCCCATTGGGAACACGGACAGCAATGCAAAATTTACAGCGGTCTAATCCTTCCCCACACCATCCAAAACTAAGATTATTGCCAACAAAAAAAACATTATTTTAGAAAGATACATTTAGCAAAGGGGGTGCAAAGCACTGACTTTTTACATTATGACTGTTTCTAATTAAAAATCTATATGGGTTCAAATGAGCAAGTATAGCCATGGGGGCCTGTCCTTTCTCCAACTCATTCAGCTGTGTTTTTGTTATGAATAAACATAAATAGCAGAAGATTATATTGGAAGGGCTATTCACAGCATATAACTAAATCGTTACATTGTTTAAATGCATCCATATTCAAACAAATTTATAGCAACATTTTGCAGGCAAGATTACTTAGTATACAAACCAGACTGCATGATGATAGTATTTGGGCATCATCTAACTTTTTACATTTTAACATTTTAGAAGGCAGTAATGTATCATTTTATGTATGTGCTACATGTATGCAGTTGTGCAGTTACATAACCAGAAAAAAAAACACTATTCAAACAACAAAAAAACCTTCGGGAGTGGCTATTTACATTTCCTTTAGGTGTTTCTTCACTCTAATTCAATAACGCAGCCCTTCTTAGAAATTTTACTGGGGTGAAATTCTTTATATTGATGGCATCAACCCAAATAGAGTATAAAAGCTGTATTAGTGTTAATTATTGTGAAACCGATCATCATAATTAATAACAGGGACACCACATACTGTTGAATATGCAAAAGGCACTATGCATAACGGTAGTAGAACACGTCTCAAACCAGAACAGCAGCATAACTGATATTAAAAGCTGTATTGCATAACATAGCCTGGGAATAGTAACAGCACACAAAATTTTCCAAAAAGATTTTTGTATAAATAAGAGAATGTAAACTGAATTGTATCTTATTTAGCTGTAAATTTATTTCTGTAGACATATACATTTTCTTATCTTTTCTTGTTTAGCCCAAGATCTTTTTTTAAGGTGGAATGTAAAACACTGTTTTTAATGGCAAGGGGGTATGAAAGGAGATATTTAGACAGAACTGATTGTTTAAGCTGGCCCTATACATCGACAATGGTTGAATGTGCATGAAAGATCCAATTGTCTTTGGTGGCCTTTTGGACCAGCTTCCACCTTAAATGGGGAATTCATGCTTGGAGAATAGCTGACAGTTTCAGTTCTTACTTATCTCAGGTGCAACAATAGCAATTCATTTTCAAACCTGTTTGTTGTTGTTACCCCGGAGAATGCTTTTTCCGGGCTGCTTGGCGCAGCCACAAAGACATTAGATGGACCTGACTTGCCATCTAATGTTTGTGGGTATCAAAATAAAAGTTATCAGTATTAAAAATATGACAATGCTTATGAATTTGCTGTAAAATAAAATATGAATGCAATTATGAAGGGAATTGGTATTATCTAGCAATGTCAGTTCTTTTAAATATATATAGGGATGGTGGTGCATCAAGGGGTCCCCCACCCCCAAAAGAAAAAAAGATGCAACCTCCAAAGCAATGGTGCCAATTTTGGCACCTGGCACCTTGCAAAAATACATAAACTAGGAATTTATCTAGTACATATAATGCCCTAAGCAATTAAGATATATTTAAAAATTATTATTTGAATGAGAATTAATTATTCAGATTTTTGTTTCTCTTAAAGTAAATTGCAAATATAAAAATATAATTATTTTGTCCTAATTTAATTAAGAATTAATAAAGTTGAAACATATACCTCAAATCAAATATTTGTTTTAGTCCCCTAAAGTTGCAAAAGTAAAAATGCATTTGTAACAAAAGGTCTTTTTTAAATTTGTGATGGTCCAGCATTTATCTGGATCATCCATTCTATTGCCATTAATGCATATTGATTGGGTAGGTAGAGGTAATGCAGCTATTGATAATTGAAGGAGCACTTACTCTGGATTTCAGTCCTGTGCACCTGTCCTTAGAAGAAATCAGATGTAGACTGGTGCTTTGTCACCTACATAGGGAGTACTTATAGCCTGATATAAGGCTTAAGGTTGCAGCTCTGAGCTATTTGGACAGCAGTCAAATGGCCCTGCCCAGATAAAGGCTGTTACCTGTGTCACTGCATTCCTAGCTTGTGCTGTACATCAGGGGACATTCTCTGGCCTTAGGTACCTTTCTCTGTCCCTGCCCTGTACCTGAGGGATTAAAAGATAGGACCCCTTGTTGTAAGTAAGTCATAGCACTCCAGAAAGAGGGGGTTAATTTTCTTCACAAATAACTGAATAAAATATCACCTATAAAATATGACCACATATGATTTTTTTTTCAGTTATATTTAATATATATTAAATATAACTGAAATTATATTAATATTAATAATATATTATTTTATATGAATATAATATTAATAATTAATTAATATTAATATATATTATATATATATATATATATATATATATATATATATATATATATATATATATATATATATATATATATATATATATATATATATATGCGCTTTTTTTTTTCATTATTTTACCAATTCTGTAATTGTATTTATTTTATGTCTTGTTCCCTTATTTCAACAATTCTGTCATTTTATATATTCTTTCAAAGAGGGGTTCTACTTCCCCTCCTGTATTCCAAGCACATTTATAAATAGATAAAACACGAAAACCCCCTTGGTGGGTGGAACTTTAAAAGTGGCCAAAAACAATACTTATATCATATAAAACAGAAGTTTATTACAAAATCGTATATTGAATAAAAAGACTTAAGTCATCAAGGACAAAAGAATGCATCGCCATTTGTATGAATTGCGATATATATACAGACACATATAGGCTTAATGGATGAACCCAAAGTTTCCGGCTTGATACCCTTCTTCAGGAGTTTTTTAACATACAGAGCCAGGTGTCTATTAGAAAAGCATATATGTCAATAAATAGGTATTGATATAAACAATAAATGTATTATCTCAGAAATAGACTGGAATAAAATTGCATAAAAACACACAAAATGAACAGCATAGGTCACATACCAAAGAATATCACTAATACATACACTGTGGGAATGTAGAGGGTCCCATATATCAAATATATATTGTCTTGGAACTCTTTTTTATTTATAAACAGATGCAGGCTGCACGTTCGCTTCACATATTTGCCTGTTCAAAAAACATTAGTGGAAGTCTATTATACGAATGTGAACAAGTGATTGGTGCAACATTCACTCTGTTTAAAAGTGGGAGAAAGCCACATTCTCTCAACGTGTCTTTTTTGCATATGCACCAGGCTAAGACAGATAAAGATTACGTTACCCAATGAAAGTGCAGGAATTGACTGTGGAGACCTGTATGCATAATGTTGAATCTGTGCTCAGTTTGGGGTGACCAAATGTATTTAATTGTTGTACTTTTTTCATTACAAAATATAAAGATTAAAAAATCTAAGTGACCCCCTCTCCTAATGCTACTGGCCTGGAACACCACAAATGGTGACTAGTATCCACCATGGCACTAAGCATCAAGCCTTTTGCCATACCTTTTATTGCTTGGGTGGGGGTGCATGAAGGGGGTCTCCCCCCAAAAAAAGGGGCATCCCCCAAAGCAATGGTGCCAATTTTGGCAACTGGCTCCTTGGAACTCTCAGTGCTTCTTGGTAGGGCAGTGACATGAAAGCTTCTTGATCTCCCATTATGGTAAACTGATTTGCTGCCTCTTAACAGTTCACCAGTGTACATGGGTATGATATAGATATGAGTTAACAACAGAGACCATTGCTAAAACTTTTCTCAATTTCTACAATTATAGGTTAAAATTAGGGATGAGCCTGATGTTCGAGTCGAACAATTTGGGGGGTTCGCAGCAAATTCGAACGCAGCGGAACACCCTTTAAAAGTCCATGGGAGAAATCAAAATTGCTAATTTTAAAGGCTTATATGCATGGTATTGTCATAAAAAGTGTTTGGGGACCTGGGTCCTGCCCCAGGGGACATGTATCCAAGCAAAAAAAAGTTTTGAAAACTGAAGTTTTTTCAGGAGCAGTGATTTTAATAATGCTTAAAGTGAAACAATAAAAGTGAAATATTCCTTTAAATTTCGTACCTGGGTGGTGTCTATAGTATGCCTGTAAAGTGGCCCATGTTTCCCGTGTTTATAACAGTCCCTGCACAAAATTACATTTCTAAAGGAAAAAAAGTAATTTAAAACCACTCGCGGCTATAATGAATTGTCGGTCCCGGAAATACAGATAAAATAAGTCATTTAAAAAAACGGCATGGGATCCCCCAGTCCATTGCCAGTCCCTTTGGGTCTGGTATGAATATTAAGGGGAACCCCTCCGAACCAAAATTTAAAAAAGAAATTGTGTGAGTGTCCCCCCAAATTCCATACCAGGCCCTTCAGGTCTGGTATGGATTTTAAGCGGAACCCCACACCAAAATAAAAAAAAAATAGTGTGGGGGTCCCCCCAAAAATCCATACCAGACCCTTATCTGAGCACGTAACCTGGCAGGCCACAGGAAAAAAGGGGGGACGAGACGAGTGCCCACCTCCTTAACTGCACCAGGCCACATTCCCTCAACATGAGGAGGGTGCTTTGGGGTAGCCCCCAAAGCACCTTGTCCCCATGTTGATGGGGACAAGGGCCTCATGCCCACAACCCTTACCCGGTGGTTGTGGGGGTCTGTGGGCGGGGGGCTTATCGGAATCTGGAAGCCCCCTTCAACAAGGAGACCCCCAGGTCCCGGCCTCCCCCCTGTGTGGAGGTGGGTCGGTAGGGTTTTTTTTTTTTTTTTCGGTCCGTCAACGGAGCAAGAGAAGAAGAAGAATGGACTTTGTGGGACATTTTTATTTTTTAATAAAGGACTTGTCCCAAGATGTGTCTTGTAATTTTTACCATTTTGACACTTTTTTGTGAAATGGTAGGGGTAAATCTGTACCCCGTTACCATTTCACACAGGGGAGGAGGCCGGGATCTGGGGGTCCCCTTATTAAAGGGGGCTTCCAGATTCTGATAAGCCCCCCGCCTGCAGACCCCCACAACCACCGGGCAAGGGTTGTGGGGATGAGGCCCTTGTCCCAATCAACATGGGGACAAGGTGCTCTGGGGGGCTACCCCAAAGCACCCTCCCCATGTTGAGGGCATGTGGCCTGGCACAGTTCTGGATGAGAGAGCGCCCCCGCTCTTTTCCTGCAGCCTGCCAGGTTGCGTGCTAGGATAAAGGTCTGGTATGGATTTTGAGGGGGACCCCCACGCCTTTAGTTTTTTTAATTTTGGCATGGGGTTCCCCTTAATATCCATACCAGACCTGAAGAACCTGGTATGGAATTTGGGGGGAAATGTCATTTTGTGCAGGGACTGTTCTAAACACGGAAACATGCGCCACTTTACAGGCATACTATAGACACCCCCCAGGTACGAAATATAAAGGAATATTTCACTTTTATTATTTCACTTTAAGCATCACTGCTCCCGAAAAAACAGCCATTTAAAAAAAAAAAAAATTGTCCCCTGGGGCAGGACCCGGGTCCCCAAACACTTTTTTGACAATACCTTGCATATAAGCCTTTAAAATGAGCACTTTTGATTATTCATGTTCGTGTCCCATAGACTTTAACAGTGTTTGCATGTTCAAACAAATTTTTTGCCTGTTCGAATGCTCTGCCGCGAACCGGGGGGGGGGGGGGGGGGGGGGGGGGGGGGGGGGGTTGTTCAGGTCATCCCTAGTTAAAATGTATCATTTAGTATCTGAATATATACCACGATGGGTGTATCCTGGCTAAGAGTCTAAAAGGTTTTAAAGGCTAAAGGTCTCACTGAGAAATATTTGTGCACATGAAATGGAATCGTGCAGGAAACTCAGGGGCTGTACTCTCCATGGGTTCCCTCTAATACCATAGATACAAATCTTTGCCATAAGGGAAAAATAATAATACTTGCTATAATGAAAAAACCCACTCTTGTGCACTATTGGGGATTATTCACTAAAACTACATGGTGCAAAATCTGGTGCCGCTGAGCATAGAAACAATCAGCTTCCAGTTTTTTTTTTTTTCGTCAAAGCTTTTACAGTGATATAAAAGTCTTGTTTTTTTTGTTAAAAATAACAAACATGTCATACCTACCTGCTCTGTGCAGTGGTTTTACACAGAGCAGCCCAGATCCTCCACTTCTTGAGTCCCTCACCTTCGCTACTGGCCCCTCCCTCCTAGCGAATGCCCCCACAGCAAGCAGTTTGCTATGGGGGCACCGGAGCCAAGTCACTGCTCTGTGTGTCCATTCAGACATGGAGCCATGGCTCTGCCCCACCCCCTCTCTCTCCTCATTGGCTCGCTAACTTTGATTGACAGCAGTGGGTGCCAACTGTGCCAACAGCACTGGATCTAGATGGGGCTCAGGTAAGTATTAGGGGATTAGGGGGGCTGCACACAGAGGGTGTTTTTATCTCAATGTATAGATTGCATTAAGATAAAGAAACATTCTGCCTTTAGAACTACTTTAATTGAACAACCTGAAGTTGTGACTCTGACTGGCTACCATGAGCAGCTGCACCAGATTCTGAGTGCACCAGTTTTAGTAAATCCCCTCATTGTGTTAACCTCTTCCCGCCCGCCGGCCGTCAAATTTGACGGCTGGGCAGCGCAGCTTTCATTCTGGGTAGATGTCATATGACGGACGCCCAGAACGACCGCTCTCACACACCCGGGGGGGGCATGCAGCAGGGCGATCGCAGCCACGCCGTGTTGCTAGGACATGGCACGACCCGGATCTGTGTAAAGAGCCCTGGCCACAGCTCTTTAACCATGTGATCGGCTGTGTCCAATCACAGACGGTCGCATGTAAACATGGAGATGCCGGTAATCGGCACTCCTCGTCTCACACTGACAGAGTGTGATGAGAGGAGAGCCGATCAGCAGAATCTCCTCACAGAGAACATCTAGGGATGTAATCAGGGCACTGATCATCAGTGCCCTGATTACAATTAAGTGCCACCAGTGTCAGAACTGTGTGCCCACCACTGCCAGCAATCAGTGCCAACCAGTGCTTACAATTGCCACCAATCTATGCCCACAAGTGCCAGAAATAAGTGGCCATTAGTGATGCCAGTCAGTGTTGGCTATCAGTGCTGCCCATCAATGCCCATCCATGCTCATCGCTGCTGCTCATCAATTCTGAAATTATAAGAAAAAAGAGACCAGGTGCGTCTTTTTTCTTATCTTTTTTCTTCTTACTTGAACTCATTTGAACGCATTCAATGATTGGATTTACCTGATACATTTTTATGCACTTTTTATTTCCCTTGCGCCTCTTTTTAAATTTGAATCGGACACTCAGTAGATTTTTGCGCCATCATCCCCTTTTTTACTTGCTGCTCATCAATGCCACCCATCAATGCCGATCAGTGCCGCCCATCAGTGCTGCCTATCCGTGGTGCCTATCCGTGCCCACCAGTGCCACCTATCTGAGCCCACCAGTGCCGCCTATCTGTGCCCACCAGTGCTGCCTATCTGTGCCCAGTGTCCACCAGTGCCACCCATCAGTGACGCCTATCAGTGCTCATCAGTGCCACATATCTGTGCCACCTATCAGTGCCCATAAGTGTGACCTATCTGTGCTGCCTATCCGTGCCCACCAGTGCCGCATATCCATGCCCACCGGTGCCGCCTATCTGTGCCCACCAGTGCCGCCTATCTGTGCCCATCAGTGCCACATATCAGTGCCACCTCTCAGTGCCCATAAGTGCGGCATATTCATGCCTCCTAATCAGTGCCCATAAGTGCCCCCTCATCAGTGCCCATCAGTGCAGCCTAGCAGTGCCCATCAGTGCTGCCTCATCAGTGCCCATCAGTGAAGGAGAAAACTTACTTATTTACAAAATTTACTGACAGAAACTAAAAAAAAAAAAACTTTTTTTTTAAGAAAAAATAAAAAACCCAGGAGTGATTAAATACCACCAAAAGAAAGGTCTATTTATGTGAAGAAAATGAAAAAAAATGTCACATGGTTACAGTGTAGCAGGACCGCCCAATTGTCATTCAAAGTGTGACAGTGCTGAATGCAAAGTGTGTAAGTGCCCAGTATTGAGGTGGTTAAGGAGCGCTTTATTGGGAACCTCCACACAAGAACATCACACCACAGTACTGAAAAAAAATTAAACAGGTATTTGGGTATATACAGTACATGGCTGCCAGGTATGAATGAACGGAAGGATCAAACTGAACATTCACTGTACTGCTGTTTGTATAAGATTTGAATGAGTCATTTGGGGGTTTAGTGGGTCATTCCTCCCACTATACAATCCCACAATGCATTGCTTGAGCCATCATTGGTCAGCATTGATTCACAATAAAGTTGCTGCCCACACATTATAAAAATCTGCTTTTCCAGAAGTCTTTTGTTAGTGTGTTTATGGATTTAGTATGTGTGAGGAACAGCTTACATTTGTTTAAGGTAAATACAAGTTAGTGTAGTGTACTTTCAAGTATCATGCTATATACAGTTCTATAGTTTAGAGCTATATACACAGTAGTCAGTGCTATATAGTACTATACAGTGTGCTGTATATTTGCTATTGATACTTTGCGGTGACTTGCAGTTTGTGTGGCTAGGAAGAATGGATTGTAAGCCCACCTGCATTCACTGTAATCTAACCTCTTGACTCTGACGTAACACGAATATGCGTCCCCACTGCACTGGGCTTTTTTTCCGTGGGGCTGCATATATGCATATCTCCATGCGCGCTGGGAACGTGCCGCAAAGCGCGCTCCCAGCACAGAGACCAGGGTCTCACCGAGACCCGGGTCCCATACTAACAATCAGGATTGCTGTGATAGCCTCTGATTGGCTATCACAGTGATCAATCACTGTGAAGCCCACCCCTGTGTTTCCCTCTCTGTGAATGGAGAGGAAAGATATATTGTATCTTTGTCTCCCCTTGCAGAGAGAGAGAGAAAGAAAAAGTGTGTGTAAAATTAATAAATATTAAAAAAAAAAAGAAAAAAAAAAAAGAAAAATTACCTAGATCAAGGTTTTATATAGGTCAGTGCCAGGGTTAGTGTCTGGGTCAATGTGAGGGTCAAGGTCAGGGTCAAATGTCATGGTCAGGGTCAGTATATTTTAAATCAGTGTCAGTTAGTGCCAGTGTGTTTTAGGTAGGACAAAAAAAAAAAAAAAAAGCAAAATGTGCACTATTGTTTCTGGGTTGTACTATGTGAACAAACAACAAGTAACACACACATGTGGTATTGCTGCAATTGTCAGGAGCAGGAGAATTTACTTTGGGTTGTTCTTCAGTGGTAGGTTATGGTAGTAACAAGAAATGTTACTATTGTGGGTCAGTTTTCCTTTGATAATAAAAAAAATCAGGAGATCATAACCATTTGTCACCAAATGAAAGCCCAATTTGTCCTGAAAAAAAATAATTCCCTGGGCGTACAAAGCAGTTGTGATGATATATACGGTCTTACTAACACATGTCAAAGTTGCAAAATTGTGCTTAGGCATTAACATTTGTTTTAACCTTAGGCATGAAGGGGTTAAACAGACCAACACGCCCTTTTTGGACTACGTTTTTGTGCGTGTGTGCCAACGACAGTTTCTATTGCTGTGGCACTGCTATTTCCCCGTTTTGGGGTTTTAGTTTCTTTTTTTTTCATTAAGCCAAAAAATAAGCAAATAAAAAAATGGTTTTGGACTACTTTTTGGGGTTATTGGGTGGGTGTTTGTTTATTTATTTATTTATTTTAGTTTTTTTGACCTTGTGGTAGTTTTTAGCTTTATTTTGTTAGGGTCCTTTATTTATTTATATACATATTTTTAAGGGGTCAGCAGCTACAACATCAGCATTAATCTGTTGGAGTTATTACAATAGCCCTTCACTTGTTGCAGAGCACTGCATATCATTGAGGTGCTGTCTAGTTGTTTAATTCACCTAAATACCACAATTCACAGTGCACCACAGCTTACAGTGCACCCAAGCACCTTTCCCCCTCATCTCCAAGAAGGAGCACAGTGGCACCTATGGATAGTGGCTTTGTTGGTCTGGAGAGAGGGGAGTGTGCCGCGGACACACGAACGTATTTTCTGTCAGAAAAATCTTGGATGGTTTTTCCGACGGAATTCCACTCAAGTTTGGCTTGCATACACACGGTCACACAAAAGTTTGCTGAACTTTCGACTGTCAAGAACTCGGTGACATACAACACTACGATGAGCCGAGAAAATTAAGTTCAATGCTTCCGAGCATGCGTCGAGTTGTTTCCGAGCATGCGTAGGAATTTTACACGTCAGAATTTCTACAGAAGATCGGAATTTCCGATTGGAACTGTTCTCAATCTTTTGCTGGCTGGAATTCGGCCAGCAAAAGTCCGATGGAACATACACACGGTCGCATTTTCCGACTAACAGCTCACATCTGTCTTTTGTTGGTCGAATTTCAGATTGTGTGTACGCGGCATTAGATGGACTAACAGATTTAGATACATTAACAAATCAAAACCAAACTCCAGCTTACACTGCAGTTACACAAGACACGCAGTTACAGCAAACTGTTTTTTTTTTCTTTTGGGATAAAGGTTTTATATTAATAAATAAAATTATAAAAAAAGAAAACGAATGCAGACATCACATCTAAGAATTGGTAAGCTGCAATATAACACATTTGCTTTTGGTTTAATGAACTTGCTTTGAGCTATGATTACCTACACCATGATTCACCATTCCACCCAACAGGTAAAAATGTATTATCAGTACTTGGCATTTTATAATGTTACCCTAGGCAATGCAGACTCTAGAATATGCCCTAGATCTAGAATTATTTCTAATAATTTTATTTAGCCTATTTTTAATCTTCTCAGGTGGAGATGAGTGGCAGGTGGGGTTGGGCAATCCTATACACTGGGTCATGTTCCTCTGAGGACATTTTTCTCAGAAATATCTGAAGTGACGCACTTGTGTTTCATCTTCGAAGCAGAAAAAGCTGAGCAATGTTATATGTTGTACAAAAATATGTTCCACACTTGGCACTGACCTGAACATATGACTAACTGTAATATTTCAGATACATCAAGATCTTCATCTGCCCTTTGGACATGTTATTCTTGCTGTTTATTCACACCTGTGGTCAAAACATATTGTTTAAAATGACCTTGTGCTTAGTCCATCACTTGTTTTTACTTACCTTCCTTTTGCTCCTTTGACTCTTCATTCATCCTCAGGATTTTAGGCAAGAGTCCCTGTACAAGATCCAGGTCGTGTGGTCAGGGCTTACAATGGACTAAGGACTGTTTCTTTGCCCCAATGTGACAGTGATGGGGCCTGGCAATTGGCTGTTCAGATACCAATTGCTTCACCATTGGAGTACAGGGAGCGAGTCAAATGCTCCCCATACCATGACCATTTCTCTTTGCTCCTTGGGAATGAAGGGACGAGCTCCACTGCTTATACCTAAGTTAACTTGTTGATTTGTCTTGCACAAGCTCACTTAGCCTTATTAAAGTGTGTATATAGCCAATTTTTGTTTGTTTGGGATAGAGTAGGTAAGGGTTAAAACCCCTGGCAGGTTATTTTGTTTTTCACTCTGGGTAACATTGGGGGATTTTCCATTCACTTCCTTTCCCAGAAATACAAAATACACACACAGGTTGGACTTGATGGACTTTTTCAACCTCACCAACTATTTAACTATGTAACAAGAGGAAGTTAGAGTAAATCTTCTAAAGTGAAGGAAATTTGATTTCCACATGCCGCTTGTTCTGGGAACAACGCAAAATTTTGGACCCATCTTTTTTCTTCGTGACAATGGTCACCAGAAAACTTGACAGAAGGTCTAACCATTTCCCCGACTATCCGAAAGATTAAAAATAGTTTTTCATAGAGATTTACTTCAACCTCCTGTTCAAAATATAGCCATGAATTAATATCTTACCTGCTATTTTAGTGTATGAATGCGCATCTGTCACTTATTTTTTCTGTCCCAGAATGAAAGAGCAACAATCCCAAAAGCCCACAGAATGAGTCAGACCAATAGCTCTGCAACCAGTAGGGAGCACATAGTATATGTTGCAGTATATTGATATTGCTGAAAATTGAGCAAGTGGAATTTTGTGCAAGTGGTTCTTTTTCATCTATCGCAGTCTATGCATTAAGGTGAAAAACCTTCTGTGCTGCAGCTTGTCCCCCCCTCCCCCCTCCTGTGGCCGATCCAATCCAGCGATGTGCACTGGGAAGATTGATAGTTGGCTGCCGCTGCTGTCAATCAACTGGTGTGACACAGAAGCGGGGGGCGGGGCTGTCTGTGTTAATAGAAGCAGCAGCGTGGCTTGGGAGTGAGCACATAAAGGTGCTCCCATGGAAACCGGATTTCTATGGGGGCACCCATCGAAGAGGAGGGGCCTGGAGCACCAGCGGGGGACCCCAGAAAAAAAGGATCAGGGTGTCAGAAACCATGAAATCAGACCGAGACAGAAGTACAGTTAAATCACACTTGTTTAATAATAAAAGTAAATAGAACAAACGTAGTCAAAACATAGCCAGAGTTCAGGAAGCGGAATGGATAGTCAGACAAGCCAAACGTCAAGGAGCCGGAGATGAGCGTAGTAAAACAACAAGCAGGATCTTGAGCCTGAAGGGATGTCAGCCAAGCAAGTCTTTTAACAGGAACGCAGGAGAGCGTCTCTGTGATGTTGACTAAGGCGAAGGCAGAGATCCTCTGGGCTGGACGGCTTAAGGGTTGGTTCACACTGAGGCAGCATGACTTGCAGTGCGACTGCCTCAGGCGACTTCAGTGTCGGCTTGCAAAATTACTTCTGTATAGAAGTCAATGCAAGTCGCCACTGAAGTCGCCCCAAAAGTAGTACAGGAACCTTTTTCTAAGTCGGAGGAACTTGTGTCGCTCCTATTAGAACAGTTCCATTGTACAGAATGGAGCGCGACTTGTCAGGCGGCTAAGTCGCCTGACAAGTTGCCCCAGTGTGAACCGAGTCTAAGTAGGCAGGACTGACGAGCAGGATATCATCAACAGCTGAGTACCTGTGGCAAGATAGGAGCTGGTAATTAGCTGACAGCTTAGCGGCCAGCTCAGAGAAGGAAGGGCATCATCCAGCCCTGACACAGGGCTGCTCTTTGCAAAAGCTTTGACATGTTTGTTATTTTAAGAAAAAAAATTAAGGTTTAATACCACTTTAAGGTGTGTTAAATAAATAGGGAGTGGATGACTGAGATTAAAATTTAAGCCAAAAATATGGTGCAGCAAACTGTAAAAAAATATAAATTGCACAGAGCTTTTAACATTAGGGGCCAGTCAGATGTGCTGCAATACGCTAATACTAGAAGGTTTATTTTAGGAGGAGAGAACAGTGACGAAGGTTAGGCCAAACTCCAGCGTAGTTTGCAGGAAAGTGTCATGGAGTGCAGGACCTGGCAGTGCTGTCTGGCAGAGGTGCCTCATAGACAAGTTTTTGTAGAACCAACATTGAATGTTTTTCAAAGCCCAGTCCATTCAAAAACACAAATGTCCAGGTCAGGAGTAGGGATGAGCCGAACACCCCCGGGTTCGGTTCGCACCATAACCCGCGAACGGACCTAAAGATTGTGCGAACATTAGAACCCTATTAATTACAATGGACGCGAACGTTCGAAATCAAAAGTGCTAATTTTAAAGGCTAATATGCATGTTATTGTCATAAAAAGTGTTTGGGGACCTGGGTCCTGCCCCAGGGGACATGTATCAATGCAAATTTTTTTTTTTAAACGGCTGTTTTTCCAGGAGCAGTGATTTTAATAATGCTTAATGTGAAACAATAAAAGTGTAATATTCCTTTAAATTTCGTACCTTGGGGGTGTCTATAGTATGCATGTGAACTGTCCCTGCACAAAGTGTCATTTTTTCAGGAAAAAAAAGCTATTTAAAATCACTCGCGGCTAATTGTCGGCTCCCGTAATACAGAGAACAGTCATTCATTGAAAGTCATCGATAAAAAAGTCATTGACAAATTCAATTATCAGGCTCTTCAGGTCTGCTATGGATACTAAGGGGAACCCTGCGTCAAATTTAAAAAAAAATAATGTAGGGGTCCCCCTAAATATCCATACCAGACCTTTCAGGTCTGGGATGGATTTTAAGGGGAACCCTGGCCAAAAAAAAATGGCGTGAGGTCCCCCTCAAAATCCATACCAGACCCTTATCCAAACACGCAACCTGGCAGGCCGCAGGAAAAGAGGGGGGACGAGAGCGGCCCCCCTCCCTCCTGAACCGTACCAGGCCACATGCCCTCAACATTGGGAGGGTGCTTTGGGGGTCTGTGTTCCCTCAAAGCACCTTGTCCCCATGTTGATGAGGACAAGGGCCTCTTCCCCACAACCCTGGCCATTGGTTGTGGGGGTCTGCGGGCGGGGGGCTTATCGGAATCTGGAAGCCCCCTTTAACAAGGGGACCCCCAGATCCCGCCCCCCCCTGTGTGAAATGGTAAGGGGGTACTTTTACCCCTACCATTTCACCAAAAAAGTGACAAAAATGGTAAAAATGACAGGAGACGGTCATCTTCATCTTCTCCTTCCGGCATCTTCTTCCATCTTCTTCTTCTCCGATCCTGCTTCTTCTTGCTCTGATCTTCTCGTCCGGTATCTTCTTCCATGGGGCTGGCGTCTCTTCTTGGGCCACTCCGCGCAATGGGAGGCTCCCACTGAGTCTTTGCTGCGTCTGACAGGTCTTTTATAACGGAGGGCGGGGCCACCTGGTGACCCCTCTGACATCATGGGGAAAGCCATAGGGAAGTCCCCATGACGTCCCCGTGCATCAGAGGGGGCGGGGTCACCAGATGGCCACGCCCTCCGTTATAAAAGACCTGTCAGACGCAGCAAAGCCTCACACAGCGGGAGCCTCCCATTGCGCGGAGCGGTCCAAGAAGAGACACCGACGCCTTGGAAGAAGATACCGGACGAGAAGACCAGAGCAAGAAGAAGCGGATCGGAGGAAGAAGAAGATGGAAGAAGAAGATGGAAGAAGATGCCGGAAGGAGAAGATGAAGAAACCGAAGGATGAAGAAAGGAAGAAGGAAGAAGACCAGAAGAAAGAAGATGAAAGAAGATTTTAATAAAGGAATTGTCAAAGACCGTCTCCTATCATTTTTACAATTTTTGGCACTTTTTTGGTGAAATGGTAGGGGTACTTTTGTATCCCCTTACCATTTCACACAGGGGGGGCAGGATCTGGGGGTCCCCTTGTTAAAGGGGTCTTCCAGATTCCGATAAGCCCCCCGCCCGCAGACCCCCACAACCAATGGCCAGGGTTGTGGGGAAGAGGCCCTTGTCCTCATCAACATGGGGACAAGGTGCTTTGAGGGCTCACAGACCCCCAAAGCACCCTCCCAATGTTGAGGGCATGTGGCCTGGTACGGTTCAGGAGGGAGGGGGGCCACTCTCGTCCCCCCCTCTTTTCCTGCGGCCTGCTAGGTTGCGTGCTCGGATAAGTGTCTGGTATGGATTTTGAGGGGGACCCCATGCCATTTTTTTTTGGCCGGGGTTCCCCTTAAAATCGGGATGGATATTTAGGGAGACCCCTACGTCATTTTTTTTTTTAATTTGACGCAGGGTTCCCCTTAATATCCATAGCAGACCTGAAGGGCCTGGTAATTGAATTTGGGGGGACCGCTACACATTTTTTTATTTTTTTTTATTTTTTATCAATGACTTTTTTTTATCAATGACTTTCAATGAATGACTGTTCTCTGTGTTACGGGAACCGTCAATTCATTAGCCGCAGATGGCTGCCTTAGATGACACAACAGGCCAGAAGGGTAAAGGTGGTTTAATGTGATACTGCAATGCTGTACTAACAGCACGCACACACTAATCCCCAGAAACACAGCAGATAATGTCAGCAGTCAGCAGCACTCAGCAGAATAACCACAGCACAGATAATGTCAGCAGCACTGCAGAATTGATCACAGCACAGATAATGTCAGCAGCACTGCAGAATTGTTTACAGCACAGATAATGTCAGCAGCACTGCAGAATGGATCACAGCAGATAATGTCACTAACGCCGGAACACACTACATGAGACCACCGGCGCGGCGGCCTTATATAGTGTGGGGCGTGTACTAAACCCCCTGAGCTATAATTAGCCACAGGCATCCTGCCTGTGGCCAATTATTGCTCTCCTCGCCGCTGGCTCTGTGATTGGCCAAGCATGCGGGGTCACAGTGCATGCTTGGCCAATTATCAGCCAGCAATGCACTGCGACTGGCGTAGTGCATTGTGGACCGTTCACATCACACAAATTTGATGCGAAAGGCCCACATAGTTCTGGGCTCAACAATTTACAGTATGTAAAGCGTCAGTAAACCTAAAAGTAATTTGTTAGGCTCCATTTACACTTTTGCAACTTGTCATGCAACTTTGGACATCAAAGTCATTCCCCATGTTTTCCAATGATACCCATTCATATATGTGCGACTTAAAGTTGCAGCAACTTCAAAGTAGTTCATGTCCTACTTTGGTCTGACCTTCATGCAAATTGAGGGCCATAGACTTTAATGCTAAACCTCAGAAGTTGCATGAAAGTCATACCTGAATGTTATACAATGCAACTTGTGTGCGACAATTGTCCATTATCACTGGTCAAAGTCAATGTCGTATCCCAGTTGCACCCATCTAAAGTTATGTCAAAGTTGTACTTCAAAGTCTGCGCAACTTTGGAGTTGTACAAGTGTGAATGGAAGTACATTATAGGACACAGTATATTAGTCTTAAGCTGGCTATAGATGGATAACATTTCCAAATATATATGACTGTTCCTGCTCAACAGAAGGCAATCTTTGAGGATCAGCAGCTGCAGCCAACCTGCTGCCATCGCTGATCTGTGTATTCTGACAGTCCGGCTGTCAGTGAGAAGTGAGAAGGATTTCTCCACCCAACTTTATTGAGGGAATTAGTTCATTTTTTGCATTAATCCTTATGGCTGATCAAAAAAATACAAGTCATTTATGGCCAGCATTAAGCAACCCATATATTTAGCAATTTTCGATGCTTCCACTACAGATGGAAGGAAATAAAATTGCTGGGTTCCCCCATCTACACAGTCAGTTCATGGGGGATGGGGGATCCCATAGCACTATTGTATTCTGCCAGCAGAGAGGTTTCCCTGCTGGCTAAACACAATGGTCACTGCCGGCGGCTATAGTCACTGGCAGTAATCTCATACAAAAAATCTCACAGGCTGGTTGTACTGAAGTCAATCAATGGCCAGGTTTAGATCCTTGGGCCAGGTTTAGATCCTTTTATCTTGTAATGTACTCCAAGAAAAGGATTTTACAAGTATGTAAAAAATCCTATTATTTTAGATAGCATTATCTAAAAAAAAAATCCAGCAGGGACGTGTTTGTAGACCTGAGAACTCAGCACAGAGATTTTACCAATTAAGTCCCCAAGAGAAATAAGGCTGTTTAACTATTTACCATCATCAGAAAATCTAGAATAGGCTGCTAAAAAGGCTCAGGTAAATCTAGTTCTTTGGTTCCTCTGTAAACATTGGAGCAGTGTGTGATTCTTTTTTGGCTGTTATGGGTGTCACTGGCTGCAGGCTCACCTACTAGTGAATTCTAGAATGTAGTGGGTTGGAAAAAGTAGAACCTTGGCCTTAATATTTATTGGGGAGAATGCCCAGTAGGTGGCTAAGGAGTGCATAAATAGTTTGGGGCCTACAGCAGCAGAGTTCTTGTCCAGGAGGAGAAGACCCCAGCCTGATGGCCTGCTGGCCTTCTGGGTAGTTTTTGCAAAAGTCTGCAGAAGTTCATCGAGGTCCCAGCTCAGTGAGAGCTGGGGGGCCTATTTTCTGGGAATAGTTGGAGCCAAATCAAGGGGATTCACTGAGGATCTGACCTAGAGATTGACAAGAGAAGTGTCTAAGTGATATTGGATGGAGACATAGTATGAGTATAGGCCTGGATGTAGGATCCTAGTGACTGTTAGCTGCTTTAACCCCTTGACCATCTGCTCCAGAGCTGCTGAAATGGGACCTTTCCTTTGCTTTGAGTCCCCCAGGGCTGCTCTTGCCCTATTATTTGCTAAGGGAATTATCTTGAAGAGTGTAGCCAAAGCACCCCTTTGGTTTCTTAGTGCAAGTTGTTGTGTGCCTGGCTGCTTGTACACCCAGATGGGAAGAGAACCTGGGGCAAATCATTGGGGCACAATAGGGGCCTGCGCTACATGTAATATCACTTTTGGGCAGATTAACACTTTCATGCACATTATCCTATAAAAATAATTTCCAATCTCCAAAGAAATAGTTTAATCTGGTGAGGTTGCTGTCATTTTGAATCACTTCCTAGCTGTTAACTGCACCAAAATTGCAAATTCTGTCCATAGTTACTAAGCTGAACAATGGCATCACATTCCTCTTATTGACTCTCCATAATGTAAAACTGGCACATAACTAAAGTCGTTAGCTAGCTGTGAGTGACATCTTTGTCATGGCTTTGAAATATCTGTTTTGGGTTGGGTGTCATGTTTTTTATGTTTTTTACACTTGGGGTGTATCAAATGAAAAACATGACCTACTCAAGGTAAGTATATATATATACATAACAGCTCAAGGATCAATTTCTCAAGATGAGCAGTCCAACAGACATATAGGGGAAAAATACTAGGACGGCTTATAGCAAGCTCACAAGATTAGGATATCATCTGGGGACATAAAAAAATATATATCCATACGTTGTATATACAAATTTGTCAAAGACCGTATATGGCCCTTTAAGAAACGTTATTTATTAGAAGACAGATATATTGTACTAACCTCAGACAATGAACATATATTATATAGTCAAGCACAATGATGATAGATAGAGGGGTATGACCTGGAATTGCCAGTTAAACTAATTATGGGCTATAATGGGCAGTAATTGGTTAACTTCCCCAGAGATGATGTCTTGAGTATGGTTGAGTACAAGTCTCTCACAGAAAACAATCTGAAAGAAAAAGACCAAAAAGAGACTGATATTGCTTGTAATTTCATCATACAGCAGGCTGCCAAAGCCCCTTGTAAATACCCCATTTATGTCATTGGAATGCAGCTACTGGCCAGGTAATATAAATCCAATGGTGGAAGTGTCTGTCACAGAATAGGGCTCACTAATGAACCATTTAAGTGTATACCAAACGGTATGCCCACGCCCAGCGGCGTCAATATCACCCGACGTGGAAGTGCGCATGTCCCCGGGAACCCCGCGCGCATGCGCAGGCAACAAGGAAGTGTCTGCCAGGCCAAAGAACGGAGAGGGGGACAGAGCATTCAAGATGGGTGCATCCAAAAACCGTGGCCTACATTAAACCATAGCAATTCATGGTCAACACGTATGCCGCGGCCTACTGGCCACACATCGAACCACAAAGACCAGGATGCAATAGCCCCAGCAAGGGTTCTCAACACCAGTACAGTAAGAAATCCAAATATACAGATAATAAATACATAGTGCAGCAAACATATTACATATGAGAACACAAGATATTGGACTAACTATATAAGTCATTATTAGGTACAGCAATTGAGATGGGTCTGAATAGATGAACAGAACCACCTAGAAACAGGTAATTCATAAACAATACTTATATGATTGAACCTTATAGATTCCCGGTGGTCGGTGGATAGGTAGCATTGAGTCACTCTATCCATAGGGTTTCCTTTTGCAATATTCGCCTGTCCCAGTTGCCTCCCCTAGGGTCCTGGGGAACAACCTCCAGGACTAAGAATGGGACAAAGAATGTATCAAATTTGTGGTACAGGTCAAGATGTCTGCTCACGGGGGTGAGCATTTTACCATTTGCTGAATAATAGATGTGGTCATTGAGTTTCTGCCTAAATTGGCGGATAGTACTATGAACAGAAGTACGCCCCTGCCCCGAGAAATGTGGCACATTTAGAAGGATCTATAAATGTGGTCATTGTACTTTCTGTCCTTGGATTTCCACTGGTTCTCGTTTTGTACTCCCAAATGAAGAAATGTTCTACCCCAAATTTGTGGTAGATTGCAACACCCAAGGTGTGATATATCTTATGTTGTACAAGTGCAGGGCTTTTTATGGTTTAATGCAGGCCGTGCAACACCAGAGGGTGCACCCCTGTGGTTACGCACCCATCTGGAATTCTCTGTCCCCCTCTCTGCTCTTTGGGCCGACAGACACTTTCTCGCTGCCTGCAAATGCGTGCGGGGTTCCCGGGTATATGCACACTTCACTCGGCCAGGTGGGGTAAAACTCAAAGTTCAATTCAAGCCTTACTGTACTGTTCTATAAAGAAATAATGGCAGCTATATAACATAGAACTCTCACCAGTAGAATGTATAACTTTGTATACAACAATTCAACTCTGGATCAGCAGGTTTTTAATACACACTAATAGACCTGCTATGAAAGATGAACATTGTCATGTAATTCACAAAGAACAATCTATAAACAGCTCAATCACTTGTATTAATTCTTCTTTTATACTCAATGTTCTTGGGAGTTCCTCATTAATTAAAAAAATCTGATTACCCAAAACTGATATATCAATGTTTGATAGATGCTCAAGAGTTAAACGACCTGACAGATTCTTATAGCTCATCCTGCTGAATGTATTATGAGTTTTAATCATATGATGAAAACACCATGAAACATGCAAAGGTGTGCAGGGGCAATCAAATCTGGCAGATGGTCAGACTTTTAAGCTACAGCAGGGATGTATTGAAGTGTCCAAGTAGAATATTCCCATTGCACACGTTCTTGGAGGGGCCCAAATCAAGTGGGCGCTATATCAACTACCAGCTTGGAACTGAAAGCAGGAGCATTCACTTGGGAAGGAGAGTCTTGGAGCGGTGGTTGTTTGTTTCTCACCAGCTTGGAACTGGTGTCAATACAAGTCAAAGCATGTATCGCCAGAACACCACCGATTTTCATAATAAACTTCACAATTTTTTTAAGATGATCACATCATAACAGTAAACTGTAAACTTTTGTGGGCCGCCCAGGACCTCTTCATCAGGCATGTGATGTCAGGCCATGTTCACATGCCTGATGAAGGGATCCTGCTTGGCCCTGAAACATCATAATTTACTGCTGTGATGTTATCATCTTAATACATTTTTGGACATTATTCTAAAGATCCATGGTGTGCTGGCCATATATGCTTTGACTATTGGAGTGCCCAAAACATATGGAGTCAGGGTCTGACTTAGCCCAACGGGCTCCTGTTGTAACTAAAATACCAATTTTGTATGGACTGACCCTTTATATTCCAATTAAACATTTGGTTTACATCTGCTCAATACATTTCAGGTTTAGCAAAATAAAAGGTGTGGTAGCAGTGGTCTCTCTGAAAAGGTTTGACTTGCCCCTTGCTGAGTCAAAGTTAAAGTTCTCCAATCAGTAGGGAGTATGAGCTTTGCTAAATGAGAGCTATACATCTGACTCAGCAGGAGGTATGTCTGACTTCTGCAGAAAGACTACTGCTTCTAACACAGAGAGCACTCTAGCAGGAGGCAGGCTTTTCTACATAGGCTGTAGATGCTTTAGGGTCATTGTTTTCTATTACATGGCATATAGTTGTAGTTACATGAAAATGCAGTGTTTGATAAGAATTGACTGTTTGACCTGCTTTGTCTACAGTTCAAACACACCTCCATAGTACCTCTGAAAACAAACAATTGATACAATTGCAAAGCACTTGCACTAAGCTTGGAAAACGTTTTAACAACTCTTCAAAATCATTGAACTCTGCTCAGGTGTGGCCATAGACTAAAACCTCATACACACAATGAGATTATCGGACCCACAACCCATTTAGATTTGTAGGGCTGCTACATAAATTTTCTCTTCCTATGAGTTCCTCTTCTTTTTTATACATTCTTGTATTAAAAAGGCAAAAAATTGTATGCAGCAATTTTGTTTTGTCGGAAGGCCGATGGAGCATACACACGGTCTGAATTTCCGACCAAAGGCTCTCATCTGACTTTTGCTGGTGGAATTTCCGATCGTGTGTACGGGGCATTATTTGGAAAAAAAGTCCACATCTGGTAAACTGCAATATGTTACATTTTTATGCTAGGGATTAGATACACTTTAAATGATTTGCCTCTATAAATTCCTGCATGTAAAAAAAAAAAGTCATAATACAATAGATACAATAATATGACTGTAACGTTTAACTTTTTAAATTAATATTAATATCTTGACTATAAAAGCATTGGTGGTGTTCGCAATAGTTACAATCCCACAGCACTTCAGGTACTATCAAGTTGATCAAAATATCTCACAATTATAAGAACAGTACTTTTCTGCTTTCACATGGCATCATGGCTGTCTGACATGTTTCTGGAATCCTACCTCTTTTAATCACCCCTTTTCATAAGCCTCTAAAATTCCCACATTTAAAAAGTTATAATGCAATAAATAAAATAACCTGAATTTAACCTAAAAAAACTTCACCCCCAGAACATCTATAGCTCCCTGCAATCCCTCCTCCCTCGTCAGTGCAAATACACAAATTTTTAATAATTCTCTTTTGTTTCCTGTTTTCACTTTTTGGTTTCCCTTATCCCCTGCAGCCATTCTCACCCAGGTGAGAATGATGTGTCCTTGCTCTCTCAGTTTAGGATTACCCCATTACATATCCCAGGAGGCTGAAGAGTAGGGAAATAGTGGCCAGTTGGCAGAGCTGGCACGGGTCATCAGAGGCTGGAAGCCTGAACCTGGAAAGGCAGCTGGCTTCCAATGACTGAGAAGGACCACGATAGTGGCTCAGGATTCCGCCTGCTGCACCTGATCAGTGGATTGCAGCAGCACAGCACTGGATCTGCTGAGCAGATAAGTATCTGAATCCAGGACAAAGCTGCATAACAGGTAAATGAGAATAAAATAAATTAGAGGAGTGAGTGAAAGTCCTCATTAACAAATGTGCCATTATGACCAACAGGAATCCACCACCACCAACACTAGTGCCCATGGATGGAGATCAACAGCTGCTCTTGAAATTTCTTGGGCCCATCCCCTTTCATCAAAGGCTCTGATGGAAGGGGGTATGACCTCAGAAACATCAGCCATTTCAGCATCAGCCATTAATTGCTACAGTATTTGTGGACATTAGTAGTGATTTTAGGATATTATATCCTTTTTATTTCCATTTGTCAGCAGAATTTGGTTTTGCTACATCACTTCATATGTATGTGAATATTATACAGTGCCTTGAAAAAGTATTCACACCCCTTGAAATTTTCCACATTTGTCATGTTACAACCAAAAACGTAAATGTATTTTATTGGGATTTTATGTGATAGACCAACACAAAGTGGCACATAGTTGTGAAGTGGAAGGAAAATGATAAATGGTTTTACATTTTTTTTACAAAAAAATATGAAAAAAGTGTGGCGTGCATTTGTATTCACCTGAGTCAATACTTTGTAGAACCACCTTTCGCTGCAATTGCAAGTCTTTTTGGGGATGTCTCTACCAGCTTTGCACATCTAGAGAGTGACATTTTTGGCCATTCTTCTTTGCAAAATAGCTCAAGTTCTGTCAGATTGGATGGAGAGCATCTGTGAACAGCAATTTTCAAGTCTTGCCACCGATTCTCAATTGGATTTAGGTCTGGACTTTGACTGGGCCATTCTAACACATGAATATGCTTTGATCTAAACCATTCCATTGTAGCTCTGGCTGTACGTTTAGGGTTGTTATCCTACTGGAAGGTGAACCTCCGCCCCAGTCTCAAGTCTTTTGCAGACTCTAATGCCGTGTACACACGACCGGACTTTCCGGCAAACTAGGTCCAACGGTCTTCCCGACAGACTTTTGGCGTTCCGATGGAAGTCTGTTCGAAAGTCCGTTTGTTTTGAACGTGGTGATGTAAATGGGACAAAAAAAGGAAGTTCAATAGCCAGTAGCCAATAGCTGCCCTTGCGTGGTGTTTGGTCCGTCGGACCAGCACACAGATTAACGGTTTTCCCGATTTGAGTCCATCGGAATTGAGTCCGTCAGATAGATTTGAAACATGTTCTATTTCTAGGTCCACCAGATTTTATTCCCAAAAAACAAACGGATTAGCCCACACACGATCGGATTGTCCGACGGACTAATCCCGTCGGACCTAGTTTGCCGGAAAGTCTGGTCGAGTGTACGCGGCATAACAGGTTTTCTTCTAAGATTGCCCTGTATTTGGCTCCATCCATCTTCCTATAAACTCTGACCAGCTTCCCTGTCCCTGCTGAAGAAAAGCATCCCCACAACATGATGCTGTCACCACCATGTTTCACGGTGGGGATGGTGTGTTCAGGGTGATGTGCAGTGTTAGTTTTCCGCCACAGACAGCAATTTGCTTTTAGGCCAAAAAGTAACATTTTGGTCTCATCTGACCAGAGCACCTTCTTCCACATGTTTGCTGTGTCCCCCACATGGCTTCTCGCAAACTGCAAACGGGACTTCTTATGGCTTTCTTTCAACAATGGCTTTCTTCTTGCCACTCTTCCATAAAGGCCAGATTTGTGGAGGGCACAACTAATAGTTGTCCTGTGGACAGATTCTCCCAGCTATGGATCTCTGCAGTTCTTCCAGAGTTACTATGGGCCTCTTGGCTGCTTCTCTGATTAATGTTCTCCTTGCCCGGCCTGTCAATAAAAGTGGTAGGCCATGTCTTGGTAGGTTTGCAGTTGTGCCATACTCTTTCCATTTTCGGATGATAGATTGAACAGGCTCTGTGAGATGTTGAAAGCTTAGGATATTTTCTTATAACCTAACCCTGCTTTAAACTTCTCCACAACTTTATCCCTGACCTGTATGGTGTGTTCCTTGGCCTTCATGATGCTGTTTGTTCACTAAGGTTCTCTAACAAACCTCTGGGGGTTTACAGAACAGCTGTATTTAAACTGAGATTAAATTACACACAAGTGGACTCTATTTACTAATGAGGTGATTTCTGAAGGCAATTGGTTCCACTAGATCTTAGTTAGGGGTATCAAAATAAATGGGGGCTGAATACAAATGCACTCTACACATTTCAGATATTTATTTGTAAAAAAAATTGAAAACGTTATCATTTTCCTTCCACGTCACAATTATGTGCCAGTTTGTGTTGGTCTATCACATAAAATCCCATAAAATCCCCAAAATACATTTATGATTTTTAGTTTTTCAAGGCACTGTATATGTTTTATTTAGAATAGACGGTATTATGTGCTTCATGAGGCCAGAGTGCTCTATTTGTCTAGCACTGGTGGCTTGCTCAGATTCTTTATGCATTATTACTGCACATTTATATGCTGTTGCCACAGATGTCTTAGAGCAATTAAGGGAGTGACCCACAGGCCATATCACAAAAAGGGAGGCAATTACTGATATGGGGAAACGAGAGAAAAGAAAGCTTATTTTTAGAGATCAAAGTGCCATCAAGCATCTCAGAACACACCACTCCTAACAAAATAGCCGGTATTCATGAAATATTTGCTTTTAAGTAGAGTAGTAGAATAGCTAACAAACTTAAAAGCTAAAGCTGTCCATAGGTGGATCGAAATTAGGCCAGTTTAGCAGGGACCAGACACATTTTGATCCATGTGTGACCACTACAGTTGAACAGAAGTCTATCTACTGAGACTTCTGTTCAACCAGATTCCCACATCTACCTACATTTTGTAGATAGTGAATCAGTTCAGTTTTTTTTTGTTCTGCCTGCTCACTGAACAAACATAACTGAACCATGTATGGCCAGGTTTAGTCCATCCATGAGAGAAACTGCCACTTTGGATAGGTGCCACAGCATTGAATCAACTTTTTATGATCCTCAGTGATCCTCAGGGTGAATATATATAGCGTGCTAAAAGCATGCACAGCCACAGGCTAAAGCTGGCCATACACTAGTAGAATGTCATTCAAAATGTTTCATTTTAAGAATGTTCTTTTTTCTAACTATTAGTGAGGTCAAATTGACATTCGTTTTTGACCACAGGGACGAGAAAAAGAGCATGATGGGAAATGTTTCTCAAACAGGCGAATGTGATTTTCATTTGGGTCTATTCATTCCAAAATTGAATGTTAAAGGCAAATTCAATTTTGAAGTACTTTTGAATGACAATCGACAACTCTTTGAATAAACTGAGAATTTTCTACTATCATTCGTTTAAAAATCTACTGGTATGAGGTCAGCTTCAAGCATCGATTGGAACAAGACGGTGAAAATAAAGGGCTAGTTATCTTCTAAAGAGGGGATGAGGCCATTCTGTGGGGGATCTGTAAATACTTCCCTGACCCCACCATGGTTAGTGGCAGCAAACTCAATCTTTGTGTAAGTGCAATAGCTTAAGGGTCGGGTGTTTTTGGGACAATAAAAGTTTGCAGTTTCACACTATGAGGATTCCTTTTCCTTCTATATGCTTGAGTGGAATAAGAGGATTACCGGTGTGTTCAGTCTGGAATGTACAAGATCAGGATTCCATATCTCTGTCGATTTGATCGTTACTGAGATCGCACGCTGATGTCCTCTAGTTGCTGAGATAAAGCTGGATTGATTCACTAAGGCGATTGATAATTAGGAGTCCAGTGAGTGCAATATAGGGAGTGGAATCACAAGGTGTGGTGACGGTGAAACAATTCTGCAATGATATGAACTGTCTCATGATAAATTACTCAACACCTGGACTGTCACAATTTTTATATTTTTAGAGTGCTGGTTGCTTTTTTTTTTACTTTATTTATGTGTTTTTTTTTGTTTTTGTTTTTTAGCTCTGCTTAAGCTTGAAAGAACCTATTTCTTTGGAACTTTTTTGCTTTCTCCTTAATGACTTTGCATTTGTCTTACATTCTTGTGATTCGCTGTCTGGCTGTTGACAACATTTGGCTTGCGTCCTGGCTAAGCTACTGTTTTTGAATCTAGTGTCGCCATGTTCAGACCTCTGGTCCTTACCTGGTGGTCCACAGTCATTTGTGTCCTGCATCCAACAGTTGGCACTGCCTGCTACATTGGCCCTCGTGCCACTCTGCATCCTCACTTCTCCTGTCACCACTTTTGGGGGGGGGGGGGGTTGGACAAGAGGTGCAAGAGAAGCCCCCTCTCCAGCTCACCAGGTACATGACAGAGAGAAAGAGAGAAAAGTAGGTGTGGCGCTGTTCATTAGAGACTGTTGTGTTGAAGATGATTAGTGTGTTTAAAATGCTAATTTCTCCTTATGAAAAATGTGTGCAATATGCCTTCATAAAATAAAGGATAATAAAATGATACGAATACTTGCAATACACCTTCATGAAATATAAGATAATGAATAAAAAATACGTGCAAACTGCAAAATTAATAAATAAATAATAAATGTATCCCAATTTAAATATGCAAAGAATAATTACTCAACATAGGATGTATGTGAATACCGTGCAAATATGCAATTAAAGTTCATAAAAAAATTCATAAAAAATATAAATTATAAATATAAGTTACTGTGCAAAATAATATATGCTCCTGTGCAAAAATCCAATATAGAGATATAGGAATATGTTGTATGTTCCTGTGCAAAAAAAAATATATATATGCTACTGTGCAGAAAAAAACAAAAATGATAAAGTGTCCCCAACGAGCATATACTTAATTAAAACAAAGTAAAAAATCCAATAATAAAGTTCATAGTCCCAATGAAAAATGAATAATAGTGGATGGAAGTGTTTTGTGCTGGTGAAAGGAAAAAATCCCACGCTGATCTATACCCTCTTGAAAACGTGATCACAGCATACGTGGCTTATCCGTGCTCATATTGGGACTGCACTCACCAGAGATAATTCCCCCTCCAGGGGTATAAGGCACTCACAGCTTTTGCCACTGTGTAGCACTCTGGAAGTTTGCCCAATCCTAGGTCTCCTGTTAATGTTTCACTTGCAGATCATATAGAAGAGAGAAGGATCCCAATAGTGTGATATTGTAAGAAAAGCTTTTATTTATAAAAACATGTGGAATTGTACTCACATTTGCCAATAAAATTAAAAGCATATACTGCTGACACTGTCGCCAACAACTGGAACTGACAGTTGTCTCCGCTCTACTAGTTTTGTCGTGCTGACGTCATCTGGAGCATACAGCCGCGCCTGCCTCACTTCCTTTTATAGTGCACCGAGATTGCAGACCGAAATCCAAAATGCCCCATCATAATGTAAACATTCGTCCATTTTTGGTAAGATTTTGTGGACCGAAGGCCAAAATACTCTTTTTCTCTGCAGATGATCGGCGGCCATTTTTGAAAGGGATATCACAGACCGAAGTCCATGCTTAACTAGTCTATGAATGGCTTCGGCGGCCACTTTTGGTATGATTTTTCAGGCCGTAGACTAATCATATAGCGGCGTCATATGTGATGGAGTTTTGGAGCCCGTAGCTCGCGCAATGTTAGCCAATCATACATTAGATTAAAATCCTATATTATACAAAAATGTTATGTTATGTTTACATCTTCTTCCTGCTGGTACTAACTATTTCCATAGTGCGGAATCAAATACTTTCTCTTTTACATGACAGAGAGAGAGCATAAATGGTTGGCTAAGGGTATCCAAATATTCCAAAAGTTTGACCTTCTCAACCTTGTCAAGCATCATTTTAGCTGAAAAGTGTTCCTGAGAAATATTGTACTTTTCACTGACTGTCACTTCCAATAGATACCTATCAAGTTGCCTTTGCTGCTCCTCTTTGCTCTCTTCTTTGATCTTTTGGGTGTACATATTATGAGGGACTTGTCATGGTTTCAAAATGCTTGTTTTCTAGTTTAAAAAGTGCAGCAGCAGAGATTGTTTTTCCTTAGGAGATTGAAACAGACTGGATTGCCCCTAAAGTTTCTGGTACATTTTTGTCATTGCATCATTGAGACTATTCTTCTCCACTGTGCTGTTATCAGGGCCAGATTAAGAACATCATGGGCCTGGTGCTGAGGATTTTGGTGGGGCCTTTTTTAAATAAAAATAAAAACAAATTTTGTTATAACAAATTAAATTAAAGAGAGAGAGGGAAGATGAGAGCGAGAGATAGAGAGAGAGAGAAAGAGGATGAAAGAGGTGTGAGGAGTAAGGCCCCTTTTACAAATATACGACTTGTCCCACGATTTGGGACTGCAAGGTAGCATGAAAAGTCATTCCCCATTATTTCCAATGACAGCCATTCATATTAGTACATAAACAAAGAAACGGCGCTGGAATAGACGTGTGCAATATTGAACGAGAAAAAGAAAACACAAAAAATGTGCAGCTGCTGATAAGAAAGTGCTATAACCTTGGTTTGAGCATTCATATTAGTACGCCTTCAAGTCGTTCCGACTTCAAAGTAGTCCCTGCACTACTTTGGTCCGATTTTGATGCCACTTACACAGGCATTCCTTGAAATCGCGGCAAAATCGCGGTAAAATCGCGCGACTTTGAAGTCGCACAAGTGTGAAAGGGGCCTGAGGGAGGGAGGATGAGAGAGAAAGGGGGGATGAGAGAAAAAGGATGCGCATGAGCATGCGTGGAAATAACATCAAAACGCAGCCCAGCCAAGGCAAGTGACCGAAGGCACAGAACCCAGAAGGAAGACAGGGTGAAGATGGAAGCGCCCCGCCAGATTGATCACAGCACAGCACTGGAGGGCTCAGTCTGACAATTTAAGTGTACCCTAATGTGCTAATATGCTGTGCATACTTGTAAATTTTTCCATAACCTACCTAAGGGCCTCTAAAAAATAGTAATGTTAGAAAAGTTTACTACCGCTTTAATATCATTGGAACCCAGGAGCCTCTCATGGGGCCCCCTACTGACCCGCATAGTTGCCAACATTTCAAAAATATTTTCAGGGACACTTTTTACAAGTGCTATATTTAGAGTAGCTGACATCCCCTATGTTCCTCTGTATATAATGCTTGAGGGTTCCGAGTAATTTTCTATCAAAAAAAAATGATGATTTTTACATGTAGGAGAAAAGTGTCAGAATTGGCCTGGGTGGCAAGGGGTTAATTATCATAAGTAATATACAAATAATTATTATAAGCCCTGTGAGCTCATCCTCTCTGTCTGCTGCAGAGTGTTCCAGCTTGTATTTATACTGGCCGCTCTGTATGTAGCAGCTGACAGGCTGCGCAAGCACCCCGGTATCTCCGGAACTATAGATGAAAGCAGCCCCATATCTCCGGAACTATAGATGATAGCAGCCCCATATTTGAACCAGTGCTGGAGTAGGTCTTTAGCTACCTACCCCCCCCCCCCCCCCGGGCTACAACCCTCGAAGTCAATCTCTTTTTTTTTAATTTTTTTTTAATTTATTTTGGGGCAAATGGGCCTATCTTGAGAAAGGATAAGAAGTGCCTCTCTCATTTGGTGAAAACAGCAGATCATAGGTACAAATCTACCAAATTTGAATACATCATATGTCAGCCAATTAAAGGGCAAAAGTTATTAGTAGTGATTCAACCCATCCAGGTTACAGTGTGCTTGCCCCATTGCTGTCAGGGAAAAGATAATGCAAAAAAGTATAGTTTGATTTAGTAGGGCTTGTGCAGGTGCAGGGTTTTATGTGAAAATTTTAGTTTTTAAAAAATATTTTATATTTTTGCTATATTTAAGAACAGATGTGTGGGCATAGGCTAGAAAGTATCTATGTTTGGCTGAGTTGAGAAATGTTTTTTAATATTGTTGTACCTTGATAAATTTTGTTGTGTGTAGACTAGACAACGACAATAGAGTATTATCTTATTATTCTGTTGCCAATTATTCTTCTATATCCAACACACTTTTAGGAGAGTGGTACTCTACAGAGAGTTTTGGTTCCATGTGCCAGCCCCTACATCCCTGCCATCTCTTCTAGTGAAGTAAGAACCTGCGGAAGGAACTACAGCACTCTCCCAAAAGTGTCCGATGAAGAAGATTCTTCAGACAGCAATGGCTCCTCAAGCTCTTCCAGTGATATACAGTATCTCACAAAAGTGAGTACACCCCTCATATTTTTATAAATATTTTATTATATCTTTTCATGTCACAACACTGAAGAAATGACACTTTGCTACAATGTAAAGTAGTGAGTGTACAGCTTGTATAACAGTGTAAATTTGCTGTCCCCTCAAAATAACTCAACACATAGCCATTAATGTCTAAACCGCTGGCAACAAAAGTGAGTACACCCCTAAGTGAAAATGTCCAAACTGGGCCCAAAGTGTCAATATTTTGTGTGGCCGCCATTATTTTCCAGCACTGCCTTAACCCTCTTGGGCATGGAGTTCACCAGAGATTCACAGGTTGCCACTGGAGTCCTCTTCCACTCCTCCATGACGACATCACAGAGCTGGTGAATGTTAGAGACCTTGCGCTCCTCCACCTTCCATTTGAGGATGCCCCACAGATGGTTTAGGTCTGGAGACATGCTTGGCCAGTCCATCACCTTTACCCTCAGCTTCTTTAGCAAGGCAGTGGTCATCTTGGAGGTGTGTTTGGGGTCGTTATCATGTTGGAATACTGCCATGTGGCCCAGTCTCTGAAGGGAGGGGATCATGCTCTGCTTCAGTATGTCACAGTACATAATGGCATTCATGGTTCTCTCAATGAACTGTAGCTCCCCAGTGCCAACAGCACTCATGCAGCTCCAGACCATGACACTCCCACCACCATGCATGACTGTAGGCAAGACACACTTGTCTTTGTACTCCTCACCTGGTTGCCACCACACACGCTTCACACCATCTGAACCAAATACGTTTATCTTGGTCTCATCAGACCACAGGACATGGTTCCAGTAATCCATGTCCTTAGTCTGCTTGTCTTCAGAAAACTGTTTGTGGGCTTTCTTGCGCATCCTCTTTAAAAGAGTCTTCCTTCTGGGACGACAGCCATGCAGAACAATTTGATGCAGTGTGCGGCGTATGGTCTGAGCATTGACAGGCTGACCCCCCACCCCTTCAACCTCTGCAGCAACGCTGGCAGCACTCATACATCTATTTTACAAAGACAACCTCTGGATATGATGCTGAGCATGTGCACTCTACTTCTTTGGTCGACCATGGCGAGGCCTGTTCTGAGTGGAACCTGTCCTGTTATACCGCTGTATGGTCTTGGCCACCATACTGCAGCTCAGTTTCAGGGTCTTGGCAATCTTCTTATAGCCTAGGCCATCTTTATGTAGAGCAACAATTCCTTTTTTCAGATCCTCAGAGCGTTCTTTGCCATGAGGTGCCATGTTGAACTTCCAGTGACCAGTATGAGAGAGTGAGAGCGATAACACCAAATTTAACACACCTGCTCCCCATTCACACCTGAGACCTTGTAACACTAGTGAGTCACATGACACCGGGGAGGGAAAATGGCTAATTGGGCCCAATTTGGACATTTTCACTTAGGGGTGTACTCACTTTTGTTGCCAGCAGTTTCGACATTAACCACATGCCGACCGCGCTATAGTCGAAAGACATCTACAGCGCGGTCGGCAAGTTCTGAGTGGACGTCCTACGGACGTCCTCCCAGAAACTTGCTCCCGCGCCCCCCCTGGGGCGCACACTCGGGAACATCCGTGACCGCCGGGTCCCGAGGACCCGGCGCATCACGGATCACAGTAAACAGCCGCTGATAGCGGCCGTTTACCATGTGATCGCTCCGTCATTTGACATGTACACAAACCGGCGTCACGTCATGACGCCGGTTCCTCCCTCTCCTCTCTGTACCGATCGGTACAGAGAGGAGAGAAGCGGAGAGGGGGAGAGACGGGACCAGCGCTGTGGGCTGGATGTGTAGTGCCCACAGCGCTGGTCAATACACTGCCACCACTGTGCAATACTCTGCCACCACTGTGCAATGCTCTGCCACCACTGTGCAATGCTCTGCAACCACTGTGCAATGCTCTGCCACCAACCACTGTGCAATGCTCTGCCACCACTGTGCAATGCTCTGCCACCACTGTGCAATGCTCTGCAACCACTGTGCAATGCTCTGCCACCAACCACTGTGCAATGCTCTGCCACCACTGTGCAATGCTCTGCAACCACTGTGCAATGCTCTGCCACCAACCACTGTGCAATGCTCTGCCACCACTGTGCAATGCTCTGCCACCACTGTGCAATGCTCTGCCAATACTCTGCCAATACTCGCCAATACTCGCCAATACTCTGCAATAATTTTTAATAGAAACAAAGAATTTTTATTTATTTTTTTACCGAATTTTCAGTATTTTTTGATTTATAGTGCAAAAAATAAAAAACTCAGCAGTGATTAAATACCACCAAAAGAAAGCTGTATTTGTGTGGAAAAAAAGGACACAAAATTAATTTGGGTACAGTGTTGCATGATGGAGTAATTGTCATTCAAAGTGTGAGAGCACCGAAAGCTGAAAATTGGTCTGGTTAGGAAGGGGGTTTAACTGCCCAGTGGTCAAGTGGTTAATTGCTGTGTTGAGTTATTTTGAGGGGACAGAAAATTGACACTGTTATACAAGCTGTACACTCACTACTTTACATTGTAGCAAAGTGTAATTTCTTCAGTGTTTTCACATGAAAAGATATAATAAAATATTTACAAAAATGTGAGGGGTGTACTCTTTTGTGAGATACTGTATATACAGGAAAATAATTAAGTATAAAGCAGAACTGCAGATAAAAATAGTAAGGCAAAAAATAAATAGCATGAAAAGTTTGCTTTGAACTTTGTCACTTCATAACCTGCACATAATACAGCCCTTATTATGTGCGTCCAGCAGTGATCATCGCAGGTATGCGCTATCTGTGTGGACAGCCACGAATAGCTGCGGCCACTGGAGACCTGTCATTGGAGTATACAGGTCTCAGCAGCTGTAGCCAGCAGCTCACAGGTGGCAGAAACATCAGCAGGATTAAGCTACTGTTAGTTAGTTTCACCGTTGCTAGTCACCTTTGTGAATGCTGCCTAAGGCTGTCCATACACGGGTCAAAATAATTTTCTTTTGAAAATCCTATCTAAGAATTTTTGTTAAATATTTGCACCATTAGTAAGCCGCAGCAACGCCCGATTTTCGTGCCGCCATCAAATTTTAGTGATTGGGCATGTTGGTAATTTTTTGAAAAACAAATGATTTTCTAATCAATGATGGAAGAATTGTGTAAGAAATATAATCGAAAAAGAAATGCGCATGAGCACAAGATGAAATTGAATGCTTGGATGGTCGAATTTCAAAATCATTAATGGCATCATCAGATCACAAAACTCACTAAATTTCTGATTTTCGAAAGAAAAATTTGTTCGCATTAGTCTAACCAACAATCAGCGCTGAATTTTTTTTCTCATAGCTGCCAGGCAAGTGATCCCAAAGCATTGGAAGTCACAAGTAGCACCTACTCTGGCAGAATTGGTGGCCATTACGTGCATGGAAAACAAGTAAAGGCATCCTGGATCATCTACAAGAAAACCAAATTTCAAGTCCACTTTTCTAATTTAATATTGGTATTCATCAGATAATCCATGGCAGTACCATTCACGTTCTCTACCCTTCCTGTCCCATCCCTTGCTACCCTGCGGTTTCTAATTTTCTTTTTTCTTTTTCTTTCTATGCTTTACTTCACACTTCTTATTTTTTTAGAGTTCCTATTCCCTTTAGTTAATTCGTAAAGAAGACAGGAGATACTTGAACTACCTTTTTAACATACATATTTCTCAATCCCTATATGAATGAGACACTGGATTGTATATCCTGGTATGGTAGTCATTAACCACTTCCAAACCGCTGCACAAAAATATAAGTCAGCAGAATGGCACAGGTGGGCAAAAGGGCGTACAGGTATGTCCCCTTTAAGAAGTGGAACTGTGGGCCCGTTCTCCGTGACCGCGGGTCCCACGGACTCGATGTCCGCCGGGTGCCCCCGCGATCGCGTCACGGAGAGGTAGAATGGGGAGATGCCTTTGTAAACAAAGCATTTCCCCATTCTGCCTAGTGTCATGACAGAGATCACCACTCCCTGTCATCGAGAACAGGGATCACTGTCATGTGTGTTGAAGCCCACCCCCCACAGTTAGAATCACTCCCTAGGACACACCTAACCCCTTCATCGCTCCCTAGTGGTTAACCCCTTCACTGCCAGTGACATTTACACAGTAATCAGTTCATTTTTATAGCACTGATCGCTGTATAAATGACAATGGTCCCAAAATAGTGTCAAAAGTGTCCGATGTGTCTGCCATAATGTCGCAGTCAAGATAAAAATCGCAGATCACCGCCAATACTAATAAGAAAATGAAATAAAAATGCCATAAAACTATCCCCTATTTTGTAGACACTATAAATTTTGTGCAAACCTATCAATATAAACTTATTGCAATTTTTTTTACCAAAAATATGTAGAATACATATCAGCCTAAACTGAAGAAAACATTTTTTTTTATATAGCAAAAAGTTTAAAATATTACTTTTTTTTTCAAAAAATCCTCGAATCAAGGTAGGGAAGAAAAGGGTGTCACCCCTGCAGGTGGGTCTAACGAAAGTAAACCTCTTCACCAGTTTAGAAGCCCCAGCTGCTGGCAATGCATATAGCAATAGATAGAAAGTTGTTCTGGACTGCCGCACTCCAAAGAAATATTTGCCTTTTATTCAAAATGCAAGATCAGAGCTAGTGTGAAACGCATCAGTTCTTCTGTCCGTTCTGCTGTGGCATGTATTTTTGATCTTGCATTTTGAATAAAAGGCAAATATTTTTCCAGAACTACTTTCTATCTATTGATTAAATCCTTAGTGTATAGCTCCAGCAAGATGTTTGATAAGTTAATTGCTTCACAGAAAGTGGAAAAAAATTCAGCAAAGAAATAAAACATTTGATGCGTCTGTAAACATTTTGTCACAACACGTGCACCTTCACCAATCTATGTACTCACCAGTGTGGGAGGGGCCCACACACTGACGCTATTACCACAGCTTCCTCGTGGAAGGACCGGTGATACGATATGTGGTTTTTTTTGGCTTTTTTTGTAATATGCTGCAGCTGTTTTTATCTGATTTTAATAAATACTACACTATATGAAAAATGTTGGGCTCCCATGGGTGAGTTTTTTTATAGTGCTGAATCCTATCGAGGACCACCATTCTACTGGCACACCGGGATGGGATGTCTCTGAGTAGCTACTTAAGGCGTATTACCATTGTTGATCTGGTGAGTACATAGATTGGTGGGGTGCACGTGTTGTGACAAATTGTTTCCAGACACATCGGGTGTTTTATTTCTATGCTGAATTTTTTCCACTTTCTGGTAAGCGAATAACTTATCAGACATCTTGCTGGAACACTGATGATTTGATCAAGTCACGGATATACGATAGGACTTTAATTAGTTTATATTAAAGTGATATTAACGACTTCGCGCCCGCGATATAGATGAAAGACGTCTACAGCGAGGAAGCCAATTGCCGGGAAGGGTGTCCCTGGACATCCTCCTGTTTACTTCCCCTCTGCACGCCGCCGCAGGTGCGCAGAGGGGAAGTTCTGTGTTGGCTGCGTCCCTTGGACACAGCCAATCACAGATCGTGCTAAATGGCCAATCACAGCAGCCATTTAGCACTCGATCGGCGTGTCCAATGAGAGGTGATCTCATATGTAAACATATGAGATCATCTCTCATCGCCGGCTCTCCCTCCTCACACAGAGATAGCGTGTGAGGAGGGAGAGCTTCCATGCTGCAGCTGCAGCATCAGTGGAACATGAGCGAACACTAACACAGTGCCACACACACAACACACATGCCCATCTGTCCCCAGTGCCACCTATCAGTGTCATCTGTCCCCAGTGTCACCTGTCAGTGCCATCTGTCAGTGCCATCTGTCCCCAGTGCCACCTATCAGTGGTCATCTGTCCCCAGTACTACCTGTCCCCAGTGCCACCTATCAGTGCCATCTGTCCCCAGTGCCACCTGTCAGTGCCATCTGTCCCCAGTGCCATCTATCAGTGCCATCTGTCTCCAGTGCCACCTGTCTCCAGTGCCACCTGTCCCCAGTGCCACCTGCCAGTGTCATGTGCAATCTGTTATCAGTGTCACGTGTCATCAGTGCCACGTATCAGTGCCATCTGTCATCAGTGCCACCTGTCAGTGTCACGTGCCATCTGTTATCAGTGTCACGTGTCATCAATGCCACGTATCAGTGCCAACTGTCATCAGTGTCACGTGTCATCAGTGCCACGTATTAGTGCCGTCTGTCATCAGTGCCACGCATTAGTGCCATCTGTCATCAGTGCCACGTATTAGTGTCATCCGTCATCAGTGCCACATATAAGTGCCATCTGTCATCAGTGCCACATCAGTGTCACGTGTCATCAGTGCCACATATTAGTGCCATCTGTCATCATTGTCACGTGCCATCAGTGCCATCTGTCATCAGTGCCACGTCAGTGTCACGTGTCATTGTCCTGGTGCTCCAGGGCCTTCAAAAGTGTAATAGGTAGTCAACAAGTTAGATGTGTAATTTATGCTCCTAGAACACCTGATGGTGCTCCCTGCATGTTGGGCCTCACTATGTGGCCAGGCTGTGAAAAAGTCCCACACATGTGGTATCGTAATACTCAGGAAGAGTAACAAAATGTATTTTGGGGCGTTATTTGTGGTATACACATGCCATGTGAGAGAAATAACCTATTACAATGACAATTTTGTGGAAAAAAAAAATAAAGAAAGAAATCTTCATTTTGCAAAGAATTGTGGGAAAAAATTACAACATCAAAAACCTCACCATGCCTCTTACTAAATTCCTTGTAATGTCTACTTTCAAAAAAAGGGGTCATTTGGGGGGTATTTGTACTTTCCTGGCTTGTTCGGGTCGCAAGAAATGAGTTAGGCCACCAGTACATCAGGTGTGATCAATGTTTTATGATTTGCACCACAGCTTGTAGACTCTCTAACTTTCACAAAGACCAAATAATATCCACTAATTTGGGTTATTTTTACCAAAGATATGTAGCAATATAAATTGTGGCCAAAATTCATGAAGAAAAATTAATAATTTGCAAAAAAAATTCACAGAAACAAAGAAAAATTTGTTTTTTTTCAAAATTTTTGTTCTTTTTTCATTTATAGCGCAAAAAATAAAAAACCCCAGAGGTGATCAAATACCACCAAAAGAAAGCTCTATTTGTATGAAAACAAAAAAAAAATTGGGTACAGTGTTGCATGACTGAGTAATTGTCATTTAAGTTTAAGTGCCCAGTAGGCAAGTGGTTAAAGCATTGTTTTTTTTTCTATAAATAACAAACATGTTATACTTACCTGCTTTGTGCAGTGGTTTTGCACAGAGTAGCCCGGATCCTCCTTTTTTTCAGGTCCCACAGCGGCGCTCCTCGCTCCTCCCTCCTGTCGGGTGCCCCCACAGCAAGCAGTCTGCTCTGGGGACACCCAAACAGGCACGCTCCTGACCCGTGGCTCTGTGTATCCATTCACACACAGAGCCGTGACTCGCCCCCCCCCCACCCCCTCCGTCTCCTGATTGGCTCACTGGCTGTGATTGACAGCAGCAGGAGCCAATGGCTTCCGCTGCTGCCGGAAGCCAATCAGGAGCGCGAGTCCCTGGGGAGTAAAGGCTCTCATGGATATCTTTAGATCGAGAGGGAGCTCAGGTAAGTATTGGGGGGGGGGGTCTGGGGGGTGGAAGCTGCACACTGAAGTTTTTTTACCTTCATGCATAGAATGCATGAAGGTAAAAAAAGTTGTGCCTTTAGGACCACTTTAATCTATGCATTTATTTTCCCATGTCACAAAACACAATCTTTGTCGGTCTTCATTACACAATCGGTCTTCATTACCGATAACTCTGACTAAAATGTTTTGATTGAAGCTAGACTTAAAATACTAAAACTTGAAGTAATCAACCATTTTGCATACCCTTAACTAATTTAAAATCGTCTTCTTTTGAATTGGATTAGCTTATTGCTGTCCATTATTGTTTGTATAATTCTGTATGTTCTATTACCAAAGTAAAAATTATGCAAACACTTAATGAAACTAAGATTCCTGTGTTGATTTTGCCATTGGTAAATGCAGTGCTTGTCATTTCACAGCTTAAACACTCTTATCATAGAGAACCACCTCCTATACTGGTGACACCGTCTGCTTTTGTTCCTAGCAACCAATATCAATATATACGTATTGAGTACACCCTAATGTATTTTTTTATTTTCTTTCATTTCGGTTTTCTGGTTGTGGCAACAGTACTGACTCACCACAAGAAAAATACATCTTCACCCCAGTTTGAAGAAAAATGTGAACACCTTGTCAAACACTGAACAAGAAGAAAGGAATGTGTCAGAACAATGAAGAATTTTACACTTAATGTAATGCCTTCAAGGTAAAAAGGAGTAATTTTTAAAGGTTAGGCATTTTTATTAAAACTAGTTGCTTGCGTAAACTACTTTTATAATAATACATGCATACCACCCCTGTTCCAATTCCACCCATTGCATGGATTTTTCTGTTGATTTGAAATGTAGGGTCCTGAGAATCGTTGGGCCATAAATAAACATACAGTGATGTGAAAAAGTATTTGCCCCTTCCTGATTTTTTTTTACATATTTCTCACACTTAAATGATTAATATCATCAAAAAAATATATTATTACACAAAGATAACCCAAGTAAATACAAAATTCAGTTTTTAAATAATGGTTTAATTTATAAAGGCAAAAAATCTGTCCAAACCTGCCTGGCTTTATGTGAGTGGCAACAACTGCAATCAAGCGTTTGCAATAACTGGCAATGAGTCTTTCACATTGCTGTGGAGCAATTTTGGCCCACTCTTCTTTGCAGAATTGTTTTAATTCAGCCACATTGGAGGGTTTTCCAGCATGAACCGCCTGTGTGAGGTAATGATTAGGGATGAGCCGAACACCCCCGGGTTCGGTTCGCACCAGAACCTGCGAATGGACCGAAAGTTTGAGCGAACGTTAGAACCCTATTAGTTATAATGGACGCGAACGTTCGAAATCTAAAGTGCTAATTATAATGGCCAATATGCATGTTAATGTCATAAAACAGGTTTGGGGACCCGGGTTCTGCCCCAGGGGACATATATCAATGCAAAAAGAAGTTTTAAAAATTGACGTTTTTTTTCTGGAGCAGTCATTTTAATGATGCATAAAGTGAAAAAAAAAAAGTGAAATTTTCCTTTAAATATGGTACCTGGGGGGTGTCTAAAGTATGCCTGTGAAGTGACATGTGTTTCCTGTGTTTAGAACTGTCCCTGCACAAAATGACATTTGTAAAGGAAAAAAACAAGCCATTTAAAACTGCTTGCGGCTTTAATGTCATGTCTTGTCCTGGCAATATGGATGAAAATCTTTGAGAAAAATGGCATGGCTACCCCATCTTTTTGCAATACGTCACTGCGTCGCTTTAACTGACAATTGCGCAGTCATGTGACGTTGTACCCAAACTAATTTATGTCCTATTTTTCCCCACAAAGAGCTTTCTTTTGGTGGTATTTGATCACCTGTGCGGTTTTTATTTTTTGCACTTTAATAACAAAATAAAAGTTACAATTTTGAAAAAAGACAATATTTTTTACTTTTTGCTACAATAAATATCCCAAAATTAAAAAAAAAAAAATTATAATTTCTTCATCAGTTTAGGCCGATATATATTCTTCTACATATTATTGGTAAAAAAAATTAAAAAAGCGTATATTGATTGGTTTGCGCAAAAGTTATAGCGTCTACAAAATAGGGGATAGATTTATGGCATTTTTATAATTTTTTACTAGTAATGGCGGCGATCTGCAATTTTTATTGGGACTGGCGGCGGACAGATCGAACACTTTTGACAAATTTTTGGGACCATTGACATTTATACAGTGATCAGTGCTATAAAAATTCACTGATTACTGTATAAATGTCACTGGCAGGGAAGGGGTCAAGGGGGCGATCAAGTGGTTAAATGTGTTCCCTTACTGTGTGTTCTAACTGTGGGGGGATGGGACTGACTTGAGGAGGAGACCAACCGTTGTTCCTATATACTAGGAACACACGATCTGTCTCCTCTCCCCTGACAGGATGTTTAAACACACAAATCCCCATTCCCACTTTGGCAGGAGCGATCTTGTTAATGTCAGCAGACTGAAAGCGGGTGCCACTGGAGCAGGTTAACTACTTCACCTCTGGAAGATCCCCCCCCCGCCTCCCTGACTAGGCCATTTTTTGTGATACGGCACTGCATCGCTTTAACGGACAATTGCGTAGTCGTGCAACGCTGTACCCAAACAAAACGCTTTTTTCCCCACAAATAGAGCTTTCTTTTGGTGGTATTTGATCCCCTCTGCGGTTTTAAACAAAAAAAGATAAAAATAAAAACAATATTTTTTACTTTTTGCTATAATAAATATCCAAAAGTAAAATTTAAAAAAACAAATTTCTTCATCAGTTTAGGCCAATATGTATTCTTCTACATATTTTTGGTAAAAAAAAATAGCAATAAGCTTAAATTGATTGGTTTGTCTACAAAATAGAGGATATATTTATGGCATTTTTATTATTATTTATCTCTTACTAGTTATGGCGGTGATCAGCGACTGCAACATTGCGGCGGACAGATCAGACACTTTTGACACTATTTCGGGACCAGTGACATTATTAAAGTGATCAGAGCTAAAAATAGCCACTGATCACTGTATAAATGACACTGGCAGGGACGGGGTTAACACTAGGGGCGATCAAGGGGTTAAATGTTCCCTAGTGAGGTGTTTATAACTGTGGGGGAGGGGACTGACTGGGAGTACAGAGAGATCGCTGTTCCTGATCACTAGGAACAGACAATCTCTCTCTATTCCCCTGACAGAACGGGGATCTGTTTGTTTACATTGACAGATCTCTGTTCTGGCTCTCTGTGGAGTGATTGCAGGAGGCTGGCAGACGTCGTGGCCACCAAGCACGTGCATCGGCTCTGACGACACGCCATGGGCGCATGCCTGCTATAGCCATTAAAGGGACCTCCGTACCGGTAAGACCATTTGTGCAGCCAAGCCATTCTGCCAAAGTATAACTGCGGCGGCTGGTCGGCAAGCAATTAAAAAAAAAAATTGCTGTGGGGTTCTCCTCAAAATCTATACCAGTCCCTTCTGGGAAGGGGGGGCCCTCGTGCTGTTTATTTTTCTTTTTATGCTGCGTACACATGATCAGAAATTCCGCCAGCAAAAGTACGATAAGAGCTTTTGGTTTCAAAATGCGACCGTGTGTATGCTCCATCGGACTTTTGCTGGCGGAATTCCAGCCAGCAAACGATTGAGAGCAGGTTCTCAATTTTTCGCTCGGAAAAAGTTCTGATCGGAAATTACGGTCATCTGTACCAATTCCGATGCGCAAAATTCCTACGCATGCTCTGAAACAATTTGACGCATGCTCGGAAGCATTGAACTTTTCTCGGTTCGACGTAGTGTTGTACGTCACCTCGTTCTTGACGCTCGAAAGTTCAGAGAACTTTTGTGTGACCGTGTGTATGCAAGACAAGCTTGAGCGGAATTCTGTCGGAAAAAACAGCCAAGATTTTTCCAATGGAAAATCCGCTCGTGTGTACGCGGCATAAGTTTTTGACAGCAGATAAGTCATAGTTATTAGGGACACAGCAGGAGCCCACTCCTTAACAACCAGCTATTCACAAATTCATTTTTACTTTGGATTCTTCAAACGTCTGAATGAAACAAATTCATTTTGTTGCTTTGTTATAATTAATTTCGGATTTGTTGAAATTCCTTACTATTGTTATTTTAATATTTGGATACATCTGAATTTCCAAATAATGAAAATATTGACCAAATTTTGATTTATAACAAAAAAAAACTGCACATGTCTATCTGGTAGTTCGATGTGTATATCATTGTTGGACATGTCTTACAACAGATTATTTATGACAAGGCTGCATTAAAGTGTAACTAAAAGAAAACATTTTTTTTTTTTTTTTAGTTTTGGATAGAGTGGACAAGGATTAGAACACCTGTCTATTTTTGGACAAATATATATTTATTGCCTTTTAACAGGAGAGCAAAAAACAAATAAAGAAATGGGTTCATTACATTGCCAATTCGCCATTGGATAGATTAGGGAATACGACCGTTAACAGAAAAAAGGGGTGATTTACTAAGAAGGCGCTGCATCAGTTCGTACATTAATTGGTGCGCCAGAAAAGTCATTAATTGAACGAGCGAACCGGCGCACATTGAAACGCAAATAACGATAATCAATATGCATATGTAAACTGTGACTGGCGGTAGGGTAACTGCGGTTTTCTCATTGATAATAGCGCATGCCAAATAAAATTGGTTAATTTCATCTCATTGGATGTGTCTTGTTAGGCAATTAGTATGTGTACTCAGTTAACCACTTTCAGACCGGACCAATTTGCAGCCAAAGGACCAGGCCCCTTTTTGCGATTCGGCACTGCGTCGCTTTAACTGACAATTACGTGGTCGTGCAACGTGGCTCCCAAACAAAATTGGCGTCCTTTTTTTCCCACAAATAGAGCTTTCTTTTGGTGGTATTTGATTGCCCCTGCAGGTTTATTTTTTTGCGCTATAAACAAAAAAGTGCAAAAATTTTGAAAAAAAAACGCATTCTTTTTTATTTTTTGCTATAATAAATATCCCCCATAAATATATAAAAAAACATTTTTTTCCCTCAGTTTAGGTCGATACGTATTCTTCTACATATTTTTGGTAAAAAAATCGCAATAATCGATTATTGATTGGTTTGCGCAGAAGTTATAGCGTTTACAAGATAGGGGATAGTTTTATAGCATTTTTATTAATAATTTTTTTTTTATTAGTAATGGCGGCGATCAGCGATTTTTATTGTGACTGCGACATTATGGCGGACACATCGGACATTTTTGACACATTTTTGGGACCATTGTCATTTATACAGCAATCAATGCTATTTAAATGCATTGATTCCTGTGTAAATGACACTGGCAGTAAAGGGGTTAACCACTAGGTGGCAGTGTAGGGGTTAAGTATGCCTAGAGGTGTGTTTCTTACTGTGGGGGGGGGGGGGTGGCTGTCAGCTAGTGAATGCTGATCTCTGCTCCCTGTGATCACAGGGAGCAGAGATCGGCGTCACTAGTTGCTAGGCAGAATGGGGAGATGCTGTTTATTTCCGCATCTCCCCGTTCAGCCTTCACGTGAGACGATCGGGGGTCCCGACTGGCGCAAGTGCACGGCGGCATCTTAAAGGGGACGTATTCATACGCCATTATGCCTGTCCGTGCCATTCTGTCAACGTATATCGTCGTGCGCCGGTCGGGAAGCGGTTAATTAATCTCATTCCTATCACTTATAATATATCTTTGAAATTCATTTTTTTTCTTTTTTTTTACCCAAATCTTTCAATACATTACAAAGTGTTTCTAAACCCAATAAATTACTATTTTCAGATCTTGATCTTTAAAGGTGACCATACACTGCAATCAGTTAGATCTTAAATAAATTAGATTTAGTGCAAGAGCCTGTTTGATTTCCTATATGTTGAATTAATTGTTCAAATGCGTCTTCCTATTACCATCTTTGCCTAAATATAGAGTTGTACAGAGATTGGCCAATCAGATTGCATAGTGCATGACCATCTTAAGTGCCACATTTGGAATGTAGATGTGCCATGAACCACTTGTATTTTCCTAACGATATTTTTTGGGCATTATACAAGGCACATGAAAAACCACCTTTTTTCAAGACATGCTGAGTGATCAGGAATCTTCACACTACGGCTCTCCAGCTGTTGTGGAACTACACATCCCATGAGGTATTGCAAAACTCTGACATTCACAGACATGACTAGGCATGATGGGAATTGTAGTTCCTGAACAACTGGAGGACCGTAGTTTGAAGACCCCTGTGCTAGACCATTATTATGCCTCCAGAATTGAGAGTGTGGCATCTGCCCAACTTCTCTCTGCTGGTGGACACAAGAACCTACATCTATAGATAAATATAGATATATCTATATATACACACACACACACACACAAGAGTCTTTTTACATAATTTTTACAAGGTGCATGTCACATGTTGGTAACGTAACATGCTAGCATGACCTGTGAGCAAATCTCCTTCAAAAAATACATAACGGTGAACCATCGTAAAAAAAAAATGTGTCAAGTTTAGAGGTGCGCCCCTTCAACCCACACAATTACATGTATGTTGCTTAACATTTACTAAGATTTTAGCCGCGCAGTGAACAAACGCATGTGAATGAGTGCAACAGGCGCATGCGCACTACTTATATTGATCTCACGCAGTTCTAAACGTACTTGCGGGCACAGCAGGCTTTCTCTGAAAAAGTTACTTTCTCATTCTATTTTGGGCATATTTGTTACTTGGGCAGTCGTTACTAAACATTCAAATAAATGTTCCTCACATCACCCCACATCACCCCATAATATTGGCACCTCCATCTTCTGTTAAAATTTAATTGAAGATGCCATGCGCCATGTCCATAGTGGTGCACAGATTGCATTGTCCCGTGCGCCGAGAACGCTATAGTAAATGGGGGATTCACGCTCTGTTCTCGGCGCACCATTTCGTAAATCTGAAAATGTGCGTTGCGCCTCGCCGTGCACCTCTACTGATGGCGCACGACTTTCATAAATCAGCCCCATGGTGTCTTGGTAAATAAAATGGTATTAGATCGAAGAAAGGAGAAATATCCCAAGAAAGATTAAGGGTGTAGGAAGTCTGGATATCTGAGATGGGATGAATAAATAGAGATTCTCTGCTAAAAAGCAACAGTGGGGTAGCCAGGCAAATGGGCTTGGTAGGCGATGAAAACAAGGGGCATATAAAAAGATGTAAAAGAGGGGCAGGAAGGGGAGAAAAGAGGTAGGAGCAGAAAGAGCAGAGAGGAGAGAATAGAGAAGCTCAGAATGGTAGAGGATCTCGTCTTGTTAAGACAACTCTTATGCCGCATACACACGGTCGGATTTTCCGACTGGAAATGTTGGATGTGAGCTTGATTGAGTTGATGGAAAGTCCGACCGTGTGTATGCACCATCGAACATTTGCTGTTGGACTTTCCGCCAACAAATGTTTTCTAGCAGGTTCTCAAATTTTCCACCAACAAAATGCTGTTGTCGGAAAGTCTGATCGCGTGTACACAAGTCCGTCGCACAAAAGTTCATGCATGCTCGGAATCAAGCAGAAGGAGCTGCACTGGCTATTGAACTTCCTTTTTCTCGGCTTGTCATACGTCTTGTACGTCACCACATTCCCACATTCGTAATTGTAGGCCAACATTTGTGTGATCGTGTGTATGCAAGACAAGTTTGAGCCAACAACCTTTGAACAAAAATCCATGGTTTTGTTAGCAGAAAGTCCAATTGTGTGTACGGGGCATTAGGGGAATCCTAGGAGTCAATTAGCACATCCATAAAAATCGGTCACTGCTGCATGGGTACCAGCAGTCTAGGCCAGAGGGGCAACAATCAGCGAGGGTCAACTACAAAGGCATGGAAATAGGGAGAGTCCTTAAACATTATCCAGGGCAGCTAAACTGACTTGAATTTTCTATAACTTTCATTATGCATAGCTACCAACTCCTCCATGCGCACAACAGTCTCAAGCCATAGACGACACAGCAGATTTCCAATGTTTAGGTATCAACTGGCTGACCGCAAAAATTTAATAGCGAAGGAAAGAAGATTTGGCTCCTGACAGAGAACCTATCTTTTGTAATCCCTTTCTGTGTCCCTGGTGACAGCCAAGGATTCCCTAATTTTGAAGGGTTTTCCTCTCACTTCCTGTTTTGGCTATGGGACAGGAAATTAAGGAAAATCACCCCTTATGGGACACAGATGACTAAAAAGCTGATGGGTGTTATAACTTTCCCTTTCTCTATCCTAAATGAAAAAAAAAGTTTTGCCTTTAGGTCTAATGCTGAAGTAGTTGTGTTTACAAATTCAGCTTGAACTATTTAGGTTTGTAGACAAACTTTTTTCTTCATCAAGGAAGCAAACAACGGTCCAGGAAAACAGCTTAAAACTCCACCTGCTGAGGAAAGTAAAATATTAAAAAACTAAATTTCATAATAACCCCCCTCCCCCCCTTCAAAAAAACAGATGAAATTAGAAATGTAATAAATAAAGGAAGTAATTATGTACAAAGCCATTATATACTCGAGTATAAGTCGACCCGAATATAAGCCGAGGCAACTAATTTTACCACAAACAACTGGGAAAACTTATTGACTCGAGTATAAGCCTAGGGTGAGAAATGCGCAGCTACTGTAAGTGAAAAAGAGGGTCAACAATGCCCATTTGCAAGCTCAATGTGCCCATTTGCATGCCTCATTGTGCCCATTTGCAGCCATAGGTCCCCCAAACTTCAAACTTGGTAGTTAATAGGTTCCTAAATGCCCCCTAGCTGCAGCCAAATTTGGGGTCTCTGGACCCAAAGGGTCCCGAAATGACATTGCTGCAGATGGACACAGTTGACCGACTTTGGGGCCCCGTATCTCAGGGTCACTTAGTGCTAGGAGCCCCATCTTTGGATATGTTGTAGTTCCACTGGGTTTGAATACCAAATTTGGGGTTCCTAGCTCCAAGTGTCCCCGAGATACAACGCCCCAAAATCGGGTGGGAAAATGTCAAGCACTTTTCTGCAGCAGAGAATGACATTTTCCGAACTGACTTTGGGGCCCCGTATCTTGGGGCCACTTAGGGCTAGGAACACCATATTTGGATAGTTCCACTGGGTTGGCATACCAAATTTGGGGTTCCTAGCACCAAGTGGCCCAGAGATACGGGGCCCCAAAGTCGGGTAGGAAAATGTAATTTTCTGCTGCAGAAAAGTGCTTGACTCGAGTATAAGCCGGGGGGGGGGGGGGGGGGGGCAATTTCAGCACAAAAAAATGTCTTATACTCGAGTATATAAGGTACATTTCTTTTTTATTGTTTATTTCTGGCTAGAGAATACCATTAGTCTTGTCTTCATGGCTCAATAATTATTAATATCTAAAAATAAGGAAGTGATATTATAAAATAAGATATACACCCATGTCCGTACATTATAATTGTGTGAACCATTTCGTAGAGGTTTATCTGATACGTGACTGATAATCCAGGAGTGTGGGTGTAGCTGCTTAGAGCACAATAACAGGAATACTGAGTGTGAGCTGTTTACATTATTTCCTTTTAACTGCTTAGCGCATGAAGCTTGAAGTGTATTTACTCGTAAACCCTAATGCCCCGTACACAGGTCAGAAATTCCGATGGAAAATGTCCTATCGGACCATGTTGTTGGAAAATCCAACCGTGTGTGGGCTCCATCTGACTTTTTCCGTCGGAATTTCTGACGGAAAAAATTTGAGATCCTGCTCTCAAATTTTCCGACAACAAAATCCGATCTGACTTTTTCCGATCGTGTGTAGAGAATTCCGACGGACAAAGTGCCACGCATGCTCAGATCAAATTACGACACCAAACCTATTGGCTAATAGCCTCTACGTAGTTCCGTCGTACGCAACGAACGTCACCACGTTCAGAATGATCGGATTTTCCGACAACTTTGTCCGACCGTGTGTATGCAACACCAGTGTGGGACAAAATCCATCAGAAAAAGTCTGATGGATTTTGTGGTCGGAGTTTCCGACCGTGTGTATGGGGCATTACAATAACTTTTCTTATTTGCTCCCGTTTGGTCTGATACTAAAGTATAACTAGAGGAATTCATTTATTTTTTTCGGACAGAGTGGAGAGAAATCAGAGCACCTGTCGGGTTTGTATTACTGTCTGTGCCCCCACTAAAGCCCCATACACACGGTCGGACAATCCGCGGACCAGGTCGGTCGGATCCTGTCCGTCATACTTTGTCTGATGTTGGTTTTGCGTACACACGGTCGGACAAAGTTGTCGGAAAATCCGATCATTCTGAACGTGGTGACGTTTGTTGCCTACGACGGGACTACGTAGAGGCTAGTAGCCAATAGCTTTGGTCTTGTAATGTGATCTGAGCATGCGTAGCACTTTGTCCGGTCGGACAACCGTACACACGATCGGATTTGGTGTGATCGGACCGTGTTGTCGGCAAATCTTTCCAGCAGGAGATAAGACTTTGTCCGTCGGACAATCCGACGTACACTGTCCGATGGTGCATACACACGGTCTGATTTTTCAACAACATTGTCCGATCGGACAGAATCCATGAAAAAGTCCGACCGTGTGTATGGGGCTTAAGAAGGTTCATTCTCTCTCTGTATCCTGTTTATCGTCATCATCAAAAGTGAAAATAAAAGAAAAACCCAAATTTTGAGATATCCCCAGAACAGGAATAGAGGAAAAAGCTGCAAATCCGGATACTCAGTGTGGAAACCCTTGTGACAACCACTGTTACCTCCTGTTTTGGCTATAAGACATGTACTGGAGGTAAATCTCCCCAATGGGACACAGAGGGTAAATAAAACTGACAAGAGTTATAACCCTCCCTTATTTTATCCAAAATTAAAAAAATAAAAAGTTTTGCCTTTAGTTTTACTTTAAATATACAACTGAAAGTGTTTTATAAATTTCCGATAAGTGCACAAAAAAAAATATACCAGTTGATGCTCTTGATGCTGATAACTTCCTCTTTTCCTCTGATGTCTGGTATCTGTTAGCATTGTTCTCAGGTTTCTCTTTGAGCTACAGATAGCCCCCATATGATATGGTAAATAGCAGAAGAGCAGTTGCTCTGTAGTCCTAATGTAATCAATGACATTTTCGCTCTTGGGTTTAGATATACTGTGCCAGATTTTTATTACTGTCTGCATCCCTACTGTGGTAATTATCTTAGTTTTTTTCCCTAGGTGTCTCCAAGACATAAAATATGGTATGGATTTTAAGTGGAACCCCATGCCAAAATAAAAAAAAAAGGCGTCCCACCAAAATTCATACCAGTCCCTTATCCAAGTATGAAGCCCGGCAGGCCAGGAAAATGGGGGAACGAGAGAGCGCCCCCCCCCCCCCCTCCTGAACCATACCAGGCCACATGCTCTCAACATGAGAGCTTTGGGGCAAGGGAGGCTCTGGGCATCTTCCCGACAATCCTGGGTGGCCCCCAGATTCTGCCCCCTCCTATGTGAATGAGTACCCCAATGAGTACCCCTACTGATTCACCAAAAAAGTGTCAAAAAGTAATGCAAACATAGAGACAGTTTTCGACAATTCCTTTAGTAAAAAGAAAAAATATCCCCCGATCCATCACCAATCACGTCGCCTTAATCTTAGTTGACGGCGGAGCATTTTTTTCTTCCTTTTTTGGGTCCCGTGGTGGCGGCGGCATCATGATTGACTATGAATCTACATCAGGGGACATTGTTTTTTATAATTTTTAATAAAGGTATTGTCAAAAACTGCCTCCTGTTTTTATTTATTTTTATACTTTTTTGGTGAATGGGTAGGGGTTCACCCACAGACGCCACAACCACCACCCAGGGTTGTCGGAAGAGGCCCTTGTCCCCATCAACACGGGGACAAAAAAAGCACCCCCCATATTGAGGGCATGTGGTCTTGTATGGTTCAGGATCTTGCCCCCCCCCCCTTTCCTGACATGCAGGGCTGCATGCTTGGATAAGGGTCTGGTATTGATTTGGGGGGGGGGCCCACACTGTTTTAAAAAATATATATATATATTTTTGGCAATGGTATTGTATTGCTGGAAATTTAAATGTAATTTCATTCTTTTTTTTTTCCTTTAGAATTGTCAGTTTTGCTGCAGTAGGTTCTATCCATGGTACAGATGCACCACTTTACAATCAGACTAAGGGGACCCCCAGACACTACATTTAATAGAATTTTTCATTTTTATTATTGCACTTTAGGAATAAGCTTTTTTTTGCATTGATATGTAGCACCCTCCCAGGTAGGTGCTAGAAGAGAGTATAGTTTTTGATGTTTCTGCTTACCAGGAAGATGGTCAGGTAAAACTTGAGTGCTCTCTGCCTACCAGGGAGCAAGATCTATTGGTTAGGTCTGCTCATTGTACTCAGGTGCAGCTCAGCTTGTTCTGACTGTCCCCCACTGGTCAAATAAGGAGGCATATTGGACAGTGGGAGGGGACCTGACAAGTGAGTGCACAGGCTTTGTTACAGCCCTGGCAATTGGCAGAGGAAAAGTGGTGCATTGCATGTTGGGATACTGTATATAAAGACAGAGTACGTGTACTCAGAGTTAGTTGAGCCAGGGAACAGAGTCCAAAAGGGAGGGAGCGGCTGCAAGGGCCTAGAGATAGAGAATTTGAACCCAGAGGTCCTGCAGAGCTAACTAGAAGGGTGACACCAGGAAGAATCTGATTCTACCTACTGTGAGTACAGATCTGTTTCTTTGGGGCCTGTTGAGTCAGGGCCGCCCCCTTCAGCTAGTAGAGTCAGTGGGTGGGTGTCAGTAAAGGGGATGCTAGAGAGTGTCCTGAAGTTAATGTAGTGCATCAAGGTTACTGCTAGTGAAAGCAAAAAGACTTAATTCCTCCATACTTGTGGCTGTATGGTTAAAGCAGTGTGGCTGCTTCTGCTAATAATCCGGTGAGTTGTCCTTATCCTTTGTGAATAGTTCCAGTTGGAGTATCCCACTCATCCCTTCTCCCATTCAAATTCCAAAATAAAATACAAAAACACAAATACCCTGGACTGGTCATTGAGTAACGAGCAAACGGGAGTAAGGGTGGGGCAAGTGGGAATTCCTAGCAAACAAGCGGGAATCCCTAGCAACCAAGCGGGAACCCCTAACAAAGTGGGAGACCTGCAGCAACCAAGTGGGAACCCTCAGGAACTAAGTGGGAACTATTAGCAACCAGCTGCAGGTAATCAGAGAGAGCCCTATGAAGTCAACACTCAGCAAGCCCAATGGGGACAGTGCTACAGATACATGTCCCCCAGGGCAATACCCGCATCTCCATACCCTTTTTATTGCCAATATCTTGCATATAAGCCAAAATGGGGACGTTTTCTTTTTCAAGGAGGGTGTTTGGCCGATCTCTAGTGGTGTCCAACAGCAGTATCAGAGCTTATACAGGTACTGTAAATAAAATGCACAAAAGATATTAAATTCACATATAATCTTATAGGAAGATTTATGTTACAATTAATGATCTGGCAACAGGGTCTCTTTAAGTGGTTAATTGTTATCTTTCTTCCTGCAGCTTGCCTTGTGTAACAGCTCTTTTTTGCCTTGTATAACAGCGATCCTTGGTACGTGTACAAAGTCAGTATTGTATAACGATTTTTAAGGCGGACATCAGGTGGAGCAGTATGTAAAACCAGACTGTTCTTCCTCTGCACTGTGCAATGTTCACTATGTTCAAAGGGTAAAAACAGACGTAATAGCTAATGAGAATATCTGACATTTTTTGGGGGGGTAGAGCGAGTTTACAAAATGTGAAACATTTTCAGTAATGAATAATAATCAAATAACTACGTTGTACTCTTTAACAGCCAAATTCTCTACTAAATCTGTAAGAGGTGAGTCAAAAAGAAAAGGGCTACGAAAATGTAAACGCAGATGTAGAAGCAATACATTGAAATTGCATTGCAATGACTAGAAGTTTTATATTCATGTAGCACCCTCTTACCCCCTATAGGCTATTACAGACCCCCATAAGTCCTCAGACTACATAAACCTACTTACAGTCAATACAGAAAGAGGACATTTAAAGCGGACTTTTTTTTCTAAGTTTCTTTACAGACCAAGCTATTCAGCAAAAGTAGCAGTTATAGTGTTTAGATCAAATATTTAAGACAGACAGGGGTGCTTGCAATGGCCAGCTTTTATTCATTCGTGTAAAACCCTTATAACAAGAGAAAAACATTTTGCTGTAACTGCTTAAAAAGCATTCGCTATTAATTTGTTAGTCAAGTCCATCTAAATCTGCTTGTCAATCTAAAGCCCCATACACACGGTCGGATTTTCCGATGGATTCTGTCCTATCAGACAATGTTGTCGGAAATTCCGACCGTGTGTAGGCACCATCAGACAGTTTTCATCGGATTGTCCGACGGACAAAGTCCTATCTCCTGCTGGATAGATTTTTTGACAACAAAGTCCGATCACACCAAATCCGATCGTGTGTAGCGAATTCCGACGGACAAAGTGCTACGCATGCTCAGATCACATTACAAGACCAAAGCTATTGGCTACTAGCCTCTACGTAGTCCCGTCGTAGGCAACAAACGTCACCACGTTCAGAATGATCGGATTTTCCGACAACTTTGTCCGACCGTGTGTACGCAAAACCAACATCGGACAAAGTACGACGGACATGATCCGACGGACCTGGTCCTCGGATAATCCGAGCGTGTGTATGGGGCTTAATACTACTCTCTCCCCAGCCTGACAATGCTGCTGTTCAAAGGTGTCTCCATTGTTCCCTCAGTACAGTGGAGACACCTTAAGACAGGAAGTGTGTTACTGGCCAGATGACCAGATAAAAATAAAGAAAACAAAAGCATAAAAAAGAAAATAACTACAGCCACCACATATAAAGTGGAGCTTTACCCATAACAACTTTATAAAAATAATGTTCTTTAGCAAGGAACATACATTCCACATTAATAATTATGTTACCAAAGTTAATGTGTCCTGTAAATGTTTCATTTTCCCAGAAACTGCCATTTTGCCAAAGCCTAAAGCCCCTGAACAGCAGTAAAACTTTAGGTTGTTAGCAGATCGGCACAGGGACGAAAAACAGAGAGCATCTGAGCATGTGCAGAGCAAGGTCAGATAGTGTACTACTAGATTTTAAACAGTATATGTGCTTATTTTTAATGTTTTACTTAGCTATACCTGCAAAAGGGGCCAGCCTGAAGTGATCCAGCAGGACTTAATTTTCGCACTAAAGTTCCATATTAAAACCACTTGCTGACCTCAATACATATATTTCTGTTGCGGTTTGCAAGTGGCTTACTGGGATTATGACTAAAGCTATCAGCCATAACCCCCGCATTGTTTTTTTTCAGCTGGCAGGTGGCTTTCTCTCGAAAGCATTTATAACGGCTCATGAGCCGCTGGAACTCTATCAAAAGCTGGTGTCTCTCGGGCTTACCGTTTCCGCCAGCTCACCAGTGAAATGATCCTACGGTGCTTTTTTGCGATATAGCACTGCATTACTTTGACAATTGAGAGGTCGTGTGACGATGCACCTAAATAAAATTGATGTCCATTTTTTCCCCACAAATAGAGCTTTCTTTTGGTGGTATTTGGTCACCTCTGGGGTTTTTATTTTTTGCGGTATGAAAAAAAAAAAAAATTGATGTCCTTTTTTTCCTCACAAATAGAGCTTTCTTTTTGAGGTATTTGATCACCTCTGCAGTTTTTATTTTTTGCGCTATGAAAAAAAAAGTTTGACAATTAAAAAAATAAAAAAATTCTTTATTTTAAAAAAATATATATATTTTTTTACTAGTAATGGCGGGAATCAGCAACTTATAGCGGAACTTCGATATTGTAGAAGACAGTTTTGACATTTTTGGGGACCAGTGACACTAATACAGTGATCAGTGCTAAAAAATATGCACTGCCACTGTACCAATGACCCTGGCTGGGAATAGGTTAACACCAGGGGCAATCAAAGGGTTACTGTGTGCCTAGCTTGTGATTTTGTGTACTGTGGAAGGTGCTTTTACTAAGGGAAGGCATGGATCCATGTCCCTGCTTTGCAGAAACACAGGAACACAGGATCCATACCTTGCCTACTGACAGAATGGCGAACTGCCTTGTTTACATTTCTCACTCTGCACCAAAGGATCAGCGGGTGCCGGGGGACATCAAGTCAGCGATACCCACCGAACAGCTCCTTCTGTATATTATCACAGCTGGAGCGGGCCACCGGCAGGGCGTGAGTGTGCCCCCAATCCCGAACTGTTGGATCACGTACTAGTACGTGATCTGGAGCAGCAGTGCCACTTTGCCCCTGTATATGTAAGTTACGTGTTCGGCAGGTGGTTAAAATTGCTTTATAAGAGCGCTCTTTGAAGGCTTTCTAAGGCACCTCGTATATGGTTTGTATATTGGAAACCAGGATCAGAAACACAGGACATTTTTCCAATCGAGCATCTGCTTTACTGTTGATGACAGTCAAGTAACTTTTTATTTTCATGTTCACAATCTTGACTTGTTCAATTCTCTCATGAGCAGTGAATATATTAATCTTAATTTATACCCGCACTTTCCAATGCATGACTCTGGCCTCAAACACCCAAACAATGTGGCCTCAGAATATAGAAAGCAGTTCACACAGAGTTTTTTGTCTGTGTCACTTTAGTTTGACCCACATTTCTGTCAATAAAGCAAACAATATAATGAAAATATGTCCCCTCTCAAAAAGCAAAAATGATGTCTCTAGAGTCTCATGAACACAGATCTAAGGGTCTCCCTTCAACTGGGCTTGATTTGATTTGGAGGAGAGTCTAAACTATATCTGAACCATATCTATACAGTGGTGTGAAAAAGTGTTTGCCCCCTTCCTCATTTCCTGTTCCTTTGCATGTTTGTCACACTTAAGTGTTTCGGAACATCAAACCAATTTAAACAATAGTCAAGGACAACACAAGTAAACACAAAATGCAATTTGTAAATGAAGGTGTTTATTATTAAAGGTGAAAAAAAATCCAAACCATCATGGCCCTGTGTGAAAAAGTGATTGCCCCCCTTGTTAAAACATACTATAACTGTGGTTGTCCACACCTGAGTTCAATTTCTCTAGCCACACCCAGGCCTGATTATTGCCACACCTGTTCACAATCAAGGCATCACTTAAATAGGAGCTGCTTGACACAGTAAGGTCCACCAGAAGATCCTTAAAAGCTACACATCATGCCGAGACCCAAAGAAATTCAGGAACAATTGAGAAAGAAAGTAATTGAGATCTATCAGTCTGGAAAGGGTTATAAAGCCATTTCCAAAGCTTTGGGAATCCAGCGAACCACAGTGAGAGCCATTATCCACAAATGGCGAAGACATGGAACAGTGGTGAACCTTCCCAGGAATGGCCGGCCGCCCAAAATTACCCCAAGAGCGCAGCGACGACTCATCCAAGAGGTCACAAAAGACCCCACAACAACGTCCAAGGAACTGCAGGCCTCACTTGCCTCAGTTAAGGTCAGAGTTCATGCCTCCACCATCAGGAAAAAACTGGGCAAAAATGGCCTGCATGGCAGAGTTCCAAGGAGAAAACCACTGCTGAGCAAAAAGAACATCAAAGCTCGTCTCAATTTCTCCACAACACATCTTGATGATCCCCAAGACTTTTGGGACAACATTCTGTGGACCGATGAGACAAAAGTGGAACTCTTTGGAAGGTGTGTGTCCAAGTATATCTGGCGTAGAAGGAACACTGCATTTCAGAAAAAGAACATGGGCTCGTATCGAGGAGTCATTAACATAGCATAAAAATACTGACACAATTGTTTCCTTATAACAGAACTTTATTGTTGGTTATTAAAACTGGCCCTGGTGTTGGTCAAGGGGTAACCTTAAATCAAATAATAATTAGCCATTTCGGCTATAACCCAACAAAATTCAACTTTTTGTTTCATTACACAGCGTCCATCCAGACAAAGCTGGATGACAATCCCCCACTAACCAACACCATGACTATGATGAATATAGCTGCCTAAACAAAAAACCGGGAGGGGGGGTGGGAGTCCCGGTCCTGTGTGAGAGAGGGGGAACGGCCGGACGGTCCCTTCTTTAAATGTCCCGGTTTTCGCGGGCTTTCCGCTCACCCGCTGCATCCACCAATCAGGTACTGTTGCTATCCGGCCGGAGCCAATAGTAACCTGTAGAAACAAACAGCATTCCCCTCATATTCCCCCATGTTCGCCCTGCATACTGCACGGCTTGCCATGGGCTCGTATCGAGGAGTCATTAACATAGCATAAAAATACTGACACAATTGTTTCCTTATAACAGAACTTTATTGTTGGTTATTAAAACTGGCCCTGGTGTTGGTCAAGGGGTAACCTTAAATCAAATAATAATTAGCCATTTCGGCTATAACCCAACAAAATTCAACTTTTTGTTTCATTACACAGCGTCCATCCAGACAAAGCTGGATGACAATCCCCACCGACCGAGGTCAGGAGCGACACTCCTGATTGAGGTCCCCCCAACACCATAGCACTCTCAATCAGGGCCTGCAGGCCCACATTGAAAATATCCAGGCCTATAGCAGACAGATGGACCTGATCCTGTCTGAATAAGCCCGGGAAGAAACCCTCCAGCTCCAGATGGCGAAAGGACACACCCCCTAATGAAACTATCAGATTATGAATGGTTCGATTCAGCCGCCTCCTAATCTTATCTACGTAGAATAGGTTTCCGCAAGGGGACCAAAGCAGACGTGGGATCATCTCTGAAAAAGCCAAGACAGCACCTGGGAATAATAATTTAAAATCAAAAAGATCTTGCTTGATTTCACAGAGCAGCTCCCACGTTCTGACTTTACCCACGTCGTTGGCCCCCAAGTGAATGACTAGAACTTTAGGCGGCGGCCATATGGAAGCCAAATAAATGAGGTGACCTCTGAGGTTACGCCATCTTAAACCCCTAACGCCTGACCAAAAAACTGTGAATAGCGTCTCGTCCAAACCCAAATTGGAAGTGTACACCCTGGAAGAAGCTTGCTTACCAGCCCAAAAAATGTAGGAGTGGCCTACGATCCAAATCGCATCAGTATGAGGATCTGAAATAAAATCATAAAGTTAACAGTTCTGGGCGAACATAAATTTTATATCTATCACTAGCCCATCTACCGACCCGTTTTTGACTCTCCGGTGGGAAACCCAACAGATTAGCCGCAGTGGCGGCCCCAACCCTAAAGGAGTGGGATGAAAATTTAAAACATGACATGTTAAGTCGTTTAAAACAAGAAGAAAGGACAGCTGAAAACTGGAATCTGGTTAGCGGGGACCGATCCTGGTGGATAAAAAAGGAACCCTCCCCCGGGGGGCGTACTGACAAAAATTCTGAAACAAGCAACACTGGACATATACTCGGCTCCGGAGAACCTGACAGAGGGATCCACAAGCCGTTACCCAGGCTAAAAGTTTTAGATCTACAAATGAACAACCGCAGGCTATCAGGACCAACTATCACATGTTTAAACAATAAAAATGAACATGATGACCGATTACGAGCCGTAAACTCCCCAATCCTGAGAGCACCAAAGAAAGCAATTGAAAATGCTGCCCTAAAAAGAATAACCTCAAATTTCGAGATACAGACCACTTCCAGAATTGCTAACAGCTTAATTAATAGATCCGCCGAAATTGGACGGCGATCATCTTTAACAGGTACCGAATTGCGGAAACCCTTGAGAATTTGCCTCACTTGAAAGAATGAAGTAAGAGCTGGGCGGTCTGAAAATTTTAGAAAAAAGGAAACACCCGCTACTATTTTGCTAACTGAAGCCGGACTCATACCCAAATCTACCAGTGAGGATACGAAAGCCAGTGCGACATATCCATTCACCTCCAGTACCTCGACACCATTATGGGAGCAGAAGGAACACCATCTGGACCATGCCAAACCATATTCCTGCCACGTCTTCGGCGCCAGCGAGTTCCGGAGGTGAGCAGCCATCAGTCCCAAATCAATCCCCATAGGAAATCTGGGCAAACTGTACCCGTCCGATCCGCCGCAGGAGCCAATTCCCGAAAACGCTGGAACTGCGAACGAGACAAAGCGTCAGCTATATCATTCTGCCAACCGGGTAAGTAGCTTGCCTTCAGCCAAATATTAAAACGGAAGCAATGTAAAACCAAAAATCTAAGGAGCTTGACCACCATTTCTGATTTAGATGACAGCATATTTATAGCAAATAGAACGCCTTTGCTATCCGTATGCACCAATACCCTACGATTCATAAAAAATTCCTTCCATATTACAACAGACACCACTACAGGGAAAAGCTCCAGGAGAACTATATTCCTTAGAACTTCTTCATGTAGCCAGCTGATGTGCCATTTTGAAGCACACCACTTACCGTCCAGGAAGGCCCCAAAACCTGACGAACCCGCCGCATCCGTAAAGAAATTTAATTGAAAATCTTTCGTCAGGGATTGTTGCCACACCGTAGCCCCATTAAAATTAGAAAGGAAGGAATCCCAAACCTTCAAGTCCTCTTTTATACTTGCTGACAAGTGAATGTGTGAATATGGCGACTTCAAACCACTTGTAGCCAAAGCAAAACGCCTTGAAAAGATTCTAGCGACTGGAATAACCCTGGCTGCGAATGCAAAAAGTCCTAACAGGGACTGGGCTTCCTTCAACAAAACTTTCCGTTTCGCCAAAAATACCGAAATCAACAATCTCATCCGACGCAATTTCTCCTCAGGCAATCTAAACTCCATTCGCTCGGAGTCGATCGTGATACCCAGGAATTCAATTGTAGAAGATGGAAGGACCGTCTTCTCATGCGCGATGGGGATACCAAAAGAGGCGCATGCTAGAAAAAATGTGTCCAGCGACTTGTAACATACCCGGGAGTCCACTGGGCCAATGAACAAAAAATCGTCAAGATAGTGCAAAAACCCCCCTTCCGGCAGGCATTGTGCCACTACCCAATGTAAAAATGTAGAAAAAGCCTCGAAATAAAAACATGATAGCGAAAAACCCATTGGCAGACATTTGTCAAAATAAAAACGATTCCTGAAATGAAAACCCAGAGAATTAAAACCCTGCGGATGCACGGGCAGCAGCCGAAAGGCAGATTTAATATCCGCCTTTGCTAGCAATGCTCCCTGCCCGAACTGCCGTAACAGCAATAATGCTTCATCAAATGATGCATACGACACAGGGGGCAAAACCCCTGCGACCTCATCATTTAAAGAGCAATCCTCTGGATAGGATAAGTGATGAATTAGCCGGAAACTCCCCTGCTCTTTTTTGGGTACAACACCCAGGGGAGATATACGGAAATTCTCAAAAGGAGGTTGATCGAAAGGGCCCGCTACCCTGCCCTCCGAAACCTCTTTATCAATTTTCTCCTGAACCATGTCCGGGTGCAGCCTGGCCGAGCGCAAATTCTCAACCAGGACGCACCCAGCACCTGAAAAACAAGGAACCAGAAAACCATATGAAAAACCCTCAATTAGCAGCTGAGCCATCGTGCGGTCTGGGTAGCGCTCTAGCCAAGGCTGCATGCTTGACAATCTCACTGGCGTCCTGGCCCTTTCCACCAGACTCCCTAGGTGCTGCTGAAACAGGAGCCGCTGACGACTTCCGAAAACACCTACTCGCTGGATGGGCACCATTGCAGAAGGAGCACTCGTGCTTATACCTGCAATTTGCAAAAAATTTACATTGCCCTTCATTGAAGGCGAAACAGCAACCTTTACGAAAACTATTCTGCGAGGGCACTGCCCGGGTCGAAAATTGAGGCTTCTGCGGCAGCATTAAATTCAGCCACAAACCCACATCTTTGCAACCCCATTGTAATGTCGGGTGAACAGCCAATTTTTGCCTAAAGTTCTCATCATATGTAAACCATGCTACGCCCCCAAAATGGCGAAAAGCCTCCGCAATTATGTCCACATGTTGGAAAAGCCCTGAACATTTCTCAGGAAAACGTTCCCCCAGCACGGCCGCATAAATGCAAAAGGCCTGCAACCAGTTCTGAAAAGTTCTTGGGACTGCCCTCCTGCGATCCTCTTCAGACCTATCCTCTGACCGTTTATCATTTTTAGACAAGAATTCTTTGGAAGCAGGCAATAAAGACAATAAATCAATAAATTCACCTTTCCAAATCTTATCCTTGACAGCATCTGATAAGTGGAAACCCAATGGAGAAATGTCGCATGGCATGGGAAGCCTAAAAGCCGACTCAGATGTCCGCGGCGCAGCAAGCGCCTGACTCATGTGCCTGCCTGTTTGAGGCAGCACCCCTGTATCAGATGCTGACCGCGTATCCGACAATTGACGCCATACAGGGCTAATCACATCCACTCTCCCGCCACCACTGGCTTGCTGCATAACACCACCTAAGCGTGCCCTCTCAAAAGCAGCGTTATTACTATTATCCAAAAAAGCACCAGAATGCTGTGCACCATTAGTTCCTTTTTTAACTCCACCATAAGCAGTGTTCTGCACCATAGCACCAGACAGCTGTGCCCCTTTAACTCCATTGTCTGTTCTAGTATTAGGGAAAGCACCAGATATGTGTGCACCCGAGTGTTCGTTTAAACCAGCATTATTTTCTTGCAGAGGGAAAGCACCATACATATGTGCTCTTGTATGTATATTTACGCCCGCACCCTCTGTGCGTAACCCATGCAAAGCATATAAATCCTCCTCTGCCTCTTCTACCCTAGTACCACCAGTGTGTACCCCTTTAATATCCTTTACTAAGCTAGATAAGGAAGTCATTAATAAATGCAAATCATTAGCAGGTATGTTGTAGCATGTCTCACCACTAGGCGAACTCCTCTCTCTCAGGCTGCTGGAAGCTGCTGGCTGACCGCACTTCTCCTGGATAGAGGTGGCATTCATGGGAGGAATGCTGCTGGCTCTCCCCTTCTTCCTAGGAACAGGAGAAGCAGCGGACTTTGCCTTCTTCTTAAGCCTCTGTGGCTGCTGGCGCGGACTGCGCATCACTTCTGTGGGCTCCTCCATCTTTGTCTCCATGAGACCGGCGGCCATGCTAGGGGACGGACCAGGCGGGGCAGCGTTCGGACCAGGCGGGGCAGCGTTCGGACCGGCCTCTAGGCACTGTAGTAACCACTCCTCCCCTCCTGCGCTCTCCGCCTTCTCAATCAAACGGCGAAGTAGGCATTCTCGTTCTCCCGCACCGCTCTCCATCCTGACAGCTCTGCAGAAGTCCCGGTCCTGTGTGAGAGAGGGGGAACGGCCGGACGGTCCCTTCTTTAAATGTCCCGGTTTTCGCGGGCTTTCCGCTCACCCGCTGCATCCACCAATCAGGTACTGTTGCTATCCGGCCGGAGCCAATAGTAACCTGTAGAAACAAACAGCATTCCCCTCATATTCCCCCATGTTCGCCCTGCATACTGCACGGCTTGCCATTATACCAACAGTAAAATATGGTGGTGGTAGTGTGATGGTCTGGGGCTGTTTTGCTGCTTCAGGACCTGGAAGACTTGCCGTGATAAAAGGAACTATGAATTCTGCTGTCTACCAAGAGATCTTGAAGGAGAATGTCCGAGCATCTGTTCGTGTACTCAAGCTGAAACGAACTTGGGTTCTGCAGCAGGACAATGATCCTAAACACACCAGCAAGTCCACCACCGAATGGCTGAAGAAAAACAAAATGAAGACTTTGGAGTGGCCTAGCCAAAGTCCTGACCTGAATCCTATTGAGATGTTGTGGTATGACTTTAAAAAGGCCGTTCATGCTCGAAAACCCTCTAATGTAACTGAATTAGGACAATTCTGCAAAGATGAGTGGGCCAAAATTCCTCCAGGACGCTGTAAAAGCCTCATTGCACGTTATCGCAAACGCTTGGTTGCAGTTGTTGCTGCTAAGGGTGGCCCAACCAGTTATTAGGTTTAGGGGGCAATCACTTTTTCACACAGGGCCATGATGGTTTGGATTTTTTTTCACCTTTAATAATAAACACCTTCATTTACAAATTGCATTTTGTGTTTACTTGTGTTGTCCTTGACTATTGTTTAAATTGGTTTGATGTTCCGAAACACTTAAGTGTGACAAACATGCAAAGGAACAGGAAATGAGGAAGGGGGCAAACACTTTTTCACACCACTGTATATACAGTTGCATAGCTCCCAACTGTCCCTGATTTCGAGGGACTGTCCCTGATTTGGAACAAAGTCCCTCTGTCCCTCATTCCTCCTCATTTGTCCCTCATTTTGGTCTGATCTATATAGTTGTATACAAAATACACTATTTAGCTTTTACAAAGTGTTTCCCGGTGCTAAACCTTTCATCCAATTTCTAAATTGCTGCATTTGTAAACTTTAAAAGCTTCAAAATGAATAGTAATGGTTAAAATTAAGCACTTGCAATAATAATTTTCAATAAAGCAATAATTTTTTTGTATAATCCTTTAACCACTTGCCACCAAAGAGCAGAATGAAGGCAGCAAAATGGTTTCAATATCCTGACTGGGCGTCATATGACGTCCTCAGGATATTAAGCTGCTGCTCTCGCCCGGGGTGCACGTCGCGGCAATTGTTGTTGCAGTGTGTCAGTCTGACACACCGCAACTCCGAACTAGGTAAAGAGTCTCTGATGGAGACTCTTTACCCTGTGATCAGCCGTGTCGAATCACGGCTGATCACGATGTAAACAGGAAGAGCCGGTGATCGGCTTTTCCTCACTCGTGTCTGACAGGCACGAGTAGAGGAGAGCCGATCGGCTGCTCTCCTGACAGGGGGGGTCTGTGCTGATTGTCTATCAGCGCAGCCCCCCTTCGGATCCCACCCAGGACCACCATCATGCCACCCAGAACAATCAGGATGGCCATCCACACTGGACCACCAGGTATGCCCCCCCTAGACCCCAGGGAAATGCAAATCGGTGCCCAGGCAGCTGACAATCAATGCCCAGGCAGCTGACAATCAGTGCCCACTCACAATGCCTACCACTGCCAGTGCCACCAGGGATGCCTATCAGTGCCTCATGTCAGTGCCGCGTATCAGTGCCCATCAGTGCCACGTATCAATGCCTATTAGTGCCCAGCAGTGCCGCCTATCAGTGCCCAGCAGTGCCGCCTATCAGTGCCACCTATAAGTACCCATCTTTGCAGCCTTTCAGTGCCCATTAGTGTCGCCTATCAGTGCCCATCAGTGCCCACCAGTGCCACCCATGAGTGCCCATCAGTGCCGCCTATCAATGCCCATCAGTGCTGCATATCAGTGCCACCCATCAGTGTCGCCTACAAGTGCCCATCAGTGCCACATATCAGTACCCATCGTCGGTGCCCGACAGTGCCCGCTCATTGGTGCCACCTGATCAGTGCCACCTTATCAGTGCCTGTCAGTTCGGCCTCATTAGTGCCCATCAGTGAAAAAGAAAACTTACTTATTTACAACATTTTATAACAGAAACAAAAGCAAAACTAAAAAGTTTTTCAAAAATTTCGGTCTTTTTTTATTTGTTTAGCAAAAAAAAATTTATAATTTTGTTCCCACAAATAGAGATTTCTTTTGGTGGTATTTGATCACCTCTGCGTTTTTTTTTTTTTTATTTGTTTAGCAAAAAAAAAAACAACGCAGAGGTGATCAAATACCACCAAAAGAAATCTCTATTTGTGGGAACAAAATTATAAAAATTTAGTTTGGGTGCAGTGTAGCATGACCGCGCAATTATCATTCAATGTGTGACAGTGCTGAAAGCTGAAAATTGGTCTGTGCAGGAAGGCGTATAAGTGCCCTGTATTGAAGTGGTTAAGGGGGCGTGGCAGGGTGTGTGTCCTATGCCTACGTACATTTGCTAATCGGTGTCTCTTGCTCCCATCTCAGAAAGTTGTGAGGTATGCAGTTGTAGCACCCCCTAGCATTGGTAGAGTGCTGGAGGTTTTGTACAGGGCAGGTAAATTGTTCAGACTTGGCTGACAGCCAAGCCTGTGTTGTTTTTCTGGGTCGGAGTTGAGTGACTCAGGAAGGTGAGTATGACTCACAGGCAGCATCTCTGAGACCTCCCCCTACTTCTAGAAACATGCAGAAGGTTGTAGAAGCATAGGTGTGCAGGGGAGAAGGAGCTATCTGGAATATTCTGAAGGCCCTGACCAATCCCCAAGAGATGAGTTGGCAGGGGGCAGCCCTCAGCCCAGCTGGGGCAGTGGAGTTTGGGTGGAAGATGGAGATGGAGTGTTAGGCTGTCAGAGGCCTTTGAGAGCAACCCCTAGTCTGGGAGGGTGAACTCAGGCCTGGGCTCGGGTGTGGAAGGGATCCTTCTTCAAGACACACAAGGGGAGCCTGACCAGGTGGCATGGGAGCAAGGAGAGGACAGCAGGAAAACACTACCAGGAAAATCTCCAGGGAGGAAGATAACCAGGAGGGCTGGTGAGTGTTGCAGTCAGAGGACTATGCCTGAAGGGACTGGGTACAAGCAGTCTGGGATGGACGCAGAGTCAGTCTGGGAGGAGAGAGAAGAAGCCAGGAGTACTAGTGAAAGGGGCAGCTGCAGCCAGGTGGGCTGGCAGTGCCTGAAGAGGTGGTACTGAGATCAGTAGCCACGGGAATAGGACAGCTAAGCACTAAGACTTATTTTCTGTTACACTACCAAAATGGCTAATAGTCCCGAGCCTGCAAAGGGCACTCGCTCTGGATCTGTCTGGGTCTGTGTTGGATCATCTATATTCAGTGCTAGCTGGTCCTGGGATATGTAGTTCGACAAGCAAGATTGTGCTGAAGGTAGAAGAGGAGAAGTGTATATATACTGTGTGTATATAGTCGTGTCCCTGAAGGATTCTGTGTTGATCAAGTGGGCATCCCATAATACCCCTATCCCCTATTCAAGTTCACCCCCCCTAATAAAATACAAAAACAGCTTCAAGGACTGATTCCTGACTCTGGAGTGTTTGGAAAGTTTGTGTGCCTGGCTGTTCAGGGTGGAAGATATCCATATTCACCAGCGGCTCCTATGGGTGTAGCCCTACACAGTAAACACATCTCAAAAAACAGTCCAGATATAGTTTAGAGCCATCTCCCATTTCAGCATTATCAAACCCTGGCTAAAGGGGCCCCATAGAGTTCCCTAAAATGCATTGGATACTTTATGGATACTAATAACTATATCTGGGCTTCAACTTTTGAGTGTTTCTCAAATTCCTAATTATGCTAGACCTTCTTCTAAGAGCATTTCGTAGCTCTAGTATATTAGTGAGCAGCATGCAAATTGCCCTGGAAGACCAGAAGGTACACTTGATCAAGACACCAAATCATAACTCTGTACTCCATAGCTATTCTGTAGGTATTTATTGCTGTCTCTGACCTCATTGGGATTTACTTTCATTTCTGTCATCTTTAATAGTGTTACATTCTATGTCAAGATTTAATTGCTACCTATTATGTGCGGAATTAGGACTTGGATCAACTTTGAATTTGATTCCAAACCCAACCTGTTAAAAGTTCTACAAACAGGCAAATAAGCTGGCCATATTTGGACAGTTTGTCCACCCACCTGAATCGCCAGCTGATGTCAGAAGTAAGTAATTTATTGGCAATACCATTATCACCTGTAAATGAGAGATTCCTGCCATTGTTTTTAAAATCTTAAATAAGTCAGCAGGAATCTCATGTGATGTCATTGACCATGGCCATGGCTATATTTTGGTCAATAACATAACCCAGGTTCCATAGTGTTGTTGTTTGCATTCCAGCAACGCATGGGAACTGTCGTTTGCAATGGAAGAAACAACATTGCTGCATCATGTTTTCGGGCATGATTGACATTTTATCTACAGTACATCTTTAGATGACATGTATTTTCATTCTGAGACTTTTTTTTGCGGGGAGGGGTGGTTAAAGCCACCTGTCATGCCACAATCGAAGCACCCGCGCACATAAGTGATGTCATTGTGGCTTGGCCATTCAAAGAACCTGAGCTTGTGAACCCGGAAGGAAGACCGGGTGAAGATGGAAGCCCCAGCAGGGGTGACAGCGATGGAGGGCTTTGTTTTAAGATAAGTCTATCATAATGTGCTAGTATGCAGTGCATACTATTTAAGATTTAAGCTATGAAGTGCATACTAGCACATTAAGACATTAAAGCGGTTCTGCACACTATTGTTTACATTAAATAGGAAAACACTGCCAGGAAAATCTCCAGGGAGGAAGATAACCAGGAGGGCTGGTGAGTGTTGCAGTCAGAGGACTATGCCTGAAGGGACTGGGTACAAGCAGTCTGGGATGGATGCAGAGTCAGTCTGGGAGGAGAGAGAAGAAGCCAGGAGTACTAGTGAAAGGGGCAGCTGCAGCCAGGTGGGCTGGCAGTGCCTGAAGAGGTGGTACTGGGATCAGTAGCCACGGGAATAGGACAGCTAAGCACTAAGACTTATTTTCTGTTACACTACCAAAATGGCTAATAGTCCCGAGCCTGCAAAGGGCACTTGCTCTGGATCTGTCTGGGTCTGTGTTGGATCATCTATATTCAGTGCTAGCTGGTCCTGGGAGATGTAGTTCGACAAGCAAGATTGTGCTGAAGGTAGAAGAGGAGAAGTGTATATATACTGTGTGTATATAGTCGTGTCCCTGAAGGATTCTGTGTTGATCAAGTCGGCATCCCATAATACCCCTATCCCCTATTCAAGTTCAACCCCCCTAATAAAATACAAAAACAGCTTCAAGGACTGATTCCTGACTCTGGAGTGTTTGGAAAGTTTGTGTGCCTGGCTGTTCAGGGTGGAAGATATCCATATTCACCAGCGGCTCCTATGGGTATAGCCCTACACAGTAAACACATCTCAAAAAACAGTCCAGATATAGTTTAGAGCCATCTCCCATTTCAGCATTATCAAGCCCTGGCTAAAGGGGCCCCATAGAGTTCCCTAAAATGCATTGGATACTTTATGGATACTAATAACTATATCTGGGCTTCAACTTTTGAGTGTTTCTCAATTTCCTAATTATGCTAGACCTTCTTCTAAGAGCATTTTGTAGCTCTAGTATATTAGTGAGCAGCATGCAAATTGCCCTGGAAGACCAGAAGGTACACTTGATCAAGACACCAAATCATAACTCTGTACTCCATAGCTATTCTGTAGGTATTTATTGCTGTCTCTGACCTCATTGGGATTTACTTTCATTTCTGTCATCTTCAATAGTGTTACATTCTATGTCAAGATTTAATTGCTACCTATTATGTGCGGAATTAGGACTTGGATCAACTTTGAATTTGATTCCAAACCCAATATATATTTTGGTCAATAACATAACCCAGGTTCCATAGTGTTGTTGTTTGCATTCCAGCAACGCATGGGAACTGTCATTTGCAATGGAAGAAACAACATTGTTGCATCATGTTTTCGGGCATGATTGACATTTTATCTACAGTACATCTTTAGATGACATGTATTTTCATTCTGAGACTTTTTTTTGCGGGGAGGGGTGGTTAAAGCCACGTGCCATGCCACAATCGAAGCACCCGCACACATGAGTGATGTCATTGTGGCTTGGCCATTCAAAGAACCTGAGCTTGTGAACCCGGAAGGAAGACCGGGTGAAGATGGAAGCCCCAGCAGGGGTGACAGCGCTGGAGGGCTTTGTTTTAAGATAAGTCTATCATAATGTGCTAGTATGCAGCTCATACTATTTAAGATTTAAGCTATGAAGTGCATACTAGCACATTAAGACATTAAAGCGGTTCTGCACACACTTTTTTTACTAAATCTCATTGTCTTCCAAATCTGGCAAAGAGCACTAAATGGCCGTTTTTTTTTTTTTTCTTACCTTGTAATTGCTGCCGGTCTTTGCACCCATTCCTCTGTCTCTGCGGTGGTGGGCCTGTGCGGGGATCCTCGTCATGCCGCACTGTCTCCTGGGATCTGGTGTCATTCATCCCAGGAGTCAGTGCGGACATCCGACCCGAAATCTCACGAGATTTGCGGACATCCAACCGAAATCTCGCGAGATTTGCGGACATCCGACCCGAAATCTCACGAGATTTTAAGGACGTGAGGCATGCTGGTTCCCATAATGAAAGGGAACAAGGAAGTGACTGCTTGTGGGCTTCAAATGCCCACAAGCAAAATGACAATGCTGTTCTTTTTATTTTAAAAGTGCAGATTTTGCTGAAAAAACGGACAGACGGACACCAAAAAAGTGAGTTTATTGTTAGACTCATAATACTTTTAACAGGACAAGGACAAGAAAAATAAAATAAAAATTAGTGTGTGCAGAACCGCTTTAACTTGCAGAGGAAAAGCTTTAATAAAGGATTTTTCTATGGCATGGTTGTTTTGATTTTTTAATTTTTTCACTAATGGGCAGCACTGATGATGAGGTACTGACAGTCATTACTGATGGACACTAACTGGTATCTGTGAAGGGCACTGACAGGCGTTACTGTGTGGCACTGATCGGCACTTTGATGGGCACTGATTGGCACTTTGGTGGGCACTGATTAGCAGCTGATGGGCAGTGATTGGAGGATGTGGTGGGCACCTCTGATTGGGGCTGAGCTGATAATCATTGCGAAAACTCCCCTCTGATAGGAGAGCCACCGATTAGCTCTCCTGTCAGCGCAAATCGAGGAAAGCCGCTTACCGGCACTTCCTGGTTATACGCTGTTATCAGCTTTGATTGGTTACAGCTGATCACATGGTTCATCACTTTGCTCATCAGCACTGTCAACTATTGGTTGGAGTTAAAATGTACTAATTATTCTACTAGCGCACACGACCCCGTAGTGGGGTTAAATCCCAATCATTCTGGCATGTGTAACCCATGTTTATGTATGCAACAAAAAAGCCTGTGTCACTCTTTAGATATTTTTACATTGACTTTCAATTCGGACTAGGCTGTTTGGGTGTACTTGTTCTTCTGGTTTATCTAGTTTTGATTGATTTATTTAACCTTTACTGTCAGGACAAGTTATTAGGACCTGGCTCTACGCCACATTCATGTCAAGTTCTTCTATGTCATTATTATAATCAACCTGCCCTCAAAAAAATACAATGTTACTGACACAACAAATAAACAACTCTTGCCACAAGAGCTCAAGGATGTGGCTAAAGAAGGAAATTGCTGGCTATTCAGATGATTTTATTTTGTGTTAATATTACCCAAGTCTGGGTGAAAGAGGTGTGTGCCCTTTAGGTTTGGGTCAACCTAATGAGTAAAGCTGAACTCCAGCCTTGCATAGCTGTATAGGCTCCCATGCTCTACTGAAATAGCTTACTCTGATTTCACCGCACACTGTGAGCTTCTCACAATGTGCATTTCCTGGCTGAAGAATGTCCAGCATCATCTAGCCCTTTCTTCTCAAGCCAGTTAGTCTCTGGCCAACCCCTTCCATTCATTGATGGCTCAGCCTCACATGTGGACTTTATCTAGGGCAGTCCCCTAGGATTGCCCACAAGATATCAACCAATCAAGGCATTTTGATATTTGCATAATTTTTCCTGAAAACCACCCTACTGCTTGCATCAGGGCTAACAGTTCTTCAGATGATGCCAAGCACAGAGTCCTAGTGATGATATCACTGGGACTAAAATAAGCACAGCCTCATCAGTGCCTCATCATCAGTGGTCATCAGTGGACATAAGTGCCACCTAATCAGTGCCCACTAGTGCCTCCTCATCAGTGCCCATCAGTGCTGCCTATCAGTGTCACCTATCAGTGCCTATCAGTGTTCATCAGTGCCACATATCAGTGCAGCCTCAACAGTGCCTCCTCATCGTGCACACTAGTTCATTCCTCATCAGTGCCCATCAGTGCCCCCAATTAGTGCCCATCAGTGCTGCCTTACAGTGCCCACCAGTGCCGCCTATCAGTGCCCATCAGTGCCACATATCAGTGCAGCCTCATCAGTGCCTCCTTATCAGTGGCCATCAGTGCCACCTAATCATTGCCCATCAGTGACACCTATCAGTGTCCATCAGTGCCTATAAGTGCCCATCAGTGCCACATATCAGTGCAGCATCCTCAGTGCCTCCTTATCAGTGGCCATCAGTGCCACCTAATCATTGCCCATCAGTGCCACCTATCAGTGCCCATCTGTGCCACATATCAGTGCAGCCTCATCAGTGCCCATCAGTGCAGCCTCATCAGCACACATCAGTGAAGGAGAAAAATTACCTGTTTGCTAAATTTATTAACAGAAACTAAGAAAAACATATTTTTTCTAAATTTTTGGTCTTTTTTAATTTGTTTAGCAAAAAATAAAAAACCCATTGGTGATTAAATACCACCAAAAGAAAGCTCTATTTGTGTGAAAAAATGATAGGTACAGTGTCGCATGACCGCTCAATTGTCATTCAAAGTGTGACAGTGCTGAAAGCTGAAAATTGGAAAATTGGCCTGGGCAGGAAGGGGGTGAAAGTGCCCAGTAGGCAAGTGGGTAATATGTTGTGTCAGATGTGTGTACAGATACTAAGAGATATAAAGGGGTCCACCACAACCTCCCCTGCACTGTAAAGACATGAGGCAGTGGCATGAGCACAAGTGGGGAAGCCTGTCATCACACACCACAGGAGTTAATGGAGCCGGTCCAGCTGCTGGAAGGAAGGCGACATCTGAGGAGAGTGGGGGGTACAGGGGCTACAGAGGTAAGCTGAGGCAGAGGGATGAGCTTTTGGCAGGGTGAGGGGGATGCAGAGATTAGCCTCAAAAAGAGGGGAGAGCTGTAGATGTAGGTGCAGAGGTGAGCTGGAGTGGGGGACAAAGTGAAGAGCTTGTAATGTAATCGGTGGAGTCAGTGCCCATAATAAATGCCAGGGAGGAGAAGCCAAGTGAGATGGGGCATGGGAGTCAAACACCCCAGAGCTATACATACTGTATACAGAAGTGAGATGTGTATAGGGAGCAAAGCTGTGGACAGCGATGCAGAGGTGAGAGCCTAGACCTGAGGTGTAAACAGGGGTGAAGAGGTGAGCTGTGGTGGGGGGGTTCAGAAGTGAGTTGTGGACAAGATGTTGAGGTTTAGAAGTGATCTATGGATGGGGATACAGTTGTGAATAGGGAGTGCAGAAGTAAGCTGCAGACAGTGGTGCAGAAATGAGCTGTGAATGGGGGGTGCAGAAGTGGGCTTTGGATAGGGGGCGAAGTGGTGAGCTGTGCACAGCAGTGCAGAAGTAAGCTGTGGATAGGGGGTGAGCTGTGGCGAGTGTTGCAGAGGTGAGCTGTGGAGAAGAGGTTGAGATTCAGAAGTGAGCTTCAGGTGGGGATGCAGTTGTGAGCTGTGGACAGGGGTACAGAGGTAAGCTGTGGAAAAGGGGTGCACAGTGAGTTGTGGACATTGAATGGGGGCAGAGGTAAACGTTTGATATGAGAAAAACATACCTAGTAGATAGTTTAATTTTGACAGAGCTGAACATCCCAGAAAAAAATATTATCTACGCCCCTGTTCTAGAATAAATAAAGGAGGTTGCAATATCCAAAGAGTGTCTGATTTTTTGTTACTCCTTGCCCGTCAAGTCTTGCTTCCTTTAGGACAAGATATGAGGCACCCTTGTGTTTAGGAGGTGGACAGCACACCCATCACACCAGATTAGAGGACAAGGATTTTTGCAAGTCTGCCTTATCACTTTTAGAATTCTTAAAATACCAAACTTATTCCTCCAATATGAAATGCTTGTTGATTGGCTGATCAGGCACCCAGCGATGTAACACCTTAAAGTGTACATGGGGTCTTCTCCTCACTTTCAGTGGAGCAGTGGGGCACCAAAGGTAAGGTAAGTATCAGCACCTTCATGGATGGCCATCAAAGTAAACCTATTATTTTGCCCTGTGTGGACAAAGCACAGGTTCATTTTAACATAATTTTCAACTTTATAGAAAAATATGAGAACTCCAACCCTGGCACTGGACTCTGGTAATGGTTTTGCCACAGTACAGCACATGTTTAATCAACTAGTCCAGTCTTTTCAGACAGTGACTTTGATGCCAACATAAAGAAGCACATGGTATGCTCTGATCAATGACAGTTAAAGGGAGTACTGCAAAGAAGAAACGTAAAAAAGGAAAGATTACAGGTGAAATTAAAAATGGCAGACATGTTGGTAGATAATAATGCACAGTAGCATGAAATAAAATGTAATGTGCATTTACATAAGTGTAAAAACTGAACCTAACATCCAGAACCAGGACAAAGGCATCCAGTGTCTAAGGAAAAGATGCTAAATTGTGTTGCGCACATCTTCTACAAGAGGGATCACACTCCCAGCCGCCACTGCACTTGTCTCAGCATCACTGTGTAGCTCCAGGTCTGCCAGTGCCACTGCCAACCAGGTTTTACATGGACCCAGAAGTGTTTTCTTTTTTTCTTTAATGGGTGGTCGCTTGCCGCCCCCCCGCTGTTTGTCCGCCGATCGGGTAGGGGGACAGGCTGTGGCAGGCATCTTGCAGTGTCTTCCGTGTCCTTCTGAGATCAAGGCAGCCTCTGCCGTGCGTCTCCTCCCCTCCTCCTTAGGAATAACAGCCCTGCGCTTCCTGACTGGCGGAGAGGCGATTCAGTGTTAGAAAAGCGAATATTCATTTTCTTTTCTAACACATCTTGGTGGACTCTAAGCGCAATCTGAGTCCACCCTATTTTGAAGCCTATTAAAGGGGTGTTTCAGCTTCAAAAAAAAAATTTTAAAAGTCAGCAGCTAAAAAAAAAGTCGCTGCTGACTTTTAATAAGCACACTTACCCTCCCAGAGCGCCCGCGCTGCCGTTCGTGGAGGCCGAGATGTCCCTCGGCGTCCCGGATCCAGCGCCGCCATCCTCAGTAAGGGCAGCGGCTTCGCGCGGCCTACTGCGCATGCGCGAGTCGGCGCGCGGCCTACTGCGCATGCGCGATTCTTATTTGTGAATGGGGAACGCGGTGTGTTGTGGGACACAGTTCCCACAACACACCGCGATCCATTCACCTGAAGACGGAAGAAGAGAAGATCACCGCGGCGTTGGAGGAGGCAGATTAGGACGATCTGCCTAGCAACAGCCATTTCTGGTAAGTAAAAAAAAAAATTTTTTTTTTTTTTTATTTTAAAATTGTTACTAACATTTTTTGTAGTTTTCATTTTTAGGGTGTCCCACCACTTTAAAGCCTATGGCTCTAATCAGGTGCTTCAAAAAAACACCCCGCCGCTGTAATTCAGGCATCCGAAAAGTGTCCGGACGCCTGAATAGGGGGTGGCAGCGGCGGCCATGGATAGATTCACGCAATGCATGAATCTATCCATTATGCATATAGGGGGGGTGGCGAGGATAGAGGGGGCGGCGACCGTGCGCCCTTAATGCGCGGACCGCCCCTGGGTACCTTCCTGCTGTGTGTTCCATACACTGGACATGTTAGAGGCAAAACAAAAGATAGCACTCACATGTGATGTGCAGTAGCTCAATTGCATAGTGAGCAAGTTCTGGCCATTGGTCCATCCTCAAGACCCAGTAACCCAGTGGATGCTCTGTTGGAAAGGTCTCCAAGTCTGCTCTTGCCCCTAGATATTCCTGCACCATGTATTGCAGACGCATTAGATCTCTTCTAATACATTTAACACTATCACCCTCCCAAACTGACAATGCTGCTGTTTATTGTGCCTCCTGTGCTCATTCATCCAGAGATGTGTCTCACTAATACAGGAGAAGTATGTTACTGGCCAGTTTACCTGGTGAGGGAAAAAAGTCAGAGAAAATAAAAACTGATGCAGCCACCATATCCAATAATGGGTAATCTGCAATATAGTTTTTTTTTGGGGTTTTTTTTACACCCTAAGCTGTCTGACCAGTTGTAGCTACAAAAGACGCCTTGGCTTTGGGTCAATTCCTGAGCAGTGACGACATTATAAATATGTTTTGGTGTCATATTCTCCACTGCTAGCTAGAGTACATCAACCCCATGTTGACTGGAATCTAAGTAATGTTTAAAATAGTTCAACCCAACTACCTTTGGATATAGGACAAACGCTGTCCCTTACACAAAGAGGGCTATTAATTACAAAGTATGCAGAAGTTGTTGCCCATAAAGCCAATCAGATTCCATGTTTAATTACTTGATTCATTAAAAAAATCATTATACTCTTTTCCTGTTTTTCCTTGTATCTCTTGACCTCTCTTAGATTGTAAACTCTAACTAGCAGGGCTCTCTGATTCCTAAATTTTATTGTAATTGTACTGTCTACCCTCATGTTGTAAAGCACTGCGTAAACTGTTGGCGCTCTATAAATCCTGTATAATAATAATAATAATTAGCGGGAGGAATAGTGCCTCATCATTGGTATCAGTGGGAGGAATAGTGCCACATCATTGGTGTCAGTGGTAATAATAGTGCCCCATCATTGTTGTCAGTGGGAATAATAGTGCTCCATTTTTGTTATTAGGGGGATGAATAATGCCCCATCATTGGTGTCAGTGGGAGGTATAGTGCTCAATTGTTGGTGTCAGTGGAGGGCATTGTGCCCCATCATTGATTTTAGAGGGAGGAATAGTGCTCAATCATTGGTGTCAGCGGAAAGAATAGTACCCGATCTTTGGTATTAGGGGGAGGAATAGTACCCCATTGTCAATGTCAGGAACTATGCCCCACTGTTGCTGACAGTGGGGGAATAATGTCCCAAGAGCCTGATAAAATCAAGCAAAGGGCCAAATCCAGCCCTCAGGCTGCAGTTTGGAGGCCACTGCTTTAACCAGTTCCGGACCACCCCACATACATAAACTACAGCAGGGCGGCCCGGCTGCACAAAATCACATATAGGTATGTGACTGGCAACCCCCCCCCATCACCGCCGCAATCGGAATCGATCACTCATCAGGTCCAGGGCAATGATTTATGGCCTGGACCTTCTGATCATTTCTGAACAAGGGACAAATTTCCTATGCCTGTTTAATGTAAACACAGGCACAAGAAGTGATGCAATCTCCCCTCCTGGATCCCTTTCGGTTCAAGCGTGCAGGAAAGAAGCATCTACCGTGAGTACACCAAACACTGCACTAACACCAGTACACGTAGGCACATATTTTCACTCCCTAATCCCCCCCCCCCAGTTAAAAGTGCAGTGTTCATTATTTTTACTGATCACTGTATTGTTGTCACTCGTGACGCTAAACAGCATTAGGACAGTTAGTGGTAGGCCAAGATAGGTTTAGGGTACCCCCCATATATCCCCTAATAAAGGTTTAACCCCTTGATAACCCCCCCCCCCCCAGTTAACTCTTTCACTCCCTGTCACAGTGTCATTAGTGTAGTGTACAGATTTTTTCTGATCACTGTATTAGTGTCACGGGTGATCAAAACTAGGATTGAGGGGGAGGGTGAACTAGAATTACATCGGGCAGACAGGTTAGTTAGGGGTCTGACATTAATGGAGGGTGGAATGGTGACAGATGGGGGGAGGGTTATGGCAGGTGACAGGAAATTCCCCATGTTACAAACTGCCATTGGAAACCATAGTGCCATTTGTACTACTAAAAATGATATAAAAAACACCAGAGCAAAATGTAGTAATGCATTAAAGTGTTTGTTCACCAATGCCAGAAGTCTGCCAAGCAAAATAGGTGAGTTGGAAGCTCTGGTGCATGAGGAGAGCTATGATGTAATTGGTATTGTTGAAACGTGGCTTCAATCTTCACATGACTGGGCTAGTAATATTCCTGGCTATGCACTCTTTCGGAGAGACAGGGTAAAAAGGAAAGGTGGCGGGGTCTGTCTCTATGTGAGAAGTGATCTCAAAGCAAGCGTGAAAGAGGACCTGGTTGATGGAGAGTGTGATGAGTCTGAAGCATTATGGGTGGAACTGCATATAGATGTGCGTAGTTCAAAGTTAATCATTGGAGTTTGTTATAGACCACCCAATGTTCACGAGGAGGTGGAGACTCAGCTCCTTGCACAGATGGAAAGGGCTGCAAGGGCTGGGACGGTGATAATAATGGGGGATTTTAACTACCCAGAAATTGACTGGAGTAATGGCACTGCTGGGACAGTTAAAGGGCAAAAATTTATAAACCTATAACAGGACAATTTTATGGTCCAGTTTATTGAGGCCCCAACTAGGAATGATGCTCTGCTGGATCTGGTAATCTCAAACCATGTGGAGCTTATTACTAATGTTCAGATAAAGGAACACCTGGGTAGCAGTGATCATAACATGATTTCATTTGATGTTAGCTGTAAGCAAGAAATACATACAGGAAAGATAAAAACGCTCAACTTCAAGAGAGCAAATTTTCCAAGGATGAGGGCTGCTCTCCAGGACTTGGACTGGGAGGGAATATTGGCATCAATGAGCACAGAACAGAAATGGGAATTCTTAAAAAAGACTGTTTGGGACCTCACTGCAAAGTATATTCCCATGGGCAATAAGTTTAAAAGGCTTTAAATAAAACTTATGTGGCTCACGGTCAAAGTTAAAAAAGCTATAAACAATAAGAAAAGAGCTTTAAAAAAATATAAAAATGAAGGAACACTAGTGTTGTTTAAATGTTACAAAGAATTTAACAGAATATGTAAAAAGGAAATCAAGGATGCAAAAATTCAAAACGAACGACAGATTGCAAAACATAGTAGGACAAACCCCAAAAAATTCTTCAAATATATTAATAGTAAAAAGGTCAGGTCTGAGCATGTAGGTCCTTTACAAAATAATCTAGAGTGGGTGACTGGGGACAAAGAGAAGGCTAATTTATTAAATACTTTCTTCAGCTCTGTGTATACAAAGGAGCATAGGGGAGCTCATGTCCATAATGGGGGGTGGTATTGACACAGCCCTGAATGATCCACAATGGCTCAAAAGTGATATGGTCCAGAAATATTTAGACAGAATAAAGGTGGATAAAGCACCTGGACCAGATGGCATCCACCCACAGATTCTAAAAGAATTGAGCTCTGTAATTTCAAAGCCATTGTATTTAATTTTTAGGGACTCATTAATGACGGGAATAGTACCACTGGATTGGCGCAGGGCGAACATGGTGCCTATATTTAAAAAGGGAACAAAGCCTTTACCAAGTAACTATAGACCTGTTAGTATAACTATAGTCAGGAAGATACTGGAGCGTTTAATAAAAGACCACATAGACGAGTTCTTGCTGGAAAAAAAACATTTTAAAGCAACAGACAGCATGGGTTCATGAAAGACAGAAGTTGTCAGACAAACCTGATTTCTTTTTATGAAGAGGTAAGTAAAACCTTGGACAGAGGCGTGGCTGTGGAGGTGGTATACTTGGATTTTGCAAAAGCGTTCGATACAGTTCCCCACACACGGCTCATGTGTAAGGTAAGGTCTACAGGCTTGGAAAAATTAGTTTGTAAATGGATAGAAAACTGGCTAAATTACAGAATTCAGAGAGTAGTGGTTACTGATTCTTACTCTGCATGGTCTAAGGTTATCTGTGGTGTACCCCAAGGTTCAGTGCTGGGACCCTTATTTTTTAATATCTTTATAAATGATATTGGTTCTAGGATCAAAAGTAACATTTCTGTCTTTGCAGATGACACCAAGCTATGAAGTGGAATAACGTCCTTACAGGAGGTCTCCAATTTACAAGCCGGCCTCAATGCTCTGTCTAATTGGGAGACTATGTGACAGATGAGGTTTAATGTTGATAAATGTAAAGTTATGCACTTGGGGGCTAAGAATATGCATGCATCATACATGCTAGGGGGAGTACAACTGGGGGAATCCGTAGTGGAGAAGGATCTGGGGGTTTTGGTAGATCATAAGCTCAATAATAGCATGCAATGTCAAGCTGCGGTTTCCAAAGCAAGCAAAGTCCTTTCTTGTATTAAGAGAGGTATGGACTCCAGAGAGAGAGATATCATTTTGCCCCCCTGTACAAATCATTAGTAAGACCTCATCTGGAATATGCAGTTGAGTTTTGGGCACCAGTTCTCAAAAAGGATATTGGGGAACTGGAGAAAGTGCAGAGAAGGGCAACCAAACTGATAAGAGGCATGGAGGAGCTCAGCTATGAGGAAAGATTAGAGGAACTGAATGTATTCACTCTTGAGAAGAGGAGAATAAGGGGGGATATGATCAACATGTACAAATATATAAGGGGTCCATATAGTGAACTTGGTTTTGAGTTATTCACTTTACGGTCAACACAGAGGACAAGGGCGTACTCTTTACGTCTAGAGAAAAAGAGATTTCATCTCCAAATACGGAAAGGTTTCTTCACAGTAAGAGCTGTGAAAATGTGGAATAGACTCCCTCCAGAGGTGGTTCTGGCTAACTCAGTAGATTGCTTTAAGAAAGGCCTGGATACTTTCCTAAATGTACATAATATAACTGGGTACTAACATTTATAGGTAAAGTTGATCCAGGGAAAATTCGATTGCCTCTAGGGGGATCAGGAAGGGATTATTTTCCCCTGCTGTAGCAGATTGGAGCATGCTCTTCTGTTTTTTTTTTTTTTTTTGCCTTCCTCTGGATCAACTGTGGGTATAGAATTGGGTATATTGGATTGTACGATATATTTTATTTTTATTTATTATTTCTTTTTTTTATGGTTGAACTGGATGGACTTGTGTCTTTTTTCGGCCTAGCTAACTATGTAACTATGTAACTATATCTTTGATCTGATCAGATCTTTACTAGCGTCTCCAATAGTACAGTGTTCCCAAAAATGCAGCGGTAGCAGGATCAGCCCAGACACCTTCCAGCACCTGCCTTTAGTCCCTCCGCCCAGCTTAGCCCACCCAAGTACAGTATCAGAAGTGTCACTGTCACTTTCCAAAACACATCACACAAAACCACAGCATTTGGCAGAGTCAGGCCTGATCCCTGCTTAATTTTTTTGTATCGGTTCAACCCAGGTGCTTTTTTACCTGTGAGTCGCACTCGTTACCTAAAAATTTGTTGGTTAATATGTCAAACCAAAGGTACACTAGTGAAGAGGCCTACAGGATGCTGAGCATGACAGATGAGAGTGGGGAGTCCTCACTGTCAGGCTCAGTATTTGAACCTGGAGAGAGCTGTACCCCGACAGATAGCTCTGAAGACAGAGTAGTGGTCACTGCTAAGGTCAGGTGTACCCGACCCCGTTCTTCTGTTGCTGAGGTGCAACAACTGCATGATACTGATATGCAGCAGAGTGTCAGTACTAGTGCCGCTCAACCTTCTGGTGAACTGGCAAGCACCTGCAGCCTAGTACACCCTGGTCATAGACAAACCAGCACTGCAGTATCACTTGGTGATGTGGAGAGTCCCATAAGTGCAGTTTAAGCTGGAGCGGCGACTAGCACAAGTAGAGCCCCGCAGCCACCAAGAGTTCAAACACAGGTCCGTAGAGCCCATCGTGCCCTTCCTGATGCGCTTGAAAATCCTGATTGGCAGCCCACAGATTCTGCAGTGCCCCTACTTCCCCCATTCACTGGCAAACCCAGAAATCAGGTGGAAACAGCAGAATTAACACCCCTTGAATTTTGTGAGCTGTTTTTCACAGAAGATCTGTACGGATCAATTGTGGACAAAAGCAATTTATATGCTGGTCAATGTATCGCCCAAAACCCAAATTCACCCCTTGTCAGACAATTTGTCTGGAAACCTATAATGGTTCCCGAATTTAGGACCTTTCTGGGCCTATCCCTCAACATGGGCAGTACTAATAAGAGTGAGTTGCAGTCATATTGTTCCACTGACCCAATTCACCATATGCCCGTGTTCGCTGCTGCCATGGCCAGGGCTAGATACGAGCAGATATTGCGGTTCATGCATTCCAATGACAATGAACTCTGTCGTCCTCGGAGTGACCCTGAACATGATCGGCTCCATAGAATTCAGCCCCTCATAAACCACTTCAATGAAAAAGTTGCCGCCTTGTTGTCCCCGATCAAGATGTCTGCATTGATGAGTCTCTGGTTACATTTTCTGGCTGTCTTGTTTTCAAACAGTATCTCCCCAGCAAGCGTACCAGATATGGGGTCAAGATGTATAAGCTCTGTGACAGGGCCACAGGCTACACATAGAGTTTTCTGTTTTATGAGGGAAAAGATAGCACCTTGGAGCCCCCCAACTGCCCAGACTACATAGGGAGCAGCGGCACGATTGTTTGGGACTTGGTGTCACCCTTATTTAGAGAAAGGGGTATGGTACATGGACAATTTTTATTCAAGCGTGTGACTTTTTAGACACCTCTATCAATCAGGAATTGGCACATGTGGCACCGTTCAATCTAATCGCCAGGGCTTTCCCCAACGGCTTGTAAATGCCCAATTTAGTCAGGGGGAGAGAGCCTGCTCGAGGTCCAATTAATTACTTGCAGTGAGATGGAAGGACAAACGGAACGTTTTTGTTCTGTCTTTCATTCACCCAGATACAGCAGTCCATATTACTACGGCGAATGGTGTTGTTAAGAAGCCCCTCTGTGTCTATGACTACAACCGTAAAATGGGAGGGGTGGACTTTAACGACCAGATGATGGGGCCATACATAGTTGCCCGTAAAGGCCAGACGCTGGTATAAAAAATATCTGTATACTTCATTCCAATTGGCTCTGCAAGTGCGGATACAGGCGTGACATCCTTTATTTTTGTTCCTCCTGACCTGACAAAGCTGGTCTCTGCATCGGGGACTGTTTCCCTCACTACCACACACTAGTGGAGTATTAGAATAGGGTACAGAACCAGTCCCAGGGCATACTTTCACACAGGGTCTTGAAAGATGTTAGATGGTCATTGCATTTTGAGAGATCCTAAGCTGGAACTTTTAAAGTTATAATAAAAGTGTAAACATTTTTTTAATAATTATATATATACTGTGTATATATATATAAATATATATAATAAAAAAGTAAAAAGAAGCTGTTGTTTTATTGCACTTACTGTTTAACTGTATTTTACGCTATACGGTAATTTTTAATTGTTAATGTGTTTCATTGTGTTTGCTTTGCAGGTACAGTGGTGTGAAAAAGTGTTTGCCCCCTTCCTCATTTCCTGTTCCTTTGCATGTTTGTCACACTTAAGTGTTTCGGAACATCAAACCAATTTAAACAATAGTCAAGGACAACACAAGTAAACACAAAATGCAATTTGTAAATGAAGGTGTTTATTATTAAAGGTGAAAAAAAATCCAAACCATCATGGCCCTGTGTGAAAAAGTGATTGCCCCCCTTGTTAAAACATACTATAACTGTGGTTGTCCACACCTGAGTTCAATTTCTCTAGCCACACCCAGGCCTGATTATTGCCACACCTGTTCACAATCAAGGCATCACTTAAATAGGAGCTGCTTGACACAGTAAGGTCCACCAGAAGATCCTTAAAAGCTACACATCATGCCGAGACCCAAAGAAATTCAGGAACAATTGAGAAAGAAAGTAATTGAGATCTATCAGTCTGGAAAGGGTTATAAAGCCATTTCCAAAGCTTTGGGAATTCAGCGAACCACAGTGAGAGCCATTATCCACAAATGGCGAAGACATGGAACAGTGGTGAACCTTCCCAGGAATGGCCGGCCGCCCAAAATTACCCCAAGAGCGCAGCGACGACTCATCCAAGAGGTCACAAAAGACACCACAACAACGTCCAAGGAACTGCAGGCCTCACTTGCCTCAGTTAAGGTCAGCGTTCATGCCTCCACCATCAGGAAAAGACTGGGCAAAAATGGCCTGCATGGCAGAGTTCCAAGGAGAAAACCACTGCTGAGCAAAAAGAACATCAAAGCTCGTCTCAATTTCTCCACAACACATCTTGATGATCCCCAAGACTTTTGGGACAACATTCTGTGGACCGATGAGACAAAAGTGGAACTCTTTGGAAGGTGTGTGTCCAAGTATATCTGGCGTAGAAGGAACACTGCATTTCAGAAAAAGAACATTATACCAACAGTAAAATATGGTGGTGGTAGTGTGATGGTCTGGGGCTGTTTTGCTGCTTCAGGACCTGGAAGACTTGCCGTGATAAAAGGAACTATGAATTCTGCTGTCTACCAAGAGATCCTGAAGGAGAATGTCCGACCATCTGTTCGTGTACTCAAGCTGAAACGAACTTGGGTTCTGCAGCAGGACAATGATCCTAAACACACCAGCAAGTCCACCACCGAATGGCTGAAGAAAAACAAAATGAAGACTTTGGAGTGGCTTAGCCAAAGTCCTGACCTGAATCCTATTGAGATGTTGTGGTATGACCTTAAAAAGGCCGTTCATGCTCGAAAACGCTCTAATGTAACTGAATTAGGACAATTCTGCAAAGATGAGTGGGCCAAAATTCCTCCAGGACGCTGTAAAAGCCTCATTGCACGTTATCGCAAACGCTTGGTTGCAGTTGTTGCTGCTAAGGGTGGCCCAACCAGTTATTAGGTTTAGGGGGCAATCACTTTTTCACACAGGGCCATGATGGTTTGGATTTTTTTTCACCTTTAATAATAAACACCTTCATTTACAAATTGCATTTTGTGTTTACTTGTGTTTGTTGTCCTTGACTATTGTTTAAATTGGTTTGATGTTCCGAAACACTTAAGTGTGACAAACATGCAAAGGAACAGGAAATGAGGAAGGGGGCAAACACTTTTTCACACCACTGTATGTCCTACTGTTTTACTGTACTATTACTGTGATTTATTGTTAACCTTTGTTTTTTGTTTTTTTGTTTTTTGGGGGGGGGGGGGTTGGCACCAATTGCAATATTTTATTCATACTGTGATTTTTTGTTACCATTGTTTGCTTTGCAGGTAGGCCATTCAGCTGCAGCACTGATTTATTTATTTTGACAGCAACAGGGTTTCCTCTCATGATACATAAATCCATGACAGTGCTGTAGGATATGGTTTCACCATCACAGTTAAAAAAGATCATATATGCCAAAGCATGGGGGCAGGGGTGGATCGCCCCTATGCTTCGGAATATATTTTTATTTACTTTTCTTGGCAGAGATTTCTTCATCCACATCGATCAATGTGAATGGAGGAATCTGTTAGGTTCTTTTTTTCCACTCAGTCCATGGGCTGAATGAAAAAAAAAGAACAGTGCACGTATGCCCATCATTAGAAGTGAGTGGATGGATGCAGGGCGGTATTCTAATGGTGGGCATACCACCGATCAATCAATGCGAATGGAGGAATTTGTTAGGTTCTCTTTTTTAAATTTAACCTACAGGCTGCATGAAAAAAAAAGAACATTACAATATATGCCCAACAAGGACCAGTGACGTACTGGTATGTTGCTGGTCTTTGAGTGGTTATACTAGAATGATGCCTGCAGGTTTAGGTATCATCTTGGTGTCATTTTTTTCAGACGGTGGTCGGCCTTCATGTAAGAGCGATCCTAGTGGCTAATTAGCCACTAGACTGCTTTTACAGGCAGCGGGAGGGAACGTTCCCCCCCCCCTGCCGTCTTCTATGGTTTTCTCGGGCTCTCCTGTCCCACCGGGGAACCCAAGAATGCAGCTGACCATAGAGCTAATCAGAGACCAGAACAGCTCCAATCATCTCTATGGCCTAAGAAACCAGAAGCTATGAGCATTTCATGACTTCGGTTTTGCCGGATAGGAAAATTGGAAAAGCATCTTACCACACTAATCTTGGTGTGATCAGATGCTTTAAGGGCAGAGGAGAGATCTAAAGTCTAATAGACCCCACATTTTTCAAAAAAGAGTACCTGTCACTACCTATTGCTATCATAGGGGATATTTACATTCCCTGTGATAACTATAAAAATTATAAAAAATAAATAAATAAATAAAATGAAAGGGACAGTGTAAAAATACAATAAAAAAGCTAAATAAATAATAAAAATAAGAAAGAAGTTAAAGCACCCCTGCCCCCCGTGCTCATGTGCAAAGGCAAACACAATCATCGGTATCATGTCGTATGTAACCAGAAATTGCACCATGCATGTGAGGTATCACCACGAAACCAAATCGAGGACAGTAATTCTAGCAGTAGACCTCCTCTGTAAATCTGTAAAGGCTTTTAAAAATGTATGTATTTTAAAGCATGTCGTGTTCGGTATCTATGTACTCGGCATGAGATCATCTTTTATATTTTACCAAACATTTGGGCAATATAGTGTGCTTTTGTGCATTACAATTCAAAAAAGTGTATTTTAACCCAAAAAATTGTGTTGTAAAATCGCTGTGCAAATACTGTGTGATAAAAAAACTGCAACACCCATCAATTTAATCTGTAGGGCCTCTGCTTTTAAAAAAATATATAATATTTGGGTGTTCAAATACAGTTTTTTTTTTTTGATGTAAACAGAAAGTGTCAGAAAGGGCTTTGTCTACAAGTGGTTAGAAGAGTGAGTAATGTGTGGCATAAGGTTCTAATGTTGGGCATAAAATGCCAGGACAGTTCAAAAACACCCCCAAATGACCCCTTTTTGGAAAGCAGACACCCCAAGCTATTTGCTGATAGGCATATTGAGTCCATAGAATATTGTATATTTTGCCACAAGTTTCAATACATTTTTTCTTTTTTTTTTTACACAAAGTTGCCACTAAATGATATATTGCTCACACATTGCATGGATATATGTGGAATTACACCACAAAATACATTCTGTGGCTTCTCTTATTCGGGGGTACCACATAGAGACTTTTTGGGAGCCTAGCCTTGTACAGGACCCTGAAAGCCGATCAGCCTTCAGGCTTTCTAAGGGCATAAATTGTTGATTTTTACTCCTCACTACCTATCACAGTTTCGGAGTCCCTGAAATGTCAAGATAGCACAGTGAGTATTTTGCAGCTCTTATTTGTTTTGGAAAATTAAGAAAGAAAAGTAAAATGTATTTTTCTTTTTTCAATTTTCAAAACTTTGTGACAAAAAGCGAGATCTGCAAAATACTCAACATGCCTCTCAGAGCAAATAGCTTGGGGTGTCTTCTTTCCAAAATGGGGTCATTTGGGGAGGGGTTTGTGCTCTCTTGACATTTCAGGGCCTTACTTTGTGTAAAAAAAGTTGTCACTTAATTTTCCCAAAACTTGTGGCAAAATATAAAATATTCCATGGACTCAACATGCCTCTCAGCAAATAGCTTAGAGTGTCTACTTTCCAAAATGGGGTAATTTGGGGAGGGGTGGGGTTGGTGCTATCTTTACATTTCAGGGCCCCCAAAACTGTGATAGGTAGTGAGGAGTGAAATCAACAATTTACACCCTTAGAAAGCCTCAAGGCAGTGATTGATTTTTGGGGTCCTGTACGTGGCTAGGCTCCCAAAAAGTCTCACACATGTGGTATCCCTGTACTCAGGAGAAGCAGGAGAATGTATTTTGGCATGTAATTCCACATATACATATGGCATGTGTGAGCAATATATAATTTCAGTGATAACTTAGTGTAAACTTTTTTTTTTCTTGTCATTTTCAATTACTTGTGAAAAAAATAAAAAATATTCAATGGGCGCAACATGCCTCTCAGCAAATTCCTTGGGGTGTCTACTTTCTAAAAAGGGGTAATTTGGGGGGGGGGGGCGGTTGTACTGCCCTGCCATTTTGGCACCTCAAGAAATGAGATGGGCAGTCATAAACTAAAAGCTGCGTAAATTCCAGTAAATGTACCCTAGTTTGTAGTATAATGTTTGCGAAAACCAATAAATATACACTTATTGATATTTTTTTTTACCCAATTCATGTGGCTGAATACATTTTGGCCTAAATCTATGACTAAAATTGAGTTGAGTGGACCTTTTTTTTATAACAAAAAGTATAAAATATAATATTTTTTTCAAAATTTACAGTCTTTTTTATACCACCAAAAGAAAGCTCTATTTGTGGGAAAAAACTACATTTTGTTTGTGTACAGCATTGCATGACCGCGCAATTACCAATTCAAGCAGCGCAGTGCCAAACTGTAAAAAGTCATTAAGGGGGCAAAACCTTCCTGGGCTGAAGTGGTTAATGGATAGCTATAGTTTTGTACAACCATTCTGTTTATGCTCCTGCCAAATCCATGCTCTATGGCCACTGAGCGGGCCACACAACTACTACTGAAAACTCCCTGACCATTTCCTTACTTGGCTTGTAAATGCACCGAAAATCCCAATATCTCCCAAAGACAGATCATATATTTCTGGGACTGGCCAGAACATTTGCAGTAATTGACCTCACAGCATGGATCTGGAAGAAGCACTGAAAGGTAAGTGTAGCGGTCACACTTTATTAAGTGTGCGCTATCAGTGTAAATTTAGTTTTTCTCTGCACTGTAATGGAGTTCTGGGGGTTAATTGTACAGGTTTTACTTTGGCATCAGTCTGGCTGGGCTTTACTAAGGTTCCGCCTGGTCATAGGTGCAGTGAGGCACCCATGACAGGCCGGGAACCAGGCCTGGTTGGACATGTTAGATACCAATCTTTCCCGGAGTCAATCGGTGGGCGTGTCTGGCCCCGCTGTGTAGTCTGGGAATGGGTATTTAAGGGACTGAAGTCACGCGTTGAGGGGTCGGCTGCTGCTTTGATTCATGGTTCCGGTCTGGGGTAGCCCCGCGAGGGGTCCCGGGCCCAGGAGTGTTTGCCGTCTCACAAGCATGGTCACTCTGACCAGCCCCAGAGGCCCTCATGGTCTGTGATGGGGATCCGTCTGTTCCCGAGCCTCGGAACTGGCTAGTCCGAGGCCCAGAAACTGAAGGAGGATTCAAAGGCGTCCCGGTGTGCTCTCGGTATTGGAGGGACATGGCAACTCATACAAGTAACCAGGGGAGGACTCTTCGGAGGAGGGCCAACAAGCTGGCTGCTCAGTAAGAGCCTGGGAGCTGAGTTGTATGGACACTAAAGAATCCACACTTCACACAGTATCGCCAAGAAGGGTGAGAGATCCAGGTACTGTGAGAAAGGTTCCTACGTATCTTCAGTTACAATCTAGTCTGTGGCAGAGACTTTGCAAAGTTTCCAGATAACATGTTGGCTGCTAGATCTCTGGCTAGAGGTTTGTCCAGCAGTGAAGCACCCAGCTGTGAGTGGCTACTCTCTGGGTTAATTAGAGACATTCAGTGGATGTCAGCAGTTCAAAGTGCCTGAGTTTTATCACCCGTGCCCTCTATTCCCACCAGAGACTGTGTTATTGTTGGATGTTATCCGCTGCAAAATAAAAACCTTGAAAAGGACTTTTATGTTTCAGCATCTGAAGTCACTGGGTACTAACCCTGGGAACCCCTAGACAACAACCGACAAGCCACGAGGAGGTAATTGGTAAGCCCAGAAAATAAAAGTCCCCTCGGGGTTATGGCCGCTACGTAAGTATGAGACTTTGGGGAGATTTTGAGGGGTAAGGACAGCTTAAAGTGGTTGTAAATCCATTACAACCACTTTAACCTGCAGGTAAGCCTAGATTAAGGCTTACCTTTAGGTGCAAGAAATATCTCCCAAACCTAAAAGGTTTAGGAGATATTTGCAGAAATAACAGCACTGATATCTACGGCGCATGCACCGTAGACATCGGGCGCACTAAGTGTGCCGTTTCTACTGGCGATCATGCCGTTAGTGGAGGCACCAGCGTACATGCACGGGAGTAACGCCATCGCTGCTCCGGCCAGTCACAGCACCGGAGCAGCGATACCCAGAAGACACGCCGAGGGGGATTCGATCTCAGGTAATTCATAATCAGGTAATTCATAATGAGCTAGTATGCTATGCATACTAGCTCATTATGCCTTTGTCCTGCAGGGTGTTTTTTTTTTTTAAAGAGAGGGTTTACTTCCTCTTTAAAGGGTAATTCCAAAAAATAATAGTTATCCATTAAGATTTTTTTTAAGCAAAACAAGGTTATGTAGACTTATGTTATATATGTAGATGATTGATAATAATGGGGTTGCTTGTTTGCTATACAAATTCCTTTGCTCACTTAATAGCATTTAACCCTAACCCTTTTGTAAGGCTGTGCACAAAACATAATTTTCATATGCAAAAATCAGAAGTGTAAGTAGGGCATTTAGAAAGCAGCGGCATTGCCATACTGCCGCCATATCCCTGCATAAACCATTTAAATACACACAAGTAGTTCCCCACTTCCGGGTCTATTCATGATTCATGATCTATTCACAAATAATTTTTCAAATGTTTCAACCCTCGTGCAAGTGTAACAAATAATTCCTGTAATCTTTGTAATACGTGTGTAATAGTTTCTTTATTGCCTTCCACCAGGCAAATGTACCAACCCCTAATATTCGATCCTAAGAGAAAAATAGATTAAGAACATTTGACCAGAAAAAATATGATGGAGACTTCTGCACAGTACAAATAGAAAAGAAAAGGATAAGGCGCTAATACAACCAAATCACTAGTAAATTACCAAAAGTGTTAAAATTAGGTCCATAAACATGAGCAGTATTTCCCACACCATGTGGCAAGTTCTTCTGTGGTAAGGTGTGGCTTCCTGAGGACGCGATCAGTGAAACTAGTCGAGGCCCCACGGGTGTCGTCACTTCCGGTTCTGTTCTGACTTTACGTCCAGCCCCATCTTCTGTTTGTTGGAACGCACACCGATCCTCTGGTTGGAGGTGTGGTGGTCAACATTTGCAAGGCTGTTTACATTAGTGCCGAATCGGGGCACAAATATAAGTGAGAGCAATACTTTGTTACTTTTGTCTACTTGGCATAATAAAATACTACACTATAGTGCTTTTTTGGTTTGATGTGGTGGTGTTCTTGGAGTGATTATGGAAGATATAGGAGGATTTTGGAAGATCTATTGAAGAGTGTGATGATCAATCTGGATGAGATATTGCCTATCCCAAAGCGCTTGTTGCCCTTTATTGATTTAGAAGTCACTGGACTGATGGTGAGTGTACACTTCTCACTGTGGTGGTGGTCTATGGTGTTGCACTATTGGAAAACTATTCATCAGAACACAGAAGAACTTACTACATGATTTGGTAAGTACTGCACATGTTTATGGACTTTTATAAAATTTTAATCATTTGTGTAATTTTGTCATGATTTGGTTGTATTAGCACCTTATCCTTCTTTTTTTCCATTTTCATAAAGGGTGATATCTTTCCCTTTATTAACTTCTAATATGAGTTTAACAATTTTATTAACCACTTGACCACTGGGCACTTAAACCCCCTTCCTAACCAGACCAATTTTCTGCTTTTTCACACAAATAGAGCTTTCTTTTGGTGGTATTTAATCACCGCTGGTTTTTTTATTTTTTGCGCTTTAAAAGAAAAAGACTGCAAATTCTGTAAAAAAAAAATTCTTTGTTTCTGTTATAAAATTTTGCAAATTCGTAATTTTTCTTCATACATTTAGGCCAAAATTTATACCGTTACATATCTTTGGTAAAAATAACCCAAATCGGTGTATATTATTTGCTCTTTGTGAAAGTTATAGAGTCCACATGCTATGGTGCCAATCTCTGAAAATGTATCACACATGAAGTACTGACGGCCTATCTCATTTCTTGAGACCCTAACATGCCAGGAAATACCCCCCAAATGACCCCTTTTTGGAAAGTAGACATTCCAAGGTATTTAGTAAGAGGCATGGTAAGTTTTTTGAAGTTGTAATTTTTTCCCACAATTCTTTGCAAAATTAAGATTTTCTATTTTTTTTCCACAAAATTGTTATATTAGCAGGCTATTTCTCACACACAGCATTACACCCAAAAACACATTCTGCTACTCCTCCTGAGTATGGTGATACCACACATGTGAGACTTTTACACAGCCTGGCCAGATACAGAGGCCCAACATGCAGGGAGCTCCATCAGGCATTCTTGGAGCATAAATTACACATATAATTTCTTGACTACCGCTTACACTTTTGAAGGCCCCGGAGAACCAGGACAATGGAAACACCCCAAAAATGACCCCATTTTGGAAAGAAAACAACCAAATGTAGAATCTATGAGGCATATCGAGTCTTTTGAACATGTCATTTTTTTCTACAAATTTTTTGAAAATGTATAAAGAAAATGAAAACGCATTTTTTTTACACAACATTGTCCATTTACACATAGCATGTACATACCAATTACACCCAAAAATCGATTCTCCTACTCCTCCTGAGTATGGCGATACCACATGTGTGAGACTTTTCCACAGCGTAGCCACATACAGAGGCCCAAAATGCAGGGAGCACCATCAGGTGTTCTAGGGACATAAGTTTCAAATCTAATTTGACTACTTATTACACTTTTGTGAGGCACTGTAGTGGCATGGATGATAACTGATGTGGCATGGATGAGCATGAATGGGGATGGATGAGCCGTGGATGGGGATGGCTGAGTATGGCTGGGTATAGATGGGATGGCTGGGTATAGATGGGATGGCTGGGTATAGATGGGATGGCTGGGTAGGGCTGGGTATGACTGAGTACGACTGAGTATGGCTGAGTACAGTTGGGTATAGCTGGGTATGGCTGCATACAGCTGAGTATGGCTGGGTACGGCTGAGTATTGCTGGGTATGGCTGAGCATAGATGGGTATGGCTAATTATGGATGGGGTGGATGGGATGGTTGAGGATGGATGGATGAGTATTGCTGAGGATGGATGGATGGCTGAGCATGGATGGATGGATAATTATGCTGAGTATGGATGAGGATGGATGAGTATGCTGAGTATGGATGGGTGAGCATGGATGGATGGATGAGTATGCAGAGTATGGATGGGTATACAGAGTATGGATGGGTATGCAGAGTATGGATGGGTATCCAGAGTATGCAGAGTATGGATGGGTATGCAGAGTATGCATGGGTATGCAGAGTATGCAGAGTATGGATGGGTGAGCATGGATGGATGGATGAGTATGCAGAGTATGGATGGGTATGCAGAGTATGGATGGGTATGCAGAGTATGCATAGGTATGCAGAGTATGCAGAGTATGGATGGGTATGCAGAGTATGAATGACTATGCAGAGTATGGATGGGTATGGATGGCTGAGAATGGATGGATGGATGGATCTGTCACTGAGCAGCGCTGTGGGCACTACACATGCAGCCCACAGCGCTGCTGCCACTGATCTCTCCCCTCTCTGCTCACACTGGACAGAGAGGGGAGGAAGGAACCGAAAAACACGCCAGTTTGTTTACATGTAATCGCTCCATCATTTGATGGAGCGTTCACGTCATAAACGGCCGCGATCGTCCCTCTACGCCCTCCCAGAGTAAAGTAACCACCCTGTAGCCATCATTCGGCTATGGGTCGGTTGCTAAGTGGTTAATAATATAGATATATTGAAACTGGTTTAGACGACCTTTGGTTGGAAATGAAATCCAGGTTAATGGGGAAAAATGGGATTAGTTTAGATTAAGATAACAATTGTGTAATTTTAAAATTATTGAGTGGAAAGAAAAAAAGATTAAGATGAGGTTGTTAATTGGAATACAGCCACCATAATGTTTAACATAGCCAAGATGGATGGGACACATAAGTTTTTCTACAAAAATTAAATCTAAGCCCCTGTTCACACCTATGCAAATTAGATGCGGGTTACACCGCATCCAATTCGCAGGACATTTTAAAATACATTCAAATGAATGTATCTTGTTCACATATGTGCGTTGCATTCGCACTGCGCATTGCAGAAAAAACGTGTGCGTTTTTAGGGAATTGCGGTGCGAATTACCAGGCCATTATCTTCTATGGGCACGCATCTGATTCGCAGCTGTGTTGCAGTGTGAACATAAATTCACCCCCCTCCAACACCTCCCCCTCTTCCTGTTCCTCCCCTGTGTGTTTTGTGATCCGGACTGGAACCAGCATGGCGAAAAGAGGACGAAAAGCATCATCAAAGGCGAAAGAATCCGTCGATTGTGAAGAGTTGATAAGACTTGTGAGGGAGAAACCGATGATTTATGACACCCGGCATCCTAAATATAAGGACAACGTTCTTAAAAAACATGCGTGGCTGGAAATTGCCAGAAACCTCTTGCCAGAGTGGAGCATGTGCTCTTCACAAGTTCAGGATGACAAATGTAAGTTTTTTTTTCCCCTTTCACTACCTGTAGATGCTGTCCTGTATTTTTTTGATGGTGTACATTTATTGCATTTCTTATATTGTAAAAAACAGCATATGGTCACCCCCAAATCTATACCAGGCCACATGCTCTAAACATTGTGCACATAACAGCTTTATACAGTGAAGGAGGAGTCCCTAAATAAATGCATATTCTTATAATTTGTAAGGTTACCAATATAATATACACCACAAATGTGATCAAAATTATTTTTATTTGTCAGGGCCAAAATTACAGCAAACATTTTTCATACAGCACACTTTTCATTTTGTAAAGGCATGATAATATAATGCTAACAAATACATACTTTTTATGATTAAATAGAATTCATCTGCCAAGGCACCTTTCCCAGCTGGTGACAAAAAGAATTTTTGAAATTCCCCACGAATATGTGTACCAGCAGTGGTGCCCCTAGTAACATTCCACTGTGCTGCCTCCATGTTATGGCTCAGGGAATCCTCAAATAGATAGCCATCTCGTTCACGCACATAGTTGTGCAGTGCACAGGCTGCTTTAATCTCACTGATAGCATGATCAATACTGAGGTTGATAGAAGTATGCATGAATCTCCCCTTATTGCATAGTATACCAAATGCACATTCTACTACTCGTTGTGCCCTAGTCAGCCTATAATTGAACACTCTTTTTTCTGTTGTCAGAGAGCGACTTGAAAAAGGCCTGAGCGTGTGCTGCAAAAGTGCGAACGCTTCATCTCCGACAAATACATGTGGGAGGGGAGGCTCTGTAGTCCCGGGCAGGGGAGAATGATTGGGCAAGTCTAGTGTATTCTCACGCAGCATGCGGCCAAATGAGGAATGTGAAAATACACTAGAATCCGAGCTGCTGCCATAAGAACCCACATCAATATAAATAAATTTATAATTTGCGTCTGCCACTGCCATTAATACCAACGAAAAATATTTTTTGTAATTAAAACATTGGCTCCCACTAGCTGGTGGCTTGAGGATGCAGACATGCTTCCCATCAATGGCTCCCAGACAGCATCGCTCTTAGACATATGCGATTAGGTTCGTACGAATTCGTAATTTGTACGAATTTTTCAAAATTCGTACGAATTTTTCAAAATTTGTACGAATTTTTCAAAATTCGTACGAATTTATGAATTCGTAGTACGAATTTTTTCCAAATTCGTACGAATTTACGAATCCGTAGTACGAATTTTTTCGAATACGAATTCCGTACAAAATACGAAATTCCGTTTACGAATTTCGTCGCCAAATTTTTCAAATCCGACTACCAATTATCGAATTTCAACTAATATGAAAGAAATTATTATAGCGGATATAACAAATGATTCGAATTAATTTGAATGATTCGAATGACAAAGTGTAATTTTTGCAGGAAAAATTCAGTTTACGAATTTCAGCTCCAAATTATTCGAATCAAACTACCAATATTGAATTTCAACTAATTTGAATGCATTCAAATGATTTGAATGAATTCGAATGATTCGAATGACAAAGTGTCATTTTTGCAGGAAAAAAAGCTATTTAAAATCACTTGCGGCTATTGCCGGCTAATGAATTGTCGGCTCCGTTAACACAGAGGACAGTCATTCATTGATTTAAAAAAAAAAAAAAAGTGTGGGGGTCCCTTCAGGTCTGCTATGGATATTAAGGGGAACCCCAGCCAAAAAAAAAAATGGCGTGGGGTCCCCCCTAAATATCCATACCAGACCCTTCAGGTATGGGATGGATTTTAAGGGGAACCCAGCCAAAAAAAAAAAATGGCGCTGGGCCCCCCTCAAAATCCATACCAGACCCTTTATACGAGCACGCAACCTGGCAGGCCGCAGGAAAAGAGGGGGGACGAGAGCGCCCCCCCTCCTGAACCGTACCAGGCCACATGCCCTCAACATTGGTAGGGTGCTTTGGGGTCCCCCCCAAAGCACCTTGTCCCCATGTTAATGAGGACAAGGGCCTCTTCCCCACAACCCTGGCCATTGGTTGTGGGGGTCTGCGGGCGGGGGGCTTATCAGAATCTGGAAGCCCCCTTTAACAAGGGGACCCCCAGATCCCGGCCCCCCCTGTGTGAAATGGTAAGGGGGTACAAAAGTACCCCTACCATTTCACCAAAAAAGTGACAAAAATTGTAAAAATGACAGAAGACGATCTTTGACATTTCCTTTATTAAAATCTTCTTTCTTCTGGTCTTCCTTCTTCCTTTCTTCATCCTTCGTTTCTTCGGTTTCTCCTTCCGGCATCTTCTTCCATCTTCTTCTTCCATCATCTTCTTCCTCCGATCCGGCATCTTCTTCCATGGCGTCGGCGTCTCTTCTCAGGCCGCTCCTCGCAATGGGAGGCTCCCGCTGTGTGAGGCTTTGCTGCGTCCGACAGGTCTTTTATAACGGAGGGCACCTGGTGACCCCGCCCCCACCCTCTGACGCGTGGGGACGTCATGGGGACTTCCCTATGGCTATCCCCATGACGTCAGAGGGGGGCGGGGTCACCAGGTGCCCTCCGTTATAAAAGACCTGTCAGCCGGAGCGAAGCCTCACACAGCGGGAACCTCACATTGCGAGGAGCGGCCTGAGAAGTGACGCTGACGCCATGGAAGAAGATGCCGGACGAGAAGGACGAGAAGACGCCGGACGAGAAGGACGAGAAGACCGGAGGAAGAAGAAGCGGATCGAAGGAAGAAGAAGATGGAAGAAGAAGATGGAAGAAGATGCCGGAAGGAGAAGATGAAGAAACCGAATGATGAAGAAAGGAAGACCAGAAGAAAGAAGATTTTAATAAAGGAATTGTCAAAGACCGTATCCTGTCATTTTTACAATTTTTGACACTTTTTGGGTGAAATGGTACCCCCTTACCATTTCACACAGGGGGGGCCGGGATCTGGGGGTCCCCTTGTTAAAGGGGGCTTCCAGATTCCGATAAGCCCCCCGCCCGCAGACCCCCACAACCAATGGCCAGGGTTGTGGGGATGAGGCCCTTGTCTCAGACCCCCAAAGCACCCTCCCAATGTTGAGGGCATGTGGCCTGGTACGGTTCAGGAGGGGGGGGGCGCTCTCGTGAATAGAAAGTGGTGAATAGAAACTCTTTACTGGTTGACCATCCTAAGCCCCCTGGAGATAATAAATTCAGGTGGTCTTTCTTTACCTCCTTCTCGACCCAACACAAGGAGGTTAGGATAATTTTAGCTAGATACTGGAAGGTCTTGCGCAGTGATCGAGTCTTGGGACCTTCTCTCCCCGAACGGGCGGGCATCATCTTCAGGGGTGCCCGCTCCGTTCGAGGCGACATTGCTCCCAACGTTGTAGACCCCCCCAAAGCGGTTTCATTTTTCCAACAATGTAAGGGTTACTTTCCATGCAAGAAATGTAACGTCTGCTTACACAACACACTGGGCAGACGAATGACCAACAGCTTCTTTTCCACAGTCACTGCACGTAACCACATTATGAAACATTTCACTACATGCGCCACCAAATTTATTGTGTATTTGATCACTTGCCCGTGCAAGTTGCAGTATATGCACCATTCGTACGTTTTCCATACGTGTTAACGAGCACTTGGCTAAAATCAAAAAGGGGTGCACCAAACATAGTGTTCCCCGTCACTATCGTGAACATCACAATAGAGACCCCACGGGGACTCAGTTTTAAGTGATCGATAAATTTGTTCCTCACTGGCGGGGTGATTCTTGCATACGAGGGGTCTCCAGGTTGGAGACGTATTGGATCTACGAGTTGAAGTGCTACTCTCCCTTTGGTATGAACGTTGAGTGGGACATCAACTGTTTCATTAACCGGGGGTGAGTAGCACTTCACTCTCGTTGGGTGTTTGGGGCAGTTTTATCTGGTGATTTATTTGGATATTTTTTTATATTCTCACATTTTTATCTTTGCTCCAGATCCTAAGATTTCGGGGTTCCTCATGATTCCGTCATTTTCTTTTATATCATTCATGCTTTCTTTGTTATGTACTGTCATCCACAATATAATGTATACTGTATGTGAGATTGACACATGTAGTAATGTTTTCATTCAACATATATGTGTCTCGACTTTGGGTGGTATCCTTAGTGATACGCGCATATTCGTTACACATATATGATTCTCCTGTTTCATATTTGGCATTTTGTGCACCACAAGGTATTGTGATTTTCACATTCTGTCTCTCATTATCTTCCATTGCATCCTCCCAGTGGGTTGCTTTGTTAGACAAACCATGTTTTGTGTGCATTCATATAGCCCAGCAGCTTCTTACATAGTGGCATCCACGGGCGCGCGCATGCGCTCTGCATGTTTTCTTGTATTTAGGTCGCTTGACGTGGTGGCGTCACTGCGCACCGACGGCGCTTATGCACATGCGCACCGTTTGTTTTTGTGTGTCCTCGTCATGTGATGTTGATTACACAATGACGACGTGACGCTGCTAACGTCTCCACCGGACGTGACGTCACGCGTGGTGATAGTCATAGCGCACACGATGTCGTCTGCACGGCGCATGCGCGATTGTACGCTCCACCCACACAATGTGACGATGCCATTGCGCACCAACGGGGATCACCAAATAGAGTCTGTTCACTCCCGCATAGGATGTGACGTCATGATTGGAGACACGCACGATTGGTTACTTGCGCCCTTCACTTCAAGATATGTTTGTCCCGTTCGTATTTATCCATATATTCCTTTATTAGGGTATCCCACGGCGGCCCTGTGTGCTGGGGGGTTCTCTTGTGTGTCCGCACGTTTTTGCCCACTTCAGATTGGCGATTGTTGCCATACACTCATTTGTTTACATCTAGTGGGGTCCATGGACCCGACCTGACATGCTAGTAGCTGTCATTGGCTGTTGTCTATGGCGGGAATTTCGCTCCCAGCCGCAGATTGGCTTATAGATTCTGGGCGTTAGACTGGCCCATTTGTGGGGGACACCCCTCGGTGTATACATTGTTGCCACCTTGACGTACATTGCCGTTACTGTGATCCATCTCACATCCAGGTTGCACTGTGACTGTACACTTGACATTATGCTATATGATTGTTCAATTATTCTTATTGCTAGCATTTGAATGTGTGGGTTTTTAATCCCCCCTATCCCATTTGGTTTGGACCGGAGGTGTGCACTTCCTGTCCAGGACCAGGTGGGCGGGGTCATATCAGTCTATGGTCCATAAATTGTTTTTGGCAGTGTGGGGAGGTCAGAGATATGCCCCAGTAGAAGACCGATAGTGTCGAAACGCGTCGGGCCAGCTGTCTCATACCTTCCACATTGCCGACCCATTTTTTATTATCTCGAGATTTTATTTTGTAATTGTCACATACCGATGTGAATAAATTTTTATATATTTTTTTGACCTGCACCATTGGAGTTGCCTCCATTTTTTCTTTTCTCCTGTTTCTCCGGTTTGTGGGATTATTTCCCCCTGGATTATCTGGTGTTCGGACGTCCACTGGCTGCTGTGTATGCGGATTGGTCCATTGGTCGCCCTGTATGCTGCTTCCTGACTGTTGGGGTTTCCACCTGCTCCATCCGGCACCCAGTGATGCAAGAATTCCAACATCTAAGCCTGCTTGATACAAATACCGTACGGTAGCTGTATCCAACATCTCTGGTAAGAGTATTTATGGCTTCTTTGTGACATCAGACAAGCTTGTTCCTTACTTCTGTTCCTTTGCCCTTGAGCCAATCCGAGGGACTCATCTGTGATATCATCACTCATATGAACTTTACACCAAATTCTTATTTTGGTCACGTCATTATTTGGGTTCATTTTCAGCAATCACTGCTTGTTGTTTTCCATTACTCACGTTTTTTATGGGAATGTTACAATATACATTCATTCACTACATTATCGTTCATTCGATATGTGCATGTGTTAGCGCTACATTTTTTTTGTTTACACGTTTTTGACTTTGTTTGTTTTGTATGTTAGCAGCTTTTACACATTGTATCTTTTTCTCCACATCTCAATATTACATATACTGAATCTCGAATTCATTCGAATCATTCGAAGCATTTCGTTATATCCGCTATAATAATTTCTTTCGTATTAGTTGAAATTCGATATTTGTAGTTGGATTCGATATTTCTCTGTGTTACGGGAACCAACAATTCATTAGCCGCGTTAACGATTCGTAACTTTACTAAGGATTCGTAACGATTCGAAAAAAAAATTACGAATCATACGAAATTCTCTATGTTACGGGAACCGACAATTCATTAGCCGCGTTAACGATTCTTAACTTTACTAACGATTCGTAACTATTCAAAAGAAAAATTACGATTCGTACGAAATTCGTATTTCGTACGAATTCAAACTGAATTTCGTACACGAATTACGATTTTTTTTATATACGAAACGTAACGAAAGGAAACAAATTTTTTGACAGTTCCCATGTCTAATCGCTCCCAGAATAGCTCCACTACCTTCAACCATTCTTGTTTTTTTGGCTTCTTCATAACCATATCCTTCAGTTCTTCCCATATGACTAGGCAGGTATTATTAACAATGCCACTAATAGTTGATTTTCCAACCTTGAATTCATAGTGCAAACTTCCAAATGAATTTCCTGTTGCTAAGTACCTAAAAAACAAAAACAAAATTAAAATTATGTTGTTTGCTATTTTTCAGTGCACTACTTACAGACAAGATGGCGTAGCATGCGTGATGCTTACAGAAAATATATGCGGCACCTCAAAGAATCAAGAAGTGGCTCGGGGGCAGCGCCTAGGGTGCCCTATATGTTTGCCAGGGACTTAGATTTTCTGCAACCTATTGTGGAGATGAGGGAGTATGTTTTCATCTAGATCATGTATGTATCGCACAACCTCTTAACAATGAATATGCCTAGTTAATTTATTCAATTTTTACAATCTAAAACAGGACAGAAGCTAGTTGGGAGGAGCAAGATGTTTTTGATGATCAACCAGAACAACAAACAGAGGACGAAGCACCCATTGAATTTCCAGAAGGCACAGAGGATTTATCACTAATACAAACATCTTCCAATCTCTGGGAAACTAATCCAGATAAACAATGTGCAGTGGCAGAGGCTGTCCCTGGGACATCCTCTGCTCCTGCACACATTGTTCTGCCAGGCAAAGTGCCACGGAGACGACCACCACTATCCCAACCTGACCTAAGTGAGCGTTTATTAGAAATGTTAAAAAAACTTTACAGAAAAGGTGGATGCATTTTTATGTCCCGATACAATCCTGGCGCTCAGTTTTGTCCCACTAATTAAAAAGGTACCCCCAGAGCATTACTATGAAATGCGAAAAACTATAGAACAAGTGCTGCACTCCTTCTCCCATCCACAGGAGGAAGCTGCATTTAAATTCCCAAATGTGCCCCAACCAAGACCTCCCCATCACTACCCAAGATACATGCACTACCCTGAGCAGCAACACCATCCTTACCCCTATAATCCACCATCCTACCCCTCAAGTTATGAAAAGCCAATCTCCAGATATAAAGTGCCACACAGTAACCTTCCCTATCCCATCCCATCCCCAATTCCTTCAATAAGGCCCCCCCCACCAAAATCCGGGTATGTATGTGCCAAGTCAACATGGGGAGGCTAGGCCTGCTCCAAACACTGCCAGTGATGACCCAGCTTCCGCAACTCAATACTCCTATGACACCCCTTTCCAAAAAACATATCAGAATCTGTGATGAGGTCTGTTCAAGGTTAAGGACCAAGATGACACATTTTTCAAAAAAATCATGGAAGAGGCCTACTTGACAGCCAAGTTTATTTTTTACTTTATTTCAGAGTTAATTTATATTTAATACATGAGTCAATTTTATATTTTTTTTATTATTTTGGGATACGTGAATAAATACTTATTCCACCATTTTTTGTTGCGTCATATATTTGAAAATACACAGGTTTGAAAAATTATAAAGACATTCGATTACATGGTCAATAAATCACATGACAAAGGACATCAGTGCTGAAACTTACCTTAATGTGATCAATAATCTTTCAGCAGGCTGGATACTTGATCTGTAGCACGTGTTCTGACGCTCTAAGCGAGGGTAGATTAATCCAAGCAATTCGTCAAAACTAAGTAAAATAATATTAAATTAATACATACATGTGTGATAAACATTTGGCCCTACTGTCTAAAAAATAGTAAGGTAAGTGGTTAAGGACATTATTTCTGGTAACAAGGCATGCGTCCTTCGTTATAATATAATTATGGTTAAATAAGTGGCCTACAACAAACAAAACCTTTGCATATGGGTCCTCATTTCAACAGAAAATAAGCCACTGGCCTTTGAATTCAAAAATGCACAACAAAGCTGCGTGGCAACACCACCACCCACAAAGCACCTTGTCACCAGCAACTTGGGGACAAGGTGTTTGGGGGGTAAAATATCCCAATACACATGTTAAGGGCATATGACCTGGTTTGCACCAGGAGGGGGGTGCTAGCTGACACTCTTTGTGTGCCCTTTTAGGCTGCATGCTCAAATAATGTTCAGTTTGTATTTTGTGGGGGGGGGGGGGGGGGGGGACAACGCTTATTAGTTACAATAATCTTACAATGACATAATCACACATAGGTTAGACTTGATGGACTTGTGTCTTTAAAATATAAAACATACTATACATCAATGGCTACAAATAAATTATGGTTTTGCTGAAAAATTACTCACCTACTTATTGACATGCGTGTGAAATTGAAAAATGTATCTTCATGCACACGGAGGTCTCCATACAAAATCATGAACTGGCCTCTCTCCTCACGATTTGCAATGATGGGATGAATCCAGTATCTTCTTCTTCTCCTCATCCTTCTCCTATTCTCGACTTCAAGCAAGATTGCTGCTATTGCAGCAACAACTGTTGGCATTATCATAGGCAGAGCAGCACACATTTTGCAAAGAAAGACAAACACACACTACAGACTCCTGGACAACCAGGATGTGTACACAAAAATCACGGTTTTTATTAGCAGCCAGACAAAATCATAACAAGTGATTGGTTAGCTCAAAATTCGCAACTCTAATTAGACACTTCAGGGGTTACTAATGAATTCGCAGCTGATTCGCACCTAAAAGGCTGACAAACCACTGAACAACTGACTTTTTTGTGTGCAGTTAAACCGGACATTCAATTCGTAACGCACTGGTGTGAACCCGGGCTAAAGGTCTGATAATATCTTGATGTGCAGTCCAGTTAATGTAAATAATATGACAGACCCATCACATCAAGTCCATACACCCTGTTAGTATATATGCCACCTGCAGCCAGTTGTTTTATAGTTTTTGATGTGGCTGAGCGCTTTCTGGTCCATCTTACACAAGGATTGTTGGTCTTTTTGTTTTTATTTATTTTTATTTTTGAATCCAAAGCAGAATGTGTGGATTGTGAAATGATGTGCCCCTTTTCCTTGTAAGTGCAGTGGGTATAAGCAGAAGAATATTTTGGATTTATGGACATCTCTGCATGACCGCAGGGTATTGTTACAATTTATTATAATATTGTCAGGAAAAAGTTGTCTTTTTGAAACATGAAACTGGAGTTTTTACACAAAAAGCATGATAGAAAACAAGCCACTGTAATATATTTATGCAAGCTGGACCCAGTAATGAAGGGTTCACCCCGATATATCAGAGCTGTAGCTTTATGCAAAGGTGCTATTAGACAAAGTTAGACATTATTTTGGTCAAATATAAAATTTTTAATGGTATGACATTCTGCACAGCAAATATATAGCTAACTAAATGTCTGTCTAATGAAAGGTTTAAAATATGAGTTTGTTTATGTACAAATCTAACAATGAAAAATGCGTACATTTGAATCCAGCCACCTTATTGCCTCTATTGGAGGAGGCTGGAGACAAAGGAAAACCCACATGTGTTAAAGTGGAAGTAAACCCCCCTATTGTTTTCAGCCAAGGAAGCTGCCATCTGTGCCTCTGTTTAATCTTCAACTGCCACAGTGCTGCACATGTGATCCGTTATGACACCAGCCATTGGATGGTTTGACTGTTTGGTTGAGAGCACAGCCAATGTGCAGTTAGCATTTCCGGCATGCCTTTTTTTTTTAAACTGTTAAATCGATGGGTTTACTTCCGCTTTAAATTGATGATGTAGGAATCAGCTGCTGTGAGCCCAGTGCAGAACACACTCCCGAAGACCCAGATATTACATTTTTTGTAGAGTTATTCCTGGTTTTATACTGAGTATGCAGTTTATCACCCAGAAGGATACTCTGTATTTAGAGTCATTTGATCCTTTTACCCCAGCTCAAGAAGCAGAGCTCCATGTTTTAGCAAAGCCTGTGAGCTATAAAAAGAGTGTATATTTATATAGATAGTCAAGATATAGAGAGCTTTTGGTTCCATTTGAAGGGCCAGAAGTTTGTTTTTACTTCGGCAGGTAAACCAATAAAGCATGCTAAGTTAATTTGATCGACTGTTTTCAGCCTTCCAGGTTCTTGCTGAGGTAGCCATACTAACATTAAAACTCACACGTGGAAGCAGACCAGGCGACTAAGGATGCTGCATTTACAGCCCGGACACTTGCTGGGTCTGTGCAACTGACAGATTCCACCCTAGTTCTGGTCCAGTATAGCTGGGATTAATAATTGAACTTTAAGGACCCCAGAACGAGAAGAACAAGTGGTCCAGGAAAAGGTGATCCATTTATGTCTGCCAGACACTTTTTTCCCTCCAGCTTGACACATGGACCGTGTCATCAGTCACAAGCAGTTATGGCTGCCTTAGTAAATGAGCATGGGATAGAGTCAGGGTTCACCCATTTGTTTTTTTATAACATACCACTTTTTGTTTTACCTGTTGAATGAATGAATGAATGAATAATTTGTATAGCGCTACAATGCAAACTGAATCGCCTCAAGGCACTGTATTCGTGCTTTGTTGTCAAGCTTCTTAGAAGAGGTAGGTCTTGAGTTTTTTCCTGAAGGCCTGATGGTTTTCTTCCATGCGGATGTAGGTCGGTAGAGCATTCCATAGCCGTGGTCCTTGGACAGCGAATCTCTATCCCCCCTTTGATTTGTAGCGGGATTTGGGAATGAGGAGGAGGTTTTGGTTAGATGATCGAAGACTGCGATTTGGTTTATAGTGTTTTATTTTCTCGAGTAGGTATTGAGGAGCGTCTCCATGTGTGCATTTGTGGGTGAGGCAGAGGGTCTTAAATGTAATACGATTCTTTACGGTTAGCCAATGTAGGCTCCTCAGGGAAGGGGAGATGGATTCCCAGGTTTTTTTTCCTGTTATCAGCCTTGCTGCCATGTTTTGGATAAGTTGTAAGCGCGCAAGTTGATATTGGGGTAATCCTATGTAAAGGGAGTTTGCGTAGTCAAGTTGTGAATTAATGACTATTCCAACTACCACTGCTTTGTCCTCCTTTGGAATGAAGGGGATGAGTCTGTTACCAAAGGTGTTACCAAAAGCTGAACATCCCTGCCAGAGATTACAAAAAGATATATCCAGATGCCCAAGTCAGGATTAGGGTTGAGCGAACCCAAACTGTAAAGTTGTAAACAATTTACTGTATGTTCGGTTTCGAGTTCGGTGTTCAGCAACGTAATGTCGCTTTTTTAAAAGCTGCAGGGAAGCCAATCAACATTCGTTTAACTCGTGTGCCCTTAGAAGCCATCACAGCCATGCCTGTGACCCAGCCTCTATATAAGCTAGAGGCACATAGCACAGCACATCACTCTGCTTTATATAGTGTAGGGAAAGGTTGCTGCTGCTGCTTTGAGGGAGAGAATTAGATAGGAGTCCTGATTCAGAAATCGAATTATTCAGCGATCTACCTTGATTTTCTTGTGTGGGTGCAGTGCACAATCTTTTTACCCTGCCCTGAGTCCAGTGCCAGAGAAAAGATAGATAGTGTAGGGAAAGGTTGCTGCTGCTGCTTTGAGGGAGAGAATTAGATAGGAGTCCTGCTTCAGAAATCAAATTACTCAGCGATGTACCTTGATTTTGTTGTGTGGGTGCAGTGCACAACCTTTTTACCCTGCCCTGAGCCCAGTGCCAGAGAAAAGATAACTTTTATCTGTCTGTTAGTTAGGTTGGTGTCGGCGGGCATTTTATGCAAGCTCAGTGCACCAGCACTGCATATGTTACTGTGAGATACACCCTTTAGATACTGTTCTTCTATTCTGCTATTCTAAAAACACCCATTTAGGGCAAGATCCTAAATTTGAGAAATATGAGGAGAACGTCAAAGAAGGGATGTGGCCCCGGTCGTGGTGCTGCTGGTGGAGCTCCTGTTGCAGTGTTAGGTACCTGGTGGTGGTGAGCCTGACTTGACGGTTGGAGACCTCTCTTACAGCTCTGGTTCAGGGCCCACTGGACTGGAACAATGGGGCCCGTGAGCACAGCGGGGTAGGAGTGTCCGTGCAGGTGATGACAGCTGGTGCAGGGTAGATGCTGGTCCTTCCGGATGGCTGGGAACTGCAGGTGAGGGTTCAGCAGGCTAGCAGGTGCACAGGGAGCAGACTGGATACTGGAACAACAGCAGCAGCAGAACCTATGCAGGGTGCAGGCACACACTCGGAGGCAAGGAATGGTCAGACAAGCCGGGTCACAACAGGTAGACAATCAGGCAGAGACGGCAGGCAGGAGAGTAGTCAGGAGACAGGCAGTCACAGTCCAGAGCAGGGTCAGACAAGCCGGGGTCAAGGAGCGGAGAAGGCAGCGGAGTCAGGCAGGCCGGGTCACAATACAGGAACAGCAAACAGGTACAGGTATGGCACAGGTCAGAGCTGAGACGGACAGCGCCGCAGGGTTGCAGCTGTCCCCTAAAATAAGGCCACTGGCGCCAAAGCAGCGCCGATCACGCACGTGGACGCGCATGGGCGCGCCCGCTAATCGCGCACGGGAGCACGCGCACATGCCCGACACGCGCATGCACGCTGATGCCCATCTAGATCGGCGTCGTCTGTGCGCCTGCGCACATGCAGGCCGGTCCGTCCAGGGCGGCTAGAGCCCTGACATTGCCCCCTCATAAGGGGCAACCTCCGGGTGCCCACTAGGTCTCGCTTCTCTGGATGGGAGGAAAAAAAAGTGCGGATCAGTCTTTCAGCGTGGAGATTACTATCGGGTTCCCATGAGTTACTCTCGGGGCCATACCCTTTCCATTTAATTAGAAATTGTCTTTGTCCCCTCCGCCTCCTACAGTCTATGATAGCCTCTACCTCGTATTCCTCATTACCCTTGACAAAAACAGGTCCAGGTGGCCTAGTTCCCCTATCCGGAAAGGGGTCGGGTACAGAGGGCTTCAACAGGGAAACATGAAACACCGGGTGAATTCTCATAGAGTCAGGGAGGGACAGTTCATAAGAAACCTCATTGGAAAAGGACCCAAGAACTTGGGGGCAAGCTTCTTAGATGGGCAGGCAAGTTTAAGGTTAGTTGTAGACAGCCATACCTGGTCACCTACTTGCAAGTTCAGTTCTCCCCTTCTCTTCCGATCGAAGATCCTCTTGCTGTCTGCCTGGGCCTTGGCTACCGCTTCCTGTAGTATCCGATTGTTGTGGATGAGGAAGGTCGTCGTATCCTGGACTACCGGTACTGAGGACTCTGGGAGAAAGTCGGGAAGAAAAGACAAGTGAAAACCGTAATTGGCAAAAAATGGGGATTGGCCTGTGACTGAGTGGCTGGCATTGTTATAGGAGAACTCTGCTAAGGGTAACAGGGACACCCAATCGTCCTGCACAAAGGACGTGAAACACCTGATGTATTGTTCCAGAGTTTGGTTTGTCCGCTCTGTCTGCCCATTGGTTTGGGGGTGATAGGCGGATGACAGGGCCAGCTCAATCTTCAGGACTTCACAAAGGGCCTTCCAAAAACGGGACGTGAACTGGACCCCCCTATCCGAGACTATTGGCCGTGACCCCGTGTAACCTGACTATTTCCTTAATGAAAATGTGGGCTGTTTCAGCAGCGGATGGGGTTCCCTTTAAGGGCAGGAAGTGAGCCATCTTAGACAAGCGGTCCACCACCACAAAGATGGCAGTGCAAACCTCGGAGCATGGGAGTTCCACTATGAAGTCCATGGTTATCATCCTCCATGGCCGGTCGGGTGCGGGACGAGGTTTTAGGAGGCCCCAGCCTCGGTTTCTTGTAGCTTTGCTACGAGTGCAGACGGGACAGGAACTGACATAAGTCTTGCAAAATTCTCCCAACCCTGGCCACCAAAAGGTGCGTTGTACCAGCTTCATAGTCTTGCGGGTTCCAAAGTGTCCTGCCAGCGGATGATCATGGAGGAGGGTTAAGACCTTAGCTCGGGCTGCTTCAGGGACGAAGACTTGACTCCCTCTCCAAAAAGAGGTCCATCTCTGGGTGTTAAGGTGATCCCCGGGGGTCTTGTGGAGTTAGCGGATGCCTCTCTAATCTGCGAAAGCAGATCTGGTTGGACTAGCAAAAAGTTGCCCGTTGATAAGATGGTATCTGGAACAGCAGTGTCCTTGGGATTGTCAAACATGCGCGAGAGCGCATCGGGTTTTACATTCTTGGATCCAGGGCGATACGTTATATGGAAGCAGAACCTAGAGAAGAACAAGGCCCAGCGGGCTTGTCAGGGTTTGAGTCGTTTAGCAGTTCGTAAGTACTCGAGGTTTTTATGATTGGTATAAATTAGTACTGGGTGACTTGCGCCCTCCAATAGGTACCTCCATTCTTCTAGGGCTGTTTTAATGGCAAGAAGTTCACGGTCCCCGACATCATAGTTTCTCTCGGCTGGGGAGAGTTTACGAGAGAAGAACCCCACAGGATGCATTAAGTCGTTGCTGCCTTGCCGCTGTGAAACTACCGCACCCACCGCTACTTCAGAAGCGTCAACCTCCAAGATGTACGGAAGGGTAGGGTCGGGGTGGCTGAGGATGGGGGCAGAAGTAAACAGCCTCTTGAGTCTGTCAAACGCCCCTTGGGCCTCTGGGCCCCAGTGGAAACGTGTGCCTTGTTTTGTTAGTTGGGTGATGGGGGTGATTATGGCGGAGAACCCCTTGATAAACTTCCTATAGAAATTTGCGAACCCATCGAATCGCTGGATACCCTTCTTGTCTACCGGTGTTGGCCAGTCAAATACGGCAGACACTTTTTGAGGGTACATTTTGATGCCTGCTGGGGAGATTTCAAGTCCCAAGAATTGAATATCCTGTTGTTCGAATTAACATTTCTCTGCCTTTGCATATAGCCTGTGCTGGCGGAGGCGGAGTAACACCTTGCCCACATGTCCTCGGTGCTGTTCAAGAGATCTAAAGAAGATTAGGATGTCATCCAAACAGACTATCACATAAATGTCCAGGAAGTCTTTAAACACGTCATTGATGAGGTGCTGGAAAGTGGCAGGGGCATTACAGAGGCCGAAGGGCATAACCAAATATTCATAGTGCCCGAAGCGGGTCCGAAAGGCCATTTTCCACTTGTCCCCGGCCCAGATGCGGACCAGGTTGAAGGCTCCTCTTAGATCTAACTTGGTAAAGATTGTTGCAGATCTTAGTTTTTGAAAAAGTTCCGGTATCAGGGGTAGAGGGTACCGGTTCTTGACCGTGACCTTGTTTAACTCCTGGTAATCCACACAGGGCCTCAGGGTCTGATCTTTCTTGGTGACAGAAAATATCCCTGCGCCTGCGGGGGATGTAGAGTGGCGAATAAACCCCTTCTCCAGGTACTCGGAAATGTAAACCTTCAGCGCCTCCTGCTCTTTTTCAGAAAGGGTAAAGATGCGCCCAAATGGAATCTCGGCCCCCGGGAGGAGCTTGATGGGACAGTCATAAGAACGGTGGGGCGAAAGGGAGTCTGCCCCCCGTTTGCTAAACACATCAAGGAAATCGTGATATGGTTTGGGTACAGACTGGCAAAGGTCCTGGTCCGAGTCTAGGCAGAGAAGGGTAGGAGGTATTCCGGGGGTCATAGGTAAACAATGTTCTTGACAGTAGGGGGATTGGAACCCTACTTCCCCAGTGGACCAGTTTATCCAAGGGTTGTGGGCCTGGAGCCAGGGTATGCCCAGGATCACCGGGAACAAGGGAGAGGAAATCACGTCCAAGGTTAAGAGTTCCTGGTGTTGAGAGAGGATGGTAGCAGATAGTGGTAAGGTTTATTGGGTTACCTGGCCTGACTTAATGCGGGACCCATCAGCCAGAAACACGGAGAGTCCTTGAGTCTTCTTCCGGAGGGGCAGGGCTTGTACGTTGGCAAAGGTGGCATCCACAAAACAACTGCATGCTCCGGAATCAATGATGGCGTTGGTAAGGATTATCCTTCCCTGGCACTGCAACGACAGAGGAAGAGCAAGGTGGGTCGTATTGGCGGGACAGGGTGCTGGAGTAGCAGAAACAGAAGAAAGGCACTTACGTGTCTTGGCAGGGCAGTTGTTCACATAATGTCCAGGACCCCCACAGTAAAGACACAGGTTCAGCTGTCGGCGACGGGCACGCTCCTCTGGTGTCAAGGTGGAGCGCAAAAGTCCAATCTGCATCGGTTCGGAGCCATCAGGAGCAGGGCTAACCGGAGCTGTGGAAAGAGCAGGTAAGTAACGAGAGGCAGGGATTGGAGCTCTTGCGACCATCCAGGCCGGGCGGTTGGGTTGAGAGGAGCGTTCAGCTCGGCGCTCCCAGGGTCGGCGGTCCAGCTGTATGGTGAGGGTGATCAGATCCTCTAGAGCCTCTGGAATTCCCACACGGGCTAGCTCATCCTTGAGACCTTCAGATAGGCCCATGCGGAACTGGTGTCTGAGGGCCGAATCATTCCATTGTGTATCCGCGCTCCAACGTCTGAAGTCCGTAACATAGTCCTCGGCCGTCATACGACCTTGTTGGAGCGCGGATAAGGTGGATTCAGCTGTGGCGGTACGCTGGGGGTCGTCGTACAGCTGTGCCATGGCCTGGAAGAAGGAGGTCAAAGTCTGGGTCATAACACTATTCGTTCCTAAAAGGCGATGAGCCCAAGACTGGGGCTCCCCTTGCAGCAGGGACACCACGAACCCCACCTTGGTGGCTTCCAAAAAAAAGTCCTGGGTTGTAGGGCAAAGTAAAGCTGGCAAGCATCACGGAAGGCCTGGAACTTGGACCGATCACCTGAGAATCTCTCCGGGATGGGAACCCTCAGTTCAGGAGGAAGCATCACCACTGTAGGCTGGGAGACAGGTTGCGCTGGAGGTGGAGCGGGTGCAGAGGCCATGGGACTGGAGAGGTGCTGCACTTGTTCTTCCAGTTTGGCGTATCCCTCCTGCAGGGATTTCACCGCTTGAGTGAGAGCTGCAAGGTGAGTGCAGATCTCCTGCATGACAGAGGCCCCATCCGCAGGCTCAGTCATTATGGGCTTTCCGTACTGTTAGGTACCTGGTGGTGGTGAGCCTGACTTGACGGTTGGAGACCTCTCTTACAGCTCTGGTTCAGGGCCCACTGGACTGGAACAGTGGGGCCCGTGAGCACAGCGGGGTAGGAGTATCCGTGCAGGTGATGACAGCTGGTGCAGGGTAGATGCTGGTCCTTCCGGATGGCTGGGAACTGCAGGTGAGGGTTCAGCAGACTAGCAGGTGCACAGGGATAAGACCGGATACTGGAACAACAGCAGCAGCAGCAGCAGCAGCAGCAGCAGCAGCAGCAGCAGAACCTATGCAGGGTGCAGGCACACACTCGGAGGCAAGGAATGGTCAGACAAGCCGGGTCACAACAGGTAGACAATCAGGCAGAGACGGCAGGCAGGAGAGTAGTCAGGAGACAGGCAGAGGGGTTCAGCAGCGGGTATCACAGTCCAGAGCAGGGTCAGACAAGCCGGGGTCAAGGAGCGGAGAAGGCAGCGGAGTCAGGCAGGCCGGGTCACAATACAGGAACAGCAAACAGGTACAGGTATGGCACAGGTCAGAGCTGAGACTGACAGCGCTGCAGGGTTGCAGCTGACCCCTTTAAATAAGGGCACTGGCGCCAAAGCAACGCCGATCGCGCACGTGGACGCGCGCGCCCGCTAATTGCACATGGGTAGGCGCGCACATGCCCGGGGGCGCGCGCTGATGCCCATCTAGAACGGCGGCGCCTGTGCGCCTGCGCACATGCAGGCCGGTCAGTCCAGGGCGGCTAGAGCCCTGACATGCAGGGAGAGGACGTGGTCGATCTGTGCCAGCTACACGCACAAGTAAAACACCTTCTTCAGGTGCGAGTAGGCAACAGAGCCTGCAGCGGTATTTGGTCAGGCCTAATGCAGCTCTACGAATGTTGGGGCCAGGACAAGTACAGGCGATAGTAGATTGGGTTGCTGACAGTGCCTCCAGATCCTTCACATTGTCTCCCACCCAGTCTCCTGCTGAAAGATCAGAGTTGGCACCTGCAGCCGATGTCCATCAGTCTTTCACCTTGCCACCTTGCAAATCAGCCAAGCAGTCTGAGCCCCAAATCATGCAGGAGTCTCTTCTGCTTTTTGATGACTCTGTTAGCAGGGTTTCCCAGGGCCATCCACCTAGCCCTGCCCCAGAAGTGGAAGAGATTGTGTGCACCGATACCCAACCACTTATGTTTCAAGATAAGTACATGGGAGGACCATTGAAGCATGTCTCAGATGATGACGAAACACAGGTGCCAACTGCTGCTGCTTTCGCAATTGTGCAGACTAAGGATGAGCCGAACACCCCCCCGTTCGGCTCGCACCAGAACCCGCGAACGGACCTAAAGTCCGTGCGAGCTTTAGAACCCTATTAGTTATAATGGATGCGAACGTTCGAAATTAAAAGTGCTCATTTTAAAGGCTAATATGCATGTTAATGTCATAAAAAGTGTTTGGGGACCTGGGTCCTGCCCCAGGGGACATGTATCAATGCAAAATTTTTTTTTAAAAACGGCCGTTTTTTCAGGAGCAGTGATTTTAATAATGCTTAAATTGAAACAATAAAAGTGTAATATTCCTTTAAATTTCGTACCTGGGGGGTGTCTATAGTATGCCTGTAAAGGGGCGCATGTTTCCCGTGTTTAGAACTGTCTCTGCGCAAAGTGTCATTTTTGAAAGTAAAAAAGCTATTTAAAATCACTCGCGGCTAATGTTAATTCACGGCTCCCGTAACACAGAGAACAGTGATTCATTGAAACTCATTCATAAAAAAAAGTCATTGATAAAAAAAAAAAAAAAAAATGAAAAAAAAAAAGCGTAGGGGTCCCCCCAAATTCAATAACCAGGCCCTTCAGGTCTGGGATGGATATTAAGGGGGATCCCAGCCAAAAAAAAAAAAAAAAAATGGCGTAGGGTCCCCCTCAAAATCCATACCAGACCCTTGAGGTCTGGTATGGATTTTAAGGGGAACCCTAGCCAAAAAAAAATGGCGTGGGGTCCCCCTCAAAATCCATACCAGACCCTTATCCGAGCACGCAACCTGGCAGGCCGCAGGAAAAGAGGGGGGGACGAGAGCGGCCCCCCCTCTCGCCTGAACCGTACCAGGCCACATGCCCTCAACATTGGGAGGATGCTTTGGGGGTCTAAGACCCCAAAAGCACCTTGTCCCCATGTTGATTAGGACAAGGGCCTCTTCCCCACAACCCTGGCCGGTGGTTGTGGGGGTCTGCGGGCGGGGGGCTTATCGGAATCTGGAAGCCCCCTTTAACAAGGGGACCCCCAGATCCCGCCCCCCCCCCTGTGTGAAATGGTAAGGGGTACAAAAGTACCCCTACCATTTCACCAAAAAAAAGTGGCAAAAATGGTAAAAAGGACAGGAGACAGTCTTTGACAATTCCTTTATTAAAATCTTCTTTCTTCTTTCTTCATCCTTCGGATTCTTCATCTTCTCCTTCCTTCATCTTCTTCCATCTTCTTCTTCCATTTTCTTCTTCCTCCGATCCGCTTCTTCTTGCGCTGGTCTTCTCGTCCTTCTCGTCCGGCATCTTCTTCCGTCGGCGTCGGCGTCGGTGTCGGTGTCTTCTTGGGCCGCTCCGCGCAATGGGAGGCTCCCGCTGTGTGAGGCTCCGCTCCATCTGACAGGTCTTTTAAAACGGAGGGCACCTGGTGACCCCGCCCCCCTCTGACATCATGGGGAAAGCCATCATGGAATTCCCCATGACGTCCCTGTGCGTCAGAGGGGGCGGGGTCACCAGGTGCCCTCCATTATAAAAGACCTGTCAGACGGAGCGGAGCCTCACACAGCGGGAGCCTCCCATTGCGCGGAGCGGCCCAAGAAGAGACAGAGACACCGACGCCGACGGAAGAAGATGCCGGACGAGAAGGACGAGAAGACCAGCGCAAGAAGAAGCGGATCGGAGGAAGAAGAAAATGGAAGAAGAAGATGGAAGAAGATGAAGGAAGGAGAAGATGAAGAAACCGAAGGATGAAGAAAGAAGAAAGAAGATTTTAATAAAGGAATTGTCAAAGACTGTCTCCTGTCCTTTTTACCATTTTTGCCACTTTTTTGGTGAAATGGTAGGGGTACTTTTGTACCCCCTTACCATTTCACACAGGGGGGGGCCGGGATCTGGGGGTCCCCTTGTTAAAGGGGGCTTCCAGATTCCGATAAGCCCCCCGCCCGCAGACCCCCACAACCACCGGCCAGGGTTGTGGGGAAGAGGCCCTTGTCCTAATCAACATGGGGACAAGGTGCTTTTGGGGTCTTAGACCCCCAAAGCATCCTCCCAATGTTGAGGGCATGTGGCCTGGTACGGTTCAGGCGAGAGGGGGGGCCGCTCTCGTCCCCCCCTCTTTTCCTGCGGCCTGCCAGGTTGCGTGCTCGGATAAGGGTCTGGTATGGATTTTGAGGGGGACCCCACGCCATTTTTTTTGGCTAGGGTTCCCCTTAAAATCCATACCAGACCTCAAGGGTCTGGTATGGATTTTGAGGGGGACCCTACGCCATTTTTTTTTTTTTTTTTTGGCTGGGATCCCCCTTAATATCCATCCCAGACCTGAAGGGCCTGGTTATTGAATTTGGGGGGACCCCTACGCTTTTTTTTTTGTTTTTTATTAATGAATGACAGCTCTCTGTGTTACAGGAGCCATCAATTCATTAGCCGCGAGTGATTTAAATAGCTTTCTTCCTGCAAAAATGACACTTTTTTGCAGGGAAAGTTCTAAGCACAGGAAACCTGCCCTCCTTCACAGGCTACCTATAGACACCCCCCAGATGTGATACTGCAATGCTGTTCTAACAGCACGCACACACATATCCCCAGAAATAAAGAACATATTGTTGTCAGCAGTCAGCAGCACACTGACACGCTGACACTGTGAGTGAAACATAATATGCGAGGCCGCCGCAGCGGCGGCCTCTTATACCGTGGGGCGTGTATTAAAGCCCCTGAGCTATAATTGGCTACAGGCATCCTGCCTGTAGCCAATTATGGCTCTCCTCGCTGCCGGCGCTGTGATTGGCCAAGCATGCGGGGTCACAGTGCATGCTTGGCCAATCATCAGCCAGCATTGCACTGCGCGGGCCGCAATGCATTGCGGGGCCGCTCGCATCACACGAATTTGATGCGAGCGGTCCCAATAGTTCTGGGCTCGCCGAGCGAGCGAACACCCGGTGCTCGATTCGAACATGGGTTCAATCGAACACCGGGCTCATCCTTAGTGCAGACCAACAAGGAGGGCAGGGGTGAAGACTGGGTGGAAGATGATGTGGAGGACGATGAGGTCCTCAACTCCACATGGAATCAGCGTCATGCAGGTGACCTGTGTAGTTCGGAGGAAGAGGCGGTGGTCCCACAGAGCCACCAGCACAGCAGAAGAGGGTGCAAAAGCGGAGCGTCCGTCCCCTAGACAGTACACCTGTGGACCGAGCACACCAAAACCAGGTCCAAGGAGTTCCCTAGCATGGCAGTTCTTCAGACAATGTATTGATGACAAGACACGAGTGGTTTGCACGCTGTGCAATCAGAGCCTGAAGCCAGGCATAAACGTTCTCAACCTGAGCACAACCTGCATGACCAGGCATCTAAGTGCAAAGCACGAGCTGCAGTGGAGTAGACACCTCAAAAACCAAGAAAGGTCTCTGGCTCCTCCTGCTTCCTCTTCTGCTGCAGTCTCGGCCTCTTCATCCACCTTTGTAGTGACAGTGGCACCTGGCAACCCGAAAACAGAGGATCTGCCAGCAACACTTCCACCTGGGTCACCAACCATCTCCACAATGTCCCATGGAAGCGTTCAACTCTCTATCTCCCAAACACTGGAGCGGAAGAGGAAGTACCCCCCCCTACCCACCCGCGATCCCTGGCCCTGGCCAGCATTTCAAGATTCCTGGCCTTTGAAATGCTGTCAATCCGTCTGGTGGAGACGCAGAGTTTTAAAAGCCTGATGGCATTGGCTGTCCCACAGTAGGTCATGCCCAGCCACCACTACTTTTCCAGGCGAGCCATCCCTTCCCTGCACAACCAAGTGGGGGACAAAATCAGGTGTGCACTGCGCAACGCCATCTGTGGAAAGGTCCACCTAACTACGGATACATGTACTAGTAAGCACGGTCAGGGATGTTATATCTCCCTAACAGCACACTGGGTAAATGCAGTGGCGGCTGGGCCTGAGGTGGATAGCAGTTTGGAGCATGTCCTTCCACCACCGAGGATTGCAGGCCGCTTCAGTTGGCCTCCTGTTGCTAACTCCTCCTACTCCGCTTCCTCATCCCCTACCGCCTCCTCATCCGGTTAGCGTAACACCTTCACCACCAACTTCAGCACAGCCAACTTTCCTGTTAGGGGGAAAAACCCCACACAGCGCAGGAGTTGTGGAGGGACATGGAACAACAGACCGATGAGTGGTTGGTGGCAGTGAGCCTCAAGCCCGGCCTGGTGGTGTGCAATAATGGGCGAAATCTCGTAGCAGCTCTGGGCCTAGCCGGTTTGACGCACATCCCTTGCCTGGAGCATGTGCTGAACTTGGTGGCCCAGAGGTTCCTTAACCGCTTCAGCACCGGGCAATTTTGTCCCCTTCCTTACCAGAGCACTTTTTGCGATTCGGCACTGCGTCGCTTTAACTGACAATTGCGCGGTCGTGCGACGTGGCACCCAAACAAAATTGATGTGCTTTTTTTCCCACAAATAGAGCTTTCTTTTGGTGGTATTTGATCACCTCTGCGGTTTTTATTTTTTGCGCCATAAATAAAAGAAGAGCGACAATTTTGAAAAAAAACACAATATTTTTTACTTTTTGCTATAATAAATATCCAATTTTTTTTTAAAAAAACTTTTTTAAAAAAAAAACGTTTTTTTTCCTCAGCGATTATTGATCGGTTTGCACAATTGTTATAGCGTTTACAAAATAGGGGATAGATTTATTGCATTTTTATTTTTTATTTTTTTTTACTAGTAATGGCAGCGATCTGCAATTTTTTTCGTGACTGCGACTTTGCGGCGGACACTTCGGACACTTTTGACACATTTTTGGGACCATTCACATTTACACAGCGATCGTTGCTATAAAATTGCACTGATTACTGTGTAAATGTGACTGGCAGGGAAGGGGTTAACACTAGGGGGCGCTGCAGGGGTTAATATGTTCCCTGAGTGAGTGATTCTAACTGTGGGGGGAGGGGACTCACAAGGGGAGGAGACCGAACCGTGTTCCTCTGTACTTGGAACACACCATCGGTCTCCTCGCCAGTGACAGGACGTGGAGCTGTGTGTTTACACACACAGCTCCACGGTCCTGCTGTTTTCCCGGGCAATCGCGGGTGCCCGGCGGACATCGCGGCCGCCGGGCACGCGCACCGGGTCCCGAGTGACGCCGCGGGCACGTGTGCGCGCCGTGGGTGGCGCGCGCGCGCGCCCCCTAGACAGCCGGGAATAGGAGGACGTCATATGACGTCCACCCAGGATGGCAGAGCCACCTTGTGGACGTCATATGTCAATGCACGGTATTGAAGTGGTTAAAAATTACCCCCATATGCCAGAAATGCTGCAGAAAGTGCGGGCCGTCTGTGCGCACTTTCGGCGTTCTCACCCTGCTGCTGTTTGCCTGTCAGCGCTGCAGCGTAACTTCGGCCTTCCCGCTCACCGCCACCACTTTTTTCGATTCGGCACTGCGTCGTTGTAACTGACAGTGGCGCGGTCGTGCAAAGTGGCTCCCAAACAAAATTGACATCCTTTTTTCCCCCACAAATAGAGCTTTCTTTTGGTGGTATATTTTTTGTGCTATAAACAAAAAAAGAGCGACAATTTTGAAAAAAAAAAAAGTTTTGCTATAATAAATACCCCCCAAAAATGTATAAAATTCCTCAGTTTAGGCCGATACGTATTCTTCTACATATTTTTGGTAAAAAAAAATCGCAAAAAGCGATTACTGATTGGTTTGCGCAAAAGTTATAGCGTTTACAAAATAGGGGATAGTTTTATGGCATTTTTATTAATATGTTTTTTTTACTAGTAATGGCAGCGATCATCGATTTTTATTTTGATTGCGACATTATGGCAGACACATCTGACATTTTTGACACATTTTTGGGACCATTGTCATTTATACAGCAATCAGTGCTATACAAATGCACTGATTCCTGTGTAAATGACACTGGCAGTGAAGGAGCTAACCACTAGGTGGCAGTATAGGGGTTAAGTGTGTCCTAGGAGAGTGTTGCTAACTGTGTGGGCGTGGCTGTGTTGTACACATCACTGATCTCAGTGATCAGTGACACTGTTGCTAGGCAGAACGGGAAGATGCTTGTTTACTTTAGAATCCCCCCGTTCTTCCTCCCCGTGAGACTATCGCGGGTATGCCCGTGGTGATCGAGTTTACAGGACCCACAATGGGACTCATGGAGGTCCTGACCGGCGTTTGCTGCCGGCAGTGTGCACACGATGGCACGGCGGCAAATTTAAAGGGACGTACTTGTACATCCATTTGCCTGTCCGTGCCATTCTGCCTACGTATATGTGCGTGCACCGGTCGGGAAGTGGTTAATTCCACTGATAGCGAGCTGTGAATCTCTGATTGCCAGCATCATTGCCAATGTGATTTCACAATCTAATGCCACAACAAGGATGTGCACATGCCAATGTACCTATTATAACTGCAAGGAACAAGTATCTCCAGACTTAATTAGCTAAAGGAAGTCTTGTAGGTAACAAGGAATGCATGCCCTTGAACATGAGCCATGACAACCAAAAACAAGAGTGATTGCAGGTAAAACCTTCAGGGTAGGGTGTGTAAGCCTCTTGATAACTTTCCAGATCTGCTTTCTCCAACAGTATTAGGCAACTTTTAATAGGTAATGCCAAACCCCTGGAGCATATCTCACAACAATAAACAAAATGGGTATAAATCAGTTATATGCCCATACTTTGGCCTTCGTTTTACAATATTTGAATGAGAATCCTGCTACAACTGATAAATAAATGACCAAATTTTAGATTCTTCAGCAAAACATTCTGGACCTAAATACCAGTCATGCCGTGTACACACGACCGGACTTTTCGACAGCAAAGTTCTGACAGAACAAATCCGTCGGACAATTTGATCGTGTGTGGGCTTCATCTGACCTTTTCTGTCAAAATCTTGAAACCAGTTCCTATCGAGAAAACTGCTCATCTGTATGCAGGTCCGACGGACCAACAACGACGCAAGGGCAGCTATTGGATACTGGCTATTGAACTTCCTTTTTCTAGTCCCGTCGTATGTCATCGCATTAAACGATCGGACTTTGGTGTGATCGTGTGTAGGCAAGTCCGTTTCAGCGGAACACCATCGGAACTGAAACTGAAAAGTCAGTCGAAAAGTCTGTCCGAGTTCATTCCAATGGAAAGTCTGGTCGTGTGTACGCGGCATTAGGATAAACAGGTAATGCATGACTACAGTCTATGACCTGTACAATTGGATTTCTGGTAACAGTACTTATGCGTGCTTATTGGAGGAAGTGAATCGGAATCATCCTCTTTCTCATCTTCAACACTTTCAACACTCTCTACTGAGTTTTCTGGTGATGAAATTTCAATGTTTCTTGATGAACATTCCGTTTGTTCAATTTAACTTACAGGATTGTCTTCTGTAGCTGTCTCTATAGCATCCTCACTTGTTTCTAATGCCGCGTACACACGATCGGACTTTCCGGCGGACTCAAGTCCGCCGGACAATCCGACCATGTGTGGGCAGCGGCGGACTTTTTCTTCCCAAAAGTCAGGTGGACTTAGAAAGAAGTTTTGACTCAATCCAGCCGTCTGTGTGCTAGTCCGCAGGACTTTTAAAATGAACGGACTTGCCGACACACAGTCCCAGCATCCTCCGGGACTGGGATATCATAAGGGGGCGGGGTCACCATTTGACATGAGCCAGTGACCCCGCCCCTTGTCCCTATATAAGTGGCCGCGCAACACGTCTCGGCCATTACAAGCGGAGACATCGTTGTGTCAACATCGGGAGAAGAAAGAAGAAGAAGAAGCAGAAGAAGCAGAAGGCAACAGCGACAGCAGACCGGGCCAAGGCTAGTAAAGGAGGTGGAAGAAGAAATCGGAGGCTCGGCAAGAAGAACTGAAGAGCTGGACAAGACCCCAAAGTCGGAAGAAAAAAACTTGTGTTGTGTTTTTTATTTACACATTTTTCACCAGGTGAATGGGTAGGGGTACATCGTACCCCATACTCATGCACATAGGGTGGTGGGCCGGTATCTGGGGGCCCCCTTATTAAAGGGGGCTCCCGGATTACAATAAGCCCCCGCCCGCAGACCCCGACAACCAACGGCCAGGGATGTCGGGAAGAGTCCCTTGTCCTCATCAACATGGGGACAAGGTGCTTTGGGGTGGGGAGGCCGCAGGGCCCCCCTTCCCCAAAGCACCCCCCCATGTTGAGGGCATGCGGCCTGGTATGGCTCAGGAGGGGGGGCACTCCCTCGCCCCCACCCCCTTTCCTGACCGGCCGGGCTGTTTGCTCGGATAAGGGTCTGATATGGATTTGGGGGGGACTCCCACGCCGTTTTTTTCGGCGTAGGGACTCCCCTTTAAATCCATACCAGGTGACGGGGCTAGCGAGTTATAAGCTGGCTCAATACTTCTTGATGGTGGTTAGTCCAATCTATTGGATGATGGGAGGGAAGTTGACCTTTAAATTTTGGTATGGGTTCCTTTTTCTTTCTGGTCTGGTTAGCAGGTGCAGAAGTCAGATTAGGTTTTGAGTCTACTGAGAGTAAGTTGTAGAGAGGCTTTGCAATTCTGGAGAAATTTTGTATGTTGGGGCAGTAGTAGGAGATGAACCCCAATAATAATAGTTCTCCAACAGTCTATGGTCTTTTATCTCTCAATGCAAGTACAGGTGCAATCTCAGCTGGATCCATGGAATGGCCATCTTTTGACACAATTTTGCCCAGATCTGACTTTGTCTCTAACCGCTTACCGACCGGCTCACGCCGATATACGTCGGCAGAAGGGCACGTACAGGCACGTAAGGCTGTACGTTGGCCTTTAAGAAGTTGTTGGCGGGCACGCGCGCACCCGCCGTGACTTCCGTGAGTGTGATCGCGGGTCCCGCGGACTCGATGTCTGCAGGGATAACGGCAATCATCTCACGGAGAGGAAGAATGGGGAAATGCTGATGAAAACAAGCATTTCCCCGTTCTGCCTAATGACACTGACACTGATCACAGCTCCCTGTAATCGGGAGCGGGGATCAGTGTCGTGTCACACATAGCCCCTCCCCCCACAGTTAGAATCACTCCCTAGGACAAACTTAACCCCTACAGCGCCACCTAGTGGTTAACTCATTCACTGCCAGTCACATTTACACAGTAATCAATGCATTTTTAATTGCACTGATCGCTGTATAAATGTGCATGGTCCCAAAATCCCGCCAAAAGTGTCCGATGTGTCTGCCATAATGTCGCAGTCACGATAAAAATCACTGATCGCTGCCATTACTAGTAACAAAATATTATTAATAAAAATGCCATAAAACTATCCCCTATTTTGTAACTTTTGCCAAACTACTCAATAAACGCTTATTGCAATTTTTTTTAACAAAAATATGTAGAAGAATACGTATCGGCCTAAACTGAGGAAAACAAATGTTTTTAGATATTTTTTGGGGATATTTATTATAGCAAAAAGTAAAAAATAATGTTTTTTTTGTTTATAGCGCAAAAAATTAAAACCGCAGAGGTGATCAAATACCACCAAAAGAAATCTCTATTTGTGGGGAAAAAGGGACGTCAATTTTGTTTGGGAGCCCCATCGCAAGTCCGCGCAATTGTCAGGTAAAGCGACGCAGTGCTGAATCACAAAAAGTGCTCTGGTCTTTGGGCAGCCAAATTGTCCCGGGCTTAAGTGGTTAAAATGCTCACATTTTCTGGCTGTTAGTTTAACTCCATGTTGTTGATAACATTGAAGTACTAACCGTACATGTTCCAAGTGGTCATGGAATGATTTGCTGTGGGCCAGATTGTCATCTGGTCGACCCAGATCCACCCAGCGTGCCATTGAGAGCCTGAGCCAACCGCTCCCGCCCCTTCCCCAGCCTGTCACTCCCGTGATCAGCAGCCTTATGGTCCCTCAGTTCTTGGACTTAGACAGCTGCAGCATCACAACAATGCCGAAGCATGGAGATGGGTTTGCATGTTTTTTTTTTTTCAGAACCCAACACTTCTCCTTCAAGTGGCTTAGCAAAGTAAATGTCATCCAGTTAAGGTTTAGATTTACTCTAACGGTGTCTTGGGCAACAGGCTTTTTCTATATGTAATGAGATCATGCATAGGGGCAAAAATATGTTGACATTTACATTGTGCTTGACAGTAGTGATGCGGCAGTCACTCCTGTCAGTCAGCAAGAAGCTAGAGAACTGAGCAGGGCAGATAACAAGCCACTAACCCCATGCAATAAGCCTTCATTTCCAGGTGAATGTTGGCATGTCCCTAGGTTTAAAAATCTCATTAGGGAATTATAGTTTCCCAGCCAAAAGTTAGGCTTCATCTAATTTTTGGCTTTACTGTATACTAAATAATATACTAAGAACCAGAGCCAGATTGACTTTGGGGGGCCCTGGGCACTTAAGGTCGGGGGGCCATTATTCACAGAGTTGGTTTACTTTCTTAATGATAGCTACACATTTATATAAAGCATGACACAACATCATGCTGAGGTCACACATGCCCACAAACATGCAGTCACAGTGTTCTATATGTGGTTTGCTTGTGCCGCCAGTATTTCTATTGTATTTTCAGACGACAACTCTACTGATTAAACAAAAATCGTACGATCTGGTATCGTACAAGAAAAATGTTCGTGTTTGTCAGATCGGATAATATTGGATGAACTGTCGTGATCAGCTCACAAAAGCTTTGTACTAACGATCAGATTATTGTACGATCGATTCGAAATCTGTATTTTTCGTCCAATTTTCAGATCGTGTGTGAGGGCCATGACCCAAAATAAATTATCCTGCTCCTGACGATCGCAGTGATATGTTAAATGTACCCGTAGTACAGCCCAGAAACAATAGTGCACATTTTGCTTTTTCCTATGCTACCTACAATAAAACACACTGACACTAATATAAAAAAAAAAATCCGGGGCGTGGCTTGGCCGTTCTCGGAGATGGCCGCTTGAATCCTGAGCTCCCATCGCCACAGGACTAACTACTTGCCTAACGAGGTTATTTTCGCATCCACACGCTGTACCGCTATGGGAACTGCTTCCCGACAGGCATCGGCTTCCCGATCCCGCTCTCCCTGCGCTCAGGACGGGACTCTGAGCCAGAATATACCGGAGATGTTCCGAAATCAAAGGAACAATGCGGCATCTTCCCGCCATGGCTCCTTTCAGAACCACTCACAAGCCTCACCTCCGCTCATCCTGGCTCCCCTCATGTCGGACACCACCTCACCCCCTGCTCCGCAAGGCTTGCCGACACAGGGAGGACTGACTAACCCTTCCAACTCCCAAATCAACATCCAGGACCTTCGCTCAATTGCCGCCGACATTAAAGATACCCTCTCGGCGGCCATTTCGGAGCTTCGCATCGACATCCACGCGCTGTCTGACAGGATTCAGACGGTGGAAAAAATCGCTGACAGGCAAGAAATAGTGCTCCGCAGAGCCACCAGAAAAATTGATTCCCACACCCTCCAGATGAGGGATATGCAAAGGCATTTAGAAGACCTCGACAATAGAGGAAGACGCCACAATCTAAGGGTCAGAGGTATGCCAGAATCCGTTGAGGGCGACCAGATCCCCTCAGCCATCACTAGGCTTTTCAACGAAATCCTAAACAGACCTCCGCAGACTGTCATTACTATGGAGCGCATCCACAGGGCCCTGAAACCGAGAGGAAGAGACACCGATCCCCCTAGGGATATTGTCTGCTGCCTGGTGGACTACAAGATCAAAGAAGATATTCTACGCCAGGCACGGAGCAGACCTCAACTCTCATTCGATGCTGCACCTATTCAAATATACCAGGATCTCTCGGGCATTACCCTGCAACACCGCAGAGACCTGAAACCCCTATTGGAAACATTGTGTGGACAGGGGATAATGTACAAATGGAAATTCCCCTTCTGCCTCTCCGCCACACATCTCGGACGCACAGCACTCCTGAAAGTACCGGAAGACCTACCCCACTTCTGTAACACCCTCGGCATCCATCTTGTGGATGTCCCCAATTGGTATGCCCCCTTCCGTCACTCCGTGGTCAAAATGGATAAGCCCCAGGAGGAACCGATGGACTCTCAAGACAGCAGACGCCGCCGGAGGAGATCCCCTTCGGGACATAGACGTCACGGCACTCTGAGTCCCACCACGCCGCCAAACTCCAGGAGAGCCCGCAGGGACCACTGAACCTACACAATTGGTCTCCGTTACTCAGCTGTAATAGCACAAAGTTTACTGAACGGGACTCTGCTCAGTTATGTTTATTCCAAGGAATACACCGTGCTCAGTTACACAGCCGACGAACATTTTGTTTTTTGATTTTTGACTTTTTGACTTTTTATTTGTTCGTTCATCAGCCCTCCCGGGCCATACAGTTTCACTGGAATCGACTGTTATACCCTCAGCACAGAAATCTCTCACTGACCACCTATTACATGCATCAGCCGCAACTACTGCTCTACACTACAACCCCCAAGATTCCCTGCGTGTATATCACACAGTGGGTCGCGATGACGCAATCACACGGCACGCTTTCTTCCGATTCTCCCTAGCTGTTTACGGAAGTCTGGAACACATCACACAACCACCGGACCGATCACCTCAGTTTCCTCCGAAGATCTCGGCTCTAGAGGATTGCGTACAGGGACACTCTTCTGTTCACCCGACGCCTCCATCACACCGGATTCTACACTCCTAGATGACATCTGGAAGAGCAGGTAAACTTTCTACCCTAGTACCCGCTTCCGGAGCTCCAAGTTCTTACCCTATAGCAGGTAACCTCACAGAGTGGACAAACTGAACAGCCGGTAGACAGGGACGGGAATGCTACACAAGCTAAGCAAGGACTTCCCTCTCACACCACTATCGGGGCATAACCCAGCAATTATTCACGGTCAATGTGATCTGCATAGGACAAATGTGTATGCTCCCCCACGAAATCCCCCTACCTGCCCCTTGAGGCCTATGTCCTCCACAGCGGTGGATCCGAACTACACTTCCCACATCTCCTTGCAAAGATCTTACGCTGCCTGCGTCAATGACAACACTAAACAGGGCAGACCCTGATATTTGCAGGATAACAGAATCAATCGGCTGACCACTCGCATTGCACATCTCACCGGTCCCCCTTTGTGACTCTGATTTTACCTGATAATAGGCGACGATGCCCATCAGCTCATCCAACTTCTCCACACCACTGAACAACATGCTTCTCCACAGACCACAAGCCGCCCGGACACTAAGTCATACCCCATACCCATGGAAAGGCCCCAAGAACTCTTTTCACCAACCCTTGAAAGAGACTGCTCACAGTACGGAAGGATGGACCGGCCTCACGAGCAAGATTGCAAACACATAACTATTACCTATGCTACGATGTGATTCCTCATTCAGGTGATATTTGTCATGTTTAATCTACAGGTTCGGGACTTTTTCAAACCTTTTGTTTACTTTTTCTTATTTTTTCTCTTTCGTTAATATGCAATGTATTCACGACATGCCTACACACTCCTATGCATACATATGTCACACCTACCCGATACCCCTCTGGCTCTGGAGGTGTGCTCCCCACCACACACTAGGTGGTGTCCTCACCCCCAGACCCTCTGACCTAAATCTACTACAATATTGTTAGTTGTATTCTCTCACATGCATGCAGAAACGACTACTGTCTAAGGCCCACTAAACCCTCCTATGCCTGCGGTTACTCTGATCCTACTCACTCTTCCTAATGGTCTCAACTGTACATTCGCTACCTCCTCCATCAACGATCAAACTCCCTGTGGCGACGGGACATTTTATGTGTCTTCTTCACACTCCCTTCGGCGTTCGTCTTGAGCCAACCCCCACACGGTGGCAGACAGTGGCTCGGGTAATATACAGGTTTTACCCGTTCCGCCTATGCACTGTACACTCTAGATCCGATCCCACATCCGAGGAAATCCGAAAGACCCACCTCCTCGTAGTGATCCCCCCCTTTGGTCGATATTCTGACCACTTACTTCCCCACTGGACCTACTCTCACCTACTGAGACCCCCCTATTTCTATTTCTATCCCTAACTCCCCCATTCCCGGATGGCGGCTGCTATTGACCCCACCCTGGCTGGTTACCCTACCCCACCTTCCTCTACAAGACTTAAATTATGCTCCATGAACATTCGAGGGCTTAATACCCCTGAGAAAAGATCACAACTATTGTACACCCTACATAAACACAAAACACACATAGCCCTGATTCAAGAGACCCACTTTAGAACAGATACTTTGCCCAAACTCTAAAATCACAACTTCCCATTGGCCTACCATGCCACGAACAATACCGCAAAATCTAAAGGGGTGTCAATCCTAATCTCCAAAAATTGCCCTATACAAATTACTGCAACACAGAGCGACGATCAAGGTAGGTTCCTCTTCCTTAAAGGTTCGTACCTGAATAGGCCAATAACAATTGCAAACATATATGCCCCTAATTCCCAACAGGTAACATTTTTTCGTAAAACCCTACATCAACTGACCGCTTTCAAATCCGGGATTCTAATCTTAGGTGGAGACTTCAATGTCCCTCTGACCCCCTCCTTAGATACCTCTAATGGCTCATCCAGCATGCCATCGAGCTATCAAGACCCAATTGAGCAATCTAACCCTTCACGACACATGGCGTACCCTAAACCCTAACGTTAAAGATTTCACTTTTTTCTCCCCTCCACACAAAAAATATTCCAGGATCGATCACTTTTTCCTCTCCCAGAATGACCTGACCTCCCTCACTGCAGCAACAATTGAACCGATGTTGCTCTCCGATCACCATCCAATAACCATGACCTTGACACTCCCATCAACCCGCCCCAAAAAAACAATATGGCGTCTAGACGACTCCCTTTTGATGGACCTAGATAACTCGACAGCCATAACCAAAGTACTATCCCACTACTTTGACGAGAATGTGTCGGAAGACACCTCGCCCACGACCGTTTGGGCTGCACACAAACGTGTTGTAAGGGGAGAACTCCTTTCACTAACTGCCAGAAGAAACAAGCTTAGGAAAACACGCATAGATGATCTGTCCGCACGGGCACACAAGCTCTCTCTAGCCGCCAAATGCTATACCGATCTGTTGCAAGCAAGGGAAGATCTCCTAACAGAACTGCAAAAAACGCTGAAAAGAAAATATGCACTTAGTCAGAAAATCTTTTATGAATTTGGCAATAAGGCAGGTAAATTACTAGCGAGAGCACTCCAAATTAAACAAGCTGCCCACACAGTCCACACCATTAAAACCCCTGCTGGTAAAGCCCTGGTCACTACAGAAGAAATATGCAACCAATTTGTCCAATACTTTTCGAAGTTATACAACCTCCCCAATCAGACATCCAATAACCCTACTCCGGACCAGACTAAAGCCATAACCGACTTTTTATCCCAATACGGCCCTCCTCCTCTAACGGAAGACTTGAAACCTGACTTAGACTTGCCCATCTCCACGGCGGAAGCATTAACGGCTCTAAAACAACTAAAGACGGGTAAAAGCCCGGGCCCCGACGGTCTCACGGCCAATTATTACAAATCTTTTTCAGCTACTCTCATCCCCCACTTCATATCCGCATTTAATGATCTCACGACCTCCCCACGAGCCACCAAGGACATCCTAGAAGCACATATCACCCTTATCTCCAAACCTGGCAAAGACACTACAATGGTTTCCAACTACCGCCCCATATCACTTCTTAATGTAGATGTGAAACTTTATGCCAAAATCATAGCCAATCGTATACTCCCCCTTCTCCCCACTCTAATCTCGGCGGACCAAGTCAGGTTCATCCCTGGCAGGGAGGCTATACCCTAAAAGCCATCAATGTACATCACTGGTTAACGACAACCTCTTCTCCGGGCTTCCTTCTTTCTTTAGATGCTGAGAAGGCGTTCGACAGGGTGGCATGGGACTACATGACTACTACACTACAAGCATTGGGATTTCCTCCACGCTTGCTTAGCATGATCCTTGCACTATACTCCACCCCCACTGCTAGAATCAGAGTCAATGGCCAATTGTCGAACGCCTTCTCCATCGCCAATGGTACCCGTCAGGGCTGCCCACTCTCCCCCCTCATCTTCGTTCTCACCCTTGAACCACTCCTGCGCAGGCTAAGGGTCAACCCGGACGTAAAGGGAATCTCCATCCATGATGAACATTACAAATTGGCTGCCTATGCAGATGACATCCTGTTATTTCTCTCCGACCCGGTCACCACTATACCCAACCTCCTCAAAGACTTCACATTATTTAAAAATATATCGAACCTTCAAATAAACTTTGAAAAGTCGACAGCCCTTAATGTCACCCTTCCAAATACCCTAGTATCCCAATGCAAACATAATTTCCCCTTCAAATGGGATTCACGTGCTTTAACGTACCTAGGTATTAAAATCCCCACCAAGCTAGCAGACCTTTACTCCGCTAACTTCCTTCCAACATTGCAGAAAATCCAAGGAGATCTGCAAGGCTGGCACACTGGCCGCTTCTCCTGGTTCGGTAGAGCCTCAGTCCTAAAGATGAATGTCCTCCCCAGTGCTATATCTTATGCAAGCTATCCCCATAAAACTCCCACCCTCCTTCTTTGCCTCATATAGGAAAATGTGTAGGACTTTCCTCTGGTCCTCCAACACCCCTAGAATAAGCTGGAATAGACTAACCACTCCGAAAACCTCAGGCGGGATTGGCCTCCCGGATATCCGAAAGTATCACTGGGCATGCCACCTCACCAGAATAGTGGACTGGCATGTCCACGCACATACTAAGGCTTGGGTACGCCTTGAAAGTGCTTACGGCCCAATGCCGACCTCTCACCTACCCTGGATCCCCCGTAGACTCATACCTACTACTTACTCGACACACCCACTAATCGGCCCCACTATACAGGTCTTTCACCAGGCTGGCAGACTGCTAGATATAGCCCCCCCTCCTGGACCCATGACCCCCCTGAACCAGAACCCAGACTTCCCACCAGGTCTATACACTTATAACCAACAAACACCCCTCTCGGACGTATCACTCAGAGCCCGACAGCTCTTCCACAATGGGTCTCTACGCCCACATGCAGACTTCCCACAAATTCTTCCGGAACTACATATACCCCTCTTTAATTATTTTCAGATCAGACACTACATCTATCACACACAACCACTTGCCCGCTGGCACAGGAAACTCACACCATTCGAGGATATATGTGATAGATCTGAACCCCAAAAACACCTTATATCAGAAGTGTACAAACTTCTCTTTTTTAAAGAAAACCCGAACAAAACCCAACAACACCAGTGGGAATCCGAACTAGCTACAGATATCTCAGATCGTGACTGGGATAATATCTTTGAACACATGCATAAAGGATCCGTAAACGTTTCCGCACAGGAGAATAGATACAAATTATACTCAAAATGGTACAGGACCCCAGACATACTGCATAAATGCTACCCAGGTATTCCCTCAATATGCTGGAGATGTAACAGTACCAATGGATCAATGCTCCATATATGGTGGGATTGCCCCCTGATACAGCCCTTTTGGTCAGCCATACACAAACTAATTACCGACATTACAACTTATTCTCCAGACTTCTCCCCAGCCCAATACTTACTTCACCACACACCTATACCGCAATCCTCATATAGAAGATCACTTGCCCTACACCTCATCAACGCCGCCACCATGTGCATTCCAACTCACTGGCGAACTACTACAATCCCCACCGTCACAGAATGGATTGATAGAGTAGACAGGGTCGCTGAAATGGAAAAACTCATCCACCAGGCCAAGGAAATCCCAAACAAATACCACATTACATGGGCCTGTTGGTCACATTTCAGGAACCCCATAGGAAATGGTACCTCTCAACCCACTGGAGTCACATAAACAGTCACCTCTAAAAGGTATCTCGCTACGCTGATAGATCACGTAACTGTCTCACCCCCTCCCCCCCTCAACCCCCTGCTTAAGGTCTTGAACTACACCCACCTCTACTTCAATGCTCGACCATACCATGCCAGGAATATTAAGCTTCAACATGATCCTCCTACCTCCTGAGTCGTCGCAACTCCCACAAGGGCTCCTCTGACACACCTCAGTAACATACCGTGGATATGAAGCACAGCACTCAAGCTCCTTCCGTCACCTCACCCATGCACAGCTAGTTCCCCACGGGGGTGCATGGTTGTGGTGACACTGCGTCACGGTTAGGTTTTCTACATGACTCCCCACAACGCCCCTCCTCCTGTACGATCCAACACTCTACTTCTGCTAGCCACCCCATGCCTTTCCTACTCCATGGCTACACCGACTTAGCCCCATTGTTCTTTTTATCAATCTTCTCCCTATCTGTACCTAATCATCCCATAGGTAGCCTTTGTCTGAACCAAAGCAATGATAGCAAATCTCTGATCCACGTTACTTTAGTTCCAATATTGGTACGGTTATGTTTTTTGTTCTTACTATTATTCACTGTTAACTATTTGGCAATTGAAGGTCTTTTGTAAACTTTCATTTCTGTATTGTATACGAACTTCAATAAAATCTTATTGTAAAAAAAAAAAAAAAAAAATCCTGACCCAAAAAATTGACCCTGACCTTTGACCTTGACCCAAACACTAAACTAATCTAGGTATTTTTATTTTTTTGTATACATTTTTTTTTCTGCACACACTTATATTTTCTCTGCAATGACAGAGAAAGATACAATGTATCACTCTCATCCATTCACAGAGACAAAAAACATGGGGACGGGCTTTAAAGTGACTGATCACTGTGATAGCCAGTCAGAGGCTATCATATCGATCAGGTGACCTGGAATCGGACATTCCAGGTCCCGATCATTAGAACAGAGCCCGGGGCCTCCCAGCACAAAGGGAGATAAGCAAATATGGCCCCACGGAAAAAAAACCACTTCAGTGGGGCCGCATATTTGTGTCACATCGATACCAAAGGGTTAATTAAACTGTTCACCACTGGCCATACTCTCACCAATGCTGCATGATAAGGTACCTTTTTTGTCTGTCTTGAGATCAGAAGAATTGCTGGGCCCAGGGGTGACCAGGGCCACCGCCCAGGAGAAAAAAATGGCTTCCCTGCTCCTTATATCCTTAAGCCTCGTACACACAATCGGATTTTCGGCATGGAATTGTGTGATGACAGACTGTTTGCCTAAAATCTGACCGTTAGTACGTTCCATCAGACAATTGTTGGCCAACTTTCCGCCAACAAATGTTGGATAGCAGGCTAGTATCTGTTGTCATATTTTGTCAGATTTTCCTATCGTGTTTACACAAGTCCATCACACAAAAGTCCAAAGTACAAACATGCATGCTTAGAATCAATGCTCACCAAACACGACATTAGCAGAAGGTGCCCAAAGGGTGGAGCTTAAGAGCTGAAATTCCTGCGTAGTACGTCACTACGTTCGTGTTTGTTGACCGACAATTGTGTGCCGTTTGTATGCAAGACAAGTTCCCGGGAAAATGCCCTTCGGACAAAACTCTGAGGCTCTGTTGGCCAACACTCCGATCGCGTGTACGAGGCTTAAAGCCTCGTACACACGTTCGGATTTTCTGCAGACAAAACCTCTGACTTTTGTCCGAAGGCGTGTGCCTGGATTTTGTATTGCATACAAACGGTACATGATTGTCAGCCAACAAACATGAACGTAGTGACGTACTAGACGTACTAGGAGCCGAAAAAATAGGAAGTTAAATTGTCAGGCGCCACCCTTTGGGCTCCTTCTGCTAATTTCGTGTCAGTAGAAGTTTGGTGAGTGTTGATTCACACTTTTTAGTTCATACTTTTCAGTTTGTATCTGAACGGCCATTCGTCAACCAGCCATGTTGCGGATCGGAGGAGATAACGTGTTATTTATTATTGGCCTTGGAGTTATTGCTTTGACCCAAGTCCAGTCCAGGAACAGGAGGAGGAGGATTTCTTGGACCAAAAATTGGTTGCTTTATTAATCGTCACCAATTAGGTCATATGCCTTTGCTGCGGGAGCTCCAGGAGAATAATCCGGATGATTTTAGGAATTATCTCCTGATGACGGACCCCTGCTTTCACCAACTCTTGGCATTGTTGACCCCCTATATTAAGATGCAGGACACATGCATGAGGCTTTTATTTTATTTTTTGGTTGAATAATGATTTGATTTGGTATAATTTCTATATTTTTGGATGCATAGAATGCACTTTTTGGTTAAGTTCTATTGGCAGATAGCATGTCTAATATTATTTAGTTTTCTTTTTTAATGCACAATAAATAAATTGTAGAGAATAATACTTGGCTGTGTGTTTTACTTCAAATGACAGTTTGGGAGTCGGCAGTTACATTTTAAAAAAATACAATGTAAAATTAACAAGGGACACCAACATATTTGTATCTTTGATCCTAAAAACAACGGGATAATGGTGTTGTGGTAACTTGCACACACACCACCATTCTCGTCATTTATCGATGACTGCTACAATAGATCAATTAAAAACATATCTCCACGCACAAGAACACTGAAAATAACTGGCTTTAATTGTACAGACTGAAAATACTCTGTAATGCAGAAAATGCCTTTTAAAGAATATAGCAGTAAGAAACTCCCTACAACTTTTCTTTTGACAAACTCGATAATATCTTCGTAGGACAAAGTATTTAAAAGTTCTGATTCAATGGCAAGTAAAGCTAAACTGATCGGTCTGGTTGCTATAGGTTAATGCACATCATTACCACTCACTGAGCAGTGAAGCAATCCCAAATAATTGAGCAAGTAAAGCAGCACATTAATACACATACTACAGGAGAGGGTCAGAGAGTGCAGACATACTGCAGGAGATTACCAGAGACTGTGGATATACTTACTGCACAAGATTACCAGACTGTGGACATACTGCACAAGATTCTAAGAGACTGCGGACATACTGCACAAGATTATAAGAGACTGCGGACATACTGCATACAATTATAAGAGACTGCGGACATACTGCACAAGATTATAAGAGACTGCGGACATACTGCACGAAATCATAAGAGACTGCGGACATACTGCACGAGATTACCAGACTGCAGACATACTGCACGAGATTACCAGACTGCAGACATACTGCACAAGATTATAAGAGACTGCGGAAATACTGTATGAGATTACCAGACTGTGGACATACTGCACAAAATTATAAGAGACTGCGGACATACTGCACAAGATTATAAGAGACTGTGGACATACTGCATGATATTATAAGAGACTGCGGACATACTGCATGAGATTATAAGAGACTGCGGACATACTGCATGAGATTACCAGACTATGGACATACTGCATGAGATTATAAGAGACTGCGGACATACTGCATGAGATTACCAGACTGGGGACATACTGCATGAGATTATAAGAGACTGCGGATATACTGCATGAGATTACCAGACTATGGACATACTGCACGAGATTATTAGAGACTGCGGACATACTGCATGAGATTACCAGACTGGGGACATACTGTATGAGATTATAAGAGACTGCGGACATACTGCACAAGATTATAAGAGACTGTGGACATACTGCACGAGATTATAAGAGACTGCGGACATACTGCACAAGATTATAAGAGACTGTGGACATACTGCACGAGATTATAAGAGACTGTGGACATACTGCACGAGATTATAAGAGACTGCGGACATACTGCACGAGATTACCAGAAAAAAGAGGCCAGGTGCGCCAAACTAAGTGCAGTATATAAAATACCAAAGCCAAATGGCTATTCACAAAAGCAGAGTGAATACAGGCTTATAATGGATAATCCAGAGGGGAGGTGCTTTAACGGGCCCCAATGACAGCTTTGCAGAGAGAGTGCACAGAGGACACAGGAGGCTGTATTTGCGTGCTAGCTAGCAGAGAGGGGGTGGGGCCGGGAGCTCTACTCGGAAAGAGAGTGGCTGTAGTTAGAGCAGTGATCGGAGTGGGCGCATCAGTGGAGCTTCTGACGCGCCCACTCTGATCACTGCTCTAACTACAGCCGTTCTTTTGTGAGCATACAGGCTACATGGGGCGGAGTCAGCGTGTCAGCGGAGCTCCCGGCCCTGCCCCCTCACTGCTGGCTAGATCGGGAATACAGCCGTCATCGGGGCCCCAATTCACAAGTAGCACATGCCGCCCCTGTCACCACTGCCGCCCAAGGCCTAGCCTCGGTGGCCTTGTGGGAAATCCGGCCCTGACTGGGGCGGTGCGCTTGCGGGACGTTAGAAAAAGTCCTGCAAACAGAATCTTTGGGGCAGTTTGGGAGCTATGTATACCATTCATTTCAATGGGCAGCGCTTTCGAAGTGCCTAAAAAGAAGTGCTGCAACATGGGCATTTTTAACCCCTTCTTTGGCCGCTAGCGGGGGTGAAAAGCGCCCCGTTAGTGGCCGAAAAGCGCAGTTAAAACGAGCGGCGCTTTGCCGCTAATGAACAGGAGGCCCCGGTGTGAAAGGGCTCTAAGTGCTTATTTCCTTCCCAACTCCCTTTAATTATGATTTGAACATTGACCTGGCATCACATGTCTGTTTGATATTAGAACTGGATATGGAGCCATTACAGCATTGTAATCAGTATTCACACCTGTGCGCTTGCGGGACGTTAGAAAAAGTCCTGCAAACAGAATCTTTGGGGCAGTTTGGGAGCTTTGTATACCATTCATTTCAATGGGCAGCGCTTTTGAAGTGCCTAAAAAGAAGTGCTGCAACATGGGCATTTTTAACCCCTTCTTTGGCCGCTAGCGGGGGTGAAAAGCGCCCCGTTAGTGGCCGAAAAGCGCAGTTAAAACGAGCGGCGCTTTGCCGCTAATGAACAGGAGGCCCCGGTGTGAAAGGGCTCTAACTGCTTATTTCCTTCCCAACTCCCTTTAATTATGATTTGAACATTGACCTGGCATCACATGTCTGTTTGATATTAGAACTGGATATGGAGCCATTACAGCATTGTAATCAGTATTCACACCTGTATTACCTGGAATATTATTACTACTGTTTTTAACACCCTGATTTTATAATGAGGTTAATGAAATGTAATTTTTAAATATCATTCACTTATGTGGATCAACACGTAAATAAATTTGCAGAGATATTTAGCCATTGGTGTCATGTGAACATTATTTTGGAACAATGATGAATATGTAATTTGGTTTATCATGAATATTCTGCTGGTAACATTCTGCTGAGCGAGGTGTGGTGACTAGATGCCGATGCTATATTAGAGTACTTTTGATTATATTTAGGAATATATCACTGGTATCCAGGATTAACATTTTATCATTGGTTATTTCTGAATTTTTTAGAACTAATAAATATTGATGTATTATGTTGGAATCTGCATTGCGTTCTCAATGCCCTACCCTTTCGGGTATTTTTTGTACTTGCAGGGTCTTAAAAGGGATAAAGCATAGCATAGAGAAATATGTATTATTGCAGAGATGTGTCCTTTTTTTTTTTTCATTTTGCCCTGCAATACACTTTAATTATATTAATAGCTCAAAAGTAACTAGCCATGGAATAAAAATATGTTTATTTTCAGACTTAACCTTGTTAACAAAAAAATATGGAAAATAGGCCAGCCTCCTTAAATTCTGACACCCAATATTGCTTTTCCATAAACCCTAACCCGGTTTGTCTTCTGTTTTCCTGACAGCTTACTCCATCATAACAAACCTCTTTTAGCTTATTTATGTGCATAGTGCACACTGCTTTATAGGCATTATTTTCTAACTATCTCTTCTAGGAATGATGCTTTTGCATGTTACTGGCTGGCACATCCAACGATCTGTTGGAGGAGCTGTGGGATTGTTTTCAGCTCTTATGCCGTTTACACACGACCAGACTTCGACGGACTTCCGGAGGACTTTTCAATGGAGTTTCGACTGAGTTATGTCAAATCGGGCTTGTCTACAAACAATAACACCAAAGTCCGACGGATTCGACCGTGATGACGTACGACCGGACTAGAATAAGGAAGTTCATAGCCAGTAGACAATAGCTGCCCTAGCGTCGGTTTTCGTCCGTCGGACTAGCATACAGACAAACAGATTTTTTTGACACAGAAAGATTTGAAACATGTTCTAAATCTAAAGTCGGTCTGATTTTTCAACAGCAAAGGTCCGATGAAGCCCACACACGGTCGAATTGTCAGACGGATTTGTTCCGTCAGACCTTTGCCACCGAAAAGTCCGGCCGTGTGTACACAGCATTAAAGTTTCACTCTCTTGCTGACTCATGGATGTGTCATGATCTATAAAGTGAGTTGTTGTATTGAGCGCCAGATACCATCTTTTATTGCTGTCTTCTAGGAATGACAATGACTAAATCTTATCTTGACACTGAACCCAAGGCAAACAGCTAAATACACAGAATAAATAAATATATGCGAGTTACTTTTACCTGTCAAAGGATTTGTATGTGTCCAAACAGTCATGAGATTTACACAGCTCTTTCACACAACACATCACTGTCTGTCGGGGCAGCAGAACTGATTTTTTTCTGGTACAATTAGGTAACACTTACAGGTCTTGTCCCTCCCCCAGCCTGTGACTGGATAGTGAAAGGAGAAGCAGCAGACTGATGAGCTTATCTCTCTGTCACTTTGCTGTTTCCTCGTACCAGCATGCTGGACAGGGTCGCCCGAAACTCTGAGAGGCTGTGATCATGTGAAGAATGAGGATAGCCACTTCTGCAGTAAATTTGCAGAGTTCCTCCACAAGATGTTTTGTCCCACATCACTACATATTTGTGCTGATGTATGTGTTGCATTCGGAGGGACATACAGAGCCATTGCCCACTCCACCAGTCCAACATATATCTGTTACTTCACTCCCAGTAAGAGACTGGATGCCCACCGAGCACATAGCAGGCCCCCATGTGTGCTCATTAAATCTTTCCTCCCCATACCTCAGGTCTTAGATCTATGTAACGCTAGTCCGCTCAAAGGAGATGGACAGCTAGTGAGGGAGTCAGAGTACCAACACCCTCTCTACCAGAGGACCTGTCACCTAACCAGGTGTTCTTCCATATGGTTAGCTATGAAAACTACTTTCTCTTCCTTGCCTTGTGAGTTAACCTTATGTAGTGGTGTTACACATACCCCATTGTGCTATTACACACCCAGGTTCTTTAGGAATACTCCAAGACCCGACAAGCACCCCTTTGAATAACTTCAGATCAGGCTCAATGCAGTGGCAACAACTTTACTGGAAGTTCAGTAAAACATATATGACATGCAATAATGTTCTCATCCTAACTACGAGAGATAGAAGGAATTCATTTTGAGCACACATGAGGTCTGGGCTAGTGCTGGGTGGAACTACATTATCTCACTGAGAGTGAGGTGATACAGGTATGCTTGACTGGTGTAGAGGGTACGGGCTCAGTGGTGTGTTCTAAATGCAACATACACTGAGGAAGGTGTGTAGTAACACGAGACAACATGTTTTACAGAGAGACTCTGTACATTTAACTATTGCACATAGTGTACGTCTCTAAGTCAGGGTACCGCCATAATGTTCGACCTAACTACGAGAGTATCAACATTTGCTGGACCCCGAACACCTTGATTCATGAAATACCACTAAACTCTTCCAACTTTTGGCGGCAACTTTATGTGCCATATAAAAATGTAAATACTATTACTTACATGAAGCTCACGTAATCAAAGATACTATCTTTTTGTATACCTTAAGGCACACATGTATAACAATTATGTTGAGTATCGTCATTACAAGCATGTTATGCCTTCACTTGTGCACACCATCCACTGCTGCCAGAATAGGGTTGGGGGGGAAGCAAGGAGCATTAAATCGAATATACTTTACATATACAATGCCATTTAAGAAGATCCAATGAGTTAAATACTGGTGTAGCGCCGGTACTTTTCATAAGTATGCGCTATGCATTTAAATTAAATTTTTGCTCAAAACTATAGTTGAGTTTTGGGGTTAATTGTGCTAGGTTATGCTTTGGCATCAGTTTGGCTGGGCTGTATTGAGGTTCTGCCTGGTCATAGGTGGGTGAGCACCTGTGACATGCTTAGAACGCAGTCTGGTTGGACGCATTGGGTACCAATCTCCTCTCAGAGCCAATCAGTGGGCACGGTCCCGCTTTGTGTTCTGGGAGAGGGTACTTAAGATGCTGAAGTCACGTGGTTCGGGGTTCCGGTCCAGACCAGCCCCGTAAGGGGTTCCGGTCCAGGAGTGTCTGCTGACTCCGTGGTCCTGGTCCTCCTGACCAGCCCCCAAAGGCCTTCATGGCCTGGGGTTCGGATCCATCCGTTTCTGAGCCTCGGAACTGGCTAGTTCGAGGCACAGTAACTGGAAGGAGGATTCTCAGGTGTTCCGGTGCCATCTCAGGTTTGGAGAGGCTCAGCAACTCTACATGCAACCAGGGGAGGACTCTTGAGAAGAGGGCTATGCATGAGGCTGGCTGCTCGGTAAGAGCCTGGAAGCTGAGCTGTAAGGACACTAATTGAATACACATTCTTACAGTATCGCCGGGCCGGCTGCAAGATACTGGTAATGTAAGAAAGTTCCTAACCTTATCCTTCAGTTACAACTAAGTTCCTGAGAGAGACTTTCGTGCTCATCTAAAGTTTCACAACCAAGTCTGTGGCAGAAACTTTGCTAAGCTAAAATCACTTGTTGCCTGCTAGATCTACGAACAAGGATTTATCCAACAGTTGAGTTATCCAGTTGCGAGTGGCTACTCCCTGGATCATCTAGAGAGAGGCATTTATTGAGTGTCAGTAGTTCCAAAGTGCCTGAGCTTCTATACCCTTGCCCTCTATTCCCAACTTAGAGACTGAGTTCTGTTCAACTGTTTTATGCAAATAAAAATCCTAACAAGGAATTCAGGTGTCGGTCTCTACAGTTACTGGGTATCAACCCTGGGAACCCCTAGACAAAAACAACGAGTTACGAGCTGGTGGCGGTAATTGGTAAGCCCAGAAAAATTCAACCACTCCTTCGGGGGTCAGTGCTACACTGGTAATGGTACTGGATTGGACATCTATTGTACACTAGATTCCTATATTATATTTGGTACAATGTATGCTCAGTAAATCTGTTTCACTGCATTTAAAGGCAGCTCACCTTCTTATCATCAAGTAATGTAATCTGTGAAAATAAAGGTGGCAGTTATATTAGGTAAATTAGTGCAAATGCTAAGATTAGCATACAGTATCTCACAAAAGTGAATACACCCCTCACATTTTTGTACGTATTTTAATATATATTTTCATGTGACAACACTGAAGAAATGACACTTTGCTACAATGTAAAGTAGTGAGTGTACAGCTTGTATAACAGTGTAAATTTGCTGTCCCCTCAAAATAACTCAACACACAGCCATTAATGTCTAAACTGCTGGCAACAAAAGTGAGAACACCACTAAGTGAAAATGTCCAAATTGGGCACAATTAGCCATTTTCTTTCCCCGATGTCATGTGATTTGTTAGTGTTACAAGGTCTCAGGTGTGAATGGGGAGCAGGTGTGTTAAATTTGGTGTTATCGCTCTTATACTGTTCACTGGAAGTTACCCATGGCACCTCATGACAAAGAACTCTGAGGATCTGAAAAAAGAATTGTTACTCTACATAAAGATGGCCTAGGCTATAAGAAGGTTGCAAAGTCCCTGAAACTGAGCCGCAGCACGATGGCCAAGAACATACAGCAGTTTAACAGGACAAGTTTCACTCAGAACAGGCATCGCCATGGTCGACCAAAGAAGTTGAGTGTTCCTGCTCAGTGTCATATCCAGAGGTTGTCTTCTGGAAATAGACGTATGAGTTCTGCCAGCATTGCTGCAGAGGTTGAAGGGGTAGGGGGGTCAGCCTGTCAGTGCTCAGACCATACACTGCACACTGCATCAAATTGGTCTGCATGATTGTCTTCCCAGAAGGAAGCCTCTTCTAAAGATGATGCACAAGAAAGCCTGCAAACTGTTTGTACTGGACTGGACTGGAACCATGTCCTGTGGTCTGACGAAATAAGAGATAAACTTATTTGGTTCAGATGGTGTCAAGCGTGTGTGGTGGCAACCAGGTGAGGAGTACAAAGACAAGTGTGTCTTGCCTACAGTGAAGCATGGTGGTGGGAGTGTCATGGTCTGGGGCTGCATGAGTGCTGCTGGTACTGGGGAGCTACAGTTCATGGAGGGAACCATGAATGCCAACGTGTACTGTGACTGAAGCAGAGCATGATCCCCTCTCTTCGGAGACTGGGCCACAGGGCAGTATTCCAACATGATAACGATCCCAAACACACCTCCAAGATGACCACTGCATTGCTAAAGAAGCTGAGGGTAAAGGTGATGGACTGGCCAAGCATTGCTCCAGACCTAAACCCTATTAAGCATCTGTGGGGCATCCTCAAACAGAAGGTGGAGGAACGCAAGGTCTCTAACATCCATCAGCTCCGTGATGTCATCATGGAGGAGTGGAAGAAGACTCCAGTGGCAACCTGAGAAGCTCTGGTGAACTCAATGCCCAAGAGGGTTAAGGCAGTGCTGGAAAATAATGGTGGCTACAGAAAATAGACACTTTGGGTCCAATTTGGATATTTTTACTTAGGGGTGTCCTGACTTTTGCTGCCACCGGTTTAGACATTAATGACTGTGTGTTGAGTTATTTTGAGGGGACAGTAAATTTATAGTTATACAAGCTGTACACTCACTACTTTTTTTTGTAGCTAAGTCTAATTTCTTCAGTACTGGTATAATAAAATATTTACAAACATGTGAGGGGTGTACTAATTTTTGTGAGATACTGTACAAAGTGCAGTAATAGTAACCCTAATCCATGCCAAATCATTACATTCATTTTTCAGTAGACATAGATTAGTGGAAGGTTATTTCAAGTTGATTAATATGAATAAGAATAACTTTAAAACGGTAGTAAACCGTTTTTTTTAAACCTGCAAGGCAATGTCATAATGTGCTAGTATGCATCGCATACTAGCACATTATGTGAAACTTACCTTAGAACGAAGCCCTCCAGGGGCGTGCTGTCACTGCTGAAAAGTGCTTCCATTTTCACCCGGTCTTCCTTCCAGGTTTGCAGACTCCAGCAGTGTGAGTGGCTGGAGCCGCGATGATGTCACTCCCACGCATGTGCGTGGAAGCCGTCGTTTACGGCACAGGACTCTGAAGGAATGGCACGGATATGCCGTTCCTTCTGAGCGCATGCATCGGTGACGACACTGGCTGCATCTACAGTAAATATCTCCTAAACGGTGCATGTTTAGGAGATATTTACAGTACCTATAGGTAAACCTTATTATAGGCTTACCTATAGGTACAATTTTTGCATGGAAGTTTACTCCCACTTTAATGTGCATATCATAACTGGTTCTTGCCATATCCAGATATGTTCACAAATACAGAATGTTTTTTGGAGATTATATAAAAGCTGAGGAAGCCATGTCAGTTAACATTGTCCCCTCCCCTGTGAACAAAAACGGCACATTTGGCCCAAATTTGCAAGAATTGGTCCTAACTGTGTATGACCATATCTGTGGAATGCTTGTAACAGATTTGGCCATCACTAATGGGGCCTACACATTATATGATATTCGGAGGGAAAATTCCGTATTCGGAACAATCATAAGATTTTTTCATAGTGTGTACACAAATTTCAAAAGACAATTCAGACCTTCCAAAAGAAAATGCAAACTGCTCAATTTTTCCCATTGCTGAACAGAACTTGCGATTTTCGTGTAATGTGTACTGGCTTCGTACAAAAAAAAACATCACATGAGAAATATTGTGCATGATCGCTCGATAAAAATTACAACCCAGAAGAACATGCAGCCATTCGTAACCATGAAGTAAATATCATAGGCATTATAATAATAATGCATAAAAATATGTATATACAATGTCCTTTTATTAATTGTGATGATAGTCGTGTAGCAACACCTATGGAGCAGTATGGAGCAAGAAAATAGGTTCTACCCTATTTGACCAGCACTCTTGGAATTAGTGCACCCAATATTTCTTTTTTTTTACCATCCCCAGTTGATATTGATGGTCTAGTTTGATCCTTAAGATCCTTAAATTCTACCTACATTTGCCATAAAAGGTCTATGGCTGTACTGTTCTCTATTTGTACTTACAGTAAAACCGGATACATAGATGATTTGAATCTTGGCCGGTTCAGCAGGGACTGGCCAAGATTTGAACCATCTATGGGCAGGTTGTAGCCGCCCGCTAGCAATAATCACTGTGAGTTCTCTCGGTAGGGATGGCTCCCCATGACTCCCCACTGGGCAAAAACAATAGCTTCACAGGAGAGATTCCTTCATCAACCCATGGTTGCAGAAAAGAAAATTGCACCATCTATCGCTGGCTTAAACCTTTAATAAAAGGATTAAAACAGAGAAAAATTTAAAGGTCCTAGGTTATAAACAGCATATATGTTGATCTGGACACAAATGATGCTAAAATTATTCATTCACTAGAAATACTGACAGTTTGATTTTTGAAATTTTTGACATTTTGAATCTTTTTTGTATTAACCACTTGCCGACCAGCCGCCGCAGTTGTACTGCGGCAGAATGGCAGGGCTGGGCGAAGCGATGTTATGTTACGTCACTTCGCCCTGTGGCCACTATGGGCGTGCGCCCGCTGCTCACCCCCAGAGCCGATGCGAGTGCCGGGCTTCTGACACACGGAGAACTGGGATCTGTGTGTGTAAACACACAGTTTCCGGTTCTCTGAGGGGAGAAGAGACATATCGTCTGTTCACACAGAGTATGAACGGGGCGTGGCCTGCAACGGAGCTGAATGGCAGCATAGCTCCGGAGCTCCGGTGACCCGGCGGACTAAGCGACTTCACAACGGCTTATAAACACCTCGTTTGCACTCCTGCAACTGGCGTTCTGAATCGGAAGGTTGAGGGGATCATGCCCCACAAGCGGAAGAATTTTTTTCATACAGAGTATGAACAGCGATCTGTCATCTCCCCTACACAGTCCCCTCCCCCGTCATTTAGAACACACACTAGGGAACACAATTAACCCCTTGATCGCCCCCTAGTGTTAACCCCTTCCCTGCCAGTGACATTTTTACAGTAATCAATGCATTTTTATAGCACTGATCGCTGTATAAATGCCAATGGTCCCAAAAATGTCAAAATTGTCCGATGTGTCCGCCGTAATGTAGGCAGTCCCGATAAAAATCTCAGATTGCCGCCATTACTAGTAAAAAAAAATAATAATAAAAATGCCATAAAACTATCCCCTATTTTGTGGACGCTATAACTTTTGCGCAAACCAATCAATATATGCTTATTGCGATTTTTTTTTACCAAAAATATGTAGAAGAATACATATCGGCCTGAACTGAAGAAAAAATATTTTTTTTATATATTTTTAGGGGATGCTGACACCCCCACTTGATGATCCCCCTGCAAGTGAGAGAGGCAGAGCCACCTAAAGTGTGCATGGAGGTACTAGAGCCGGCTAGCTGCTTCAACCTAATACAGCAACAAAAGTAGGACATGTGGTGGAATTTTTAAGAGGGGGGAGAAGACAGGGGCAGTGTAGGGGGGGGGTTGCATGCAGAGGTCAGAGCTGAAGAGGGGTGAAAGTGAGATATGGATGGGGGATGCAGAGGTAAGCAGCTGTGGAAGAAGGCTGAACTCTGCACTCTGTGTAGGGCACCCCTGAACTCTACACTCTGTACGTAGCATACCACCAAACTCTGCACGTAGCACACCTCTAAACTCTGCACTCTGTGTGTAACCCCCTCCCCCGAACTCTGCACTCCTGTACGTAATGAACTCCTGGTAATTAATCCCCCGCCCACACACTGTTAGTGAAATTTGACTAAACCCACTATTTGATTGGGGTGCATTTGTGGGGGGGGGGGGGGGGGTGGATGGTCGCGTTTGAGTATATATTTATTTAAGAGTTACCCATAATCCCATGTTTTGTTCCCATCCCAGTCGAAGAATGAGAATCTGCTGCTGCTGAAAAGGTACAAGTTAAATCATATATTATTATGCTATATGGTATAACATAAATTTATTATTGAATTATTTGCTGTGAAATTACAGGTTTGAAGTTATAACTTCCAACTTCAGCAATTTGTTCGTTAAGAGACCTGCTTGACTACAGTTTTTGGAAATAAAGTAAACTTCCTTAAAAATAATATATAATATAATGATATAATCTCTCTGCTGCCCGCGGCAGCACAGTGAGGGTGGAACAGTGGTGATGCAGTGTGGGCGGTGGGAGATGATGTGATATCTCTGCTTTCTCGTCCGTCCAGCCCTCCCATGCTGCCTGCCCACTCTCCCGTGCTGCCCGCCGCACAGCTGCAGAGAGGCCACGGGAGGTCTTTCTCTAGCTACTGAAACTTTAGCTTGACTTGCCCACGTGAATAGTATCAGGGCTATGAATTCCCCAGGTTATTTTTGTTGTTGGATATAAAACACTCCACCTTCTGTCTCCTTTGACACACTTCTCCAAGCTCCGGGTTCCAGTGCCGCAGGTGAACACGAGAACATTTTTTCACCCTGAATAATTTGTCATTTGTTGATTCATCCCTCCCTCACTTATCCTGCACTTCTAAAATTGCCTACTGATCGACTTTTATAACTGTAAATGGTGTCACATTTAAACTTATGTATGAGGCACGTGCCACTGTGAAAATGTTCATTCTCTACCTGACTACTTATACTTAAACTCCAGCTTTTAAAACACTTTACATAGCCTGCCCAAACAAACTATGTCCCTCACTAACCTATGAGGCAATTGGATTGCTGTATAAACTGTACGGATGTGAGGCTACATACAGCATACTGCACTGTGTTTGGGGTTCAAGCCAAGACTTCCTACCTCATACCTGGAACACAACAGAGTCTATCTGATCGGCACTCAGCCATTCAATGAAAGTGATGTATTCTAGCAATGGCTGTGACATCATCAACCCACCTCTGTGACTGCATTCATTGCTAGAATACATCACTTTCTCTGAATGGCTGAGCGCTGATCAGGTCGGTCGGCACCGCCACTTGTGACATAACTGACGCAGCATGCACCGTCCCCGCTCCTTTACAAGCTATCGACTGCACTCGGCAAGCGAACATCTAAACGGGCGATGTTCAGGCCGAACTTATGCTCAACCCTAACTGTTCGCCCCTTCCCTATTCATGACCAGGCCATTTTGCTACTCAACATTGCGTTATTTTAACTGACAAATGTGCAACCATGCAATGCTGTATGCAAATAAAATTTATATCATTTTTTTTCACACAAATAGGGCTTTCTTTTGGTGTTATTTGATCACCACTGGGTTTTTTATTTTTTATTATATAAACAAAAAAATACTGAAAAAAACAATATTTTTTACTTTATGTTATAGAACATATCCAATAAAAATTTTTTTTTTTTTTATTTATTCATGAATTTATGCCAAAATGTATTATGCTACATTTCTTCTGTAAAAAAAAAAATACAATAGGTGTATATTATTTGGTTTGTGTGAAATTTATAGTTTTTCTAAATTATGACATAAACTCAATATACGGAATTTTTAAATCCATTGTCCTCATAAAAAATACATGGGTTTGGGGTTAAATTATATTAAGCTTTTTTGGTTTATAAGTTTATAAGCTGCTATTTTATATGTATTTTTATTTTTACTATCTATATTATGTGACAAAGTATTCCCAAAGCACTATTGCCCCATACACACGATCGAAAATTACGCCAGCAAAAGTCCAATGTGAGCTTTTGGTCGGAAATTCCGACCGTGTGTAGGCTCCATCGGACTTTTGCTGGCGGAATTCCTGCCAGCAAAAGATTGAGAGCAGGTTCTCTATTTTTCGGTCGGAAAAAGTTCCGATCGGAAATTCCGATCTTCTGTATCAATTCCGACGCGCAAAATTCCTACGCTTGCTCGGAAACAATTTGATGCATGCTCGGAAGCATTGAACTTAATTTTCTCGGCTCGTCGTAGTGTTGTACGTCACCGCGTTCTTGATGGTCGAAAGTTCAGAGAACTTTTGTGTGATCGTGTGTATGCAAGCCAAGATCAAAGATTTTTCAGATGGAAATTCTGCTCGTGTGTACGGGGCATAAAGGTTATCAAAAGGCAGAACACAGCAGATGCTGTCTGCTTTGAGGCTCTGTTTGACTGACTGACACTTCAGACTGAGCTATCTGATTATTATTATACAGGATTTATATAGTGCCAAAAATTTACAAAATAAAGGGAACCAGTGCCGTTACAATTAGGGCTGCTGCCTCATCCCTTTTAAAAAGAACACATATTAATTGCACAGGTTCTGTGGCTAATTTAATGCAGATAAGGCTACTTTTACACTAGGGAGGGGGGGGGGCACTAGCGGTAAAGCCCCGCTAATTTTAGCAGCGCTTTACCGCGGTACTAGCGGCACTTTTTGGCCGCTAGCGGGGTGCTTTTAACCCCTTCTAGCAGCCGAATAAAGGGTTAAAAGCGCCTGCAAAGCACCGCTGATGAGGCCTTTTGCAGGCGCTTCGGCAGCGGTGCCCATTGATTCCAATGGCAGGGGCAGTGGAGGAGCGGTGTATACACCGTTCTCGCACCCCCCAAAAGATGCTACTTGCAGGACTTTTTCAAACGTCCTGCAAGCTCACCACCCCAGTGTGAAAGCACTAGGGGTCTCACACTGGGGCTGCAGGGGAGGCGTTCCTGACCAGAGCACTTTTTGCGATTCGGCACTGCGTTGTTTAACTAACTGCGCGGTCGTGCGACATTACACCAAACTAAATTGATGTTCTTTTTTTCCCACAAATAGAACTTTCTTTTGGTGGTATTTGATCGCCTCTGCATTTTTTTTTGCGCTATAAAACAAAAAAAGAGAGAGAAAAAAAAAAAAAAAGAAAAACATTATTTTTTACTTTTTGCTATAATAAATATCCCCCATAAATAAATAAAAAATATATTTTTTTCCTCAGTTTAGGGTAATATGTATTCTTCTACATATTCTCAGTAAAAAAAAATTGCAATAAGCATATATAGATTGGTTTGCACAAAAGTTATAGCATCTACAAAATAGGGGATATATTTATAGACTTTTTATTATAATTTTTTTTTACTAGTAATGGTGGCGATCTGCGATTTTTATCATGACTGCGACATTATGGTGGACACATCGGACAATTTTGACACATTTTTGGAACCATTGGCCACGAGCATCGGCACCCTCGCTGTGCAGCGGGCGCGTGTCTGCTATCCGGACCCCGTGAGCCCACATACAACTACGTGATTTCGCGCAGAGGAGCCAACCTGCGCAGTTGTCCGGAAGTGGTTATTATGTGATCAGTTTTAAAAGGATGAGGTGGCAACCCTAGTTACCATACAACTCAGTGCAAGAGTGAAAGGTGGGCACTGCTTGTAAGAGTTTACAATCTAAAGTCAGATAAGGCAGATATCCCAACCCCCAGGCGGTGGGGGGGGGGGTGATAAAATGAGTCAGTACAACTTGCACTTCCACTCTCCAACCACCAGAGGGTGCCTGCTCCCCTTCTCGCAGCACCACTACCCATTACTTCCTTCCCTAGCTGTGGTCACATTAGAAAGAAGAGGAACAGAGATGAGGAGAAGTGAAAGAAGAAGGAGAAGGGAAGAGAGCTGGGCCTGGGGCAGGATAATCATGCTCGTAAAGCACTGGTGAGGCCTGTGAGCTGACTTCAGGTGGCAGGGTTCACCCCCCAACTTTTCTGAGGTGCTGGGGTGACAGGCTGCACAACACCTCCCCCCAAGGTGACAGGCTGCACCCCAACACCAACCAACCCTTCCTGGTCGGTGGGGGGGTTGTCTACCGTGAGGCCAGTTTCTGGCGCCAGGAAGGTTGGGGACCGCTGTGATAAGAAATAAGTTACAGAATTTAGTCTGATATTAGTTTGAACTATTATAAAATAAAAATTGTAAAACATATTTTAGTCCTGACCATAATAAATAAATTAATGAATTGTGCATAACTCACACACATTCCCTTTAAAGGAAACGTTTACTGAAGGGCAAGGAAAACTGCTGTTGCAGTCCTCCAGCTCAGATTATAATGGTTTGGGTGTCTCTCTTTGTGATTTTCTAAACCGGCATACAGCGTGTGCAGTTAGACAAAAGTTTGAACTCTTGATCCTTGTACATGTTTAGGGTCAATGACTCTGAACAATATTGAAGCCATAATAGTCAGGTACCGTATATACTCGAGTATAAGCCGAGTTTTTCAGCCCATTTTTTAGGCTGAAAACCCCAACCTTGGCTTATACTCGAGTGAGCCGTACAGCAGCCGTACCTTTGATTACTAAAACAGCGGGTGTCTCACGCTGTGTTATGCAGTCTGTTCAGCGGCCGTCCATTGTAACAAAGCCCGGCCTCCTCCTCGTCCGTGATAGAGGAACACTGATACAGTGCTGGGAAACTGTATCAGTGTTCCGTCTATCACGGATGAGGAGGAGGCCGGACTTTGTTACAATGGACGGCCGCCGAACAGACTGCATAACACAGCGTGAGACACCCGATACGGCTGCAGATGGGCACAATGAGGCTGCAAATGGGCACAGTGAGGCTGCAAATGGGCACAGTGAGGCTGCAAATGGGCACAATGAGGCTGCAGATGGCCATTGTTTACCCAGTAGCTCCTAGGTTTATACTCGAGTCAATACATTATTTTCCAAGTTTTTTGTGGTAAAATTAGGTGCCTCGGCTGATATTCGGGTTGGCCTATACTCGAGTATATATGGTAATTAGAATGTACATAATGTTTTTTTTATTAAAAGTTTCCTTTAATCCTTTTTTAGACTCCTAGGAGCAAGAAAGCAACCACTGGGCTATAACAGCCTCCACTCTGCTGGAAAGGCTTCCTGCAAGATTTTGGAGTATGTCTGAGGAAATTTGTACCCATTCAGCCCAACAAAAAAAAATTGTGTGGTCAGGTACTGATGCTGGACGAGAAGACCTGACTCACAATGGGTGTTCCAATTCATTGCAAATGTGTTCAGTAGGGTTGAAGTCAGGGGCCTGTAAAAGGAACTGATCAAGCCATACCTTTATGTACCTTAACTGGTTTTGTACACAGATGTACAGTCATGCCAGAAAAGAAAATGATCTTACCCGGACTGTTACCACAAGATTGGAAGTGCACAACTGTCTAAAATGTCCTTGTTCCCTTCTTTAGAAACACCCAAACTCAGTCATTAGGAGGGGTCTTCACATACTTTTGACTACCTGCATGTATTACAGGGTTTTATATTAATACTAAAAAAATATATATGTTTAATTTGTTCCTGAATAATACAAATTTACCAACAGGCAAGCCTCAAGAAGATGTGCATGACGAAAAATGTGTTTTGTGTAGTTTAGATTCGTTAATCTAGTTATTTTGTTTCATTAAATGCGGTTCAATTAGTATTTGGGATTCGTATTAGAAAATTCTTTGAATTTACCGATTTTTTTCGATTCTAAATGTTCAAATCAATACATATCAAATCGGACGAAACCAAAATGTTATATTTTTTTTTTCAATTCGAATGCGGCAAAGGGAACAAACAAAATAAAAATGTTCATCAAATGATTACAATGACTCTTTAAATCACCTTTGGCTTAACAAAAACAGCATTATTTTGAAATGGTACTCTAATAACACACACAGTCTTTAATTTCAGAAATATGTTTACAGTTCGAATTTGAATGGAATTCGATGTAAAATTTGATTAAAATTTCAATTTGAATTTCCAAAATTCTGACAAATTTTGTTTCGTTATTCGGAGCATTCAGTAAACTTTGTTTATACTATAATTGGGGTATTCGGATATATCCGAATCTCCCGAATAAAGAAAAATTTGACTGAATATTAATTTGGAACAAAATAAACCGCACATGTCTACTCAAGATTGGTCAGTGATTATTTGGTAGGTGTTTGTTGGACCTTCATGGTTTAATCACATAGACCTTTATGTTGTCAGAGTTTCAAGCCCCCCCCCCACATCATTGGTGGAGAATTTTACTCAGTGATTGGAAACCTTTGAAGGCAAGATTGATACAGAACATATATACCTGTATAACATTTTTATTTTAGCAGCTCTGCTGGGCAAAGAATCTGCATGTACCACGCAGTAAAGAACTCAAATCAACTGTCAAAATCTAACCTTTAGAACATGACAAAAATGTAAAAAATGACCTAGTCTACAAGGCACAAAATCCCTCCAGTTTATTAGGGTTAGTAAACTGTGGATAGGCTGCTTATGAACCCATGATATATCATATTTCAATATCCTTTGTATATAATAATGCTTGCAGCTATTTGACTTATTCTTTGTCGTCAATCTAATTTTTTTTTCAGCATCGTGACCAAGGCGACAACTCATAAATTTTCATGTCAGTGTTTCTTGCACGCTATGTTTACACAATAACATGTAATGTAAAACTATGACCAAATGTTGGTCTTTTTTTTGTTTGTTTAGCAAAAAATAAAAAACCCCAGTAGTGATTAAATACCACCAAAAGAAAGCTCTATTTCTGTGGAAAAAACAATAAAAATTTAATTTGGGTGCAGTGTAGCATGACCGCGCAATTTTCATTCAAAATGTGACAGCGCTGAAAGCTATAAAATTGGTCTGGGCAGGAGGGGGGTTTAAGTGCCCAGTAAGCAAGTGGTTAATAAAAGATATTTAATAATAGGTATCCCCCTTCTTGACAGTAGGGATGGGCCCGGTGCTCGATTCGAACCCACGTTCGAAACGAGCACCGGGCGTTCGCTCGCTCGGCGAGCCCAGAACTATTTGGGCCGTTCGCATCACATTCGTGTGATGCGAGCGGCCCCGCAATGCATTGCGGCCGGCGCGGCCGGCGCAGTGCATTGCTGGCTGATGATTGGCCAAGCATGCACTGTGACCCCGCATGCTTGGCCAATCACAGCGCCGGAAACTCGGAGAGCAATAATTGCCTACAGGCAGGACGCCTGTAGCCAATTAAAGCTCAGGGGCTTTAGTACACGCCCCACCATTTAAAAGGCTGCCACGCCGTCGGCCCCGGTCACATGAGTTCCGGCTTTAGGAGAGATCAGTCTGCTGATTCTGTCTTTGCTTGATTGCTACTGAAAGATTTGCTCTTCTTTGCTAAACCATTGGCTATTTCTTTGCTAAACCATTGCTACCTAAGTCATTGATCGTTCATTGCTGCTGATTGCACAGTTAGTGTGTTATTAGCTGCTGCTGGGGATTAGTCTGGTGCGTGCTTACTGTTAGTACAGTATTGCAGTAGTACCAACCGCAGTGCTGTTAGCACAGCATTGCACCCCAACAGCACCCATAGGACTTCTAGTGTGTTAGTGGCAGCAAACAGAGCTCCCATATTTTCTTCTCAGCAGCACCCATAGGACTTCTAGTGTGTTAGTGGCAGCAAACAGAGCTATATTTTCTTCTCAGCAGCACCCATAGGACTTCTAGTGTGTTAGTGGCAGGCAGCACACAGAGCTCCTATATTTTCTTCTCAGCAGCACCCATAGGACTTCTAGTGTGTTAGTGGCAGCAAACAGATCTCCTATATTTTCTTCTCAGCAGCACCCATAGGACTTCTAGTGTGTTAGTGGCATCACACAGGGCTCCTATATTTTCTTCTCAGCAGAACCCATAGGACTTCTAGTGTGTTAGTGGCATCACACAGAGCTCCTATATTTTCTTCTCAGCAGCACCCATAGGACTTCTAGTGTGTTAGTGGCATCACACAGAGCTCCTATATTTTCTTCTCAGCAGCACCCATAGGACTTCTAGTGTGTTAGTGGCATCACACAGAGCTCCTATATTTTCTTCTCAGCAGCACCCATAGGACTTCTAGTGTGTTAGTGGCATCACACAGAGCTCCTATATTTTCTTCTCAGCAGCACCCATAGGACTTCTAGTGTGTTAGTGGCAGCACACAGAGCTCCTATATTTTCTTGACAGCAGCACACATATACTACCTATTGTGTCAGCAGCACCCATAGGACTTCTAGTGTGTTAGTGGCAGCACACAGAGCTCCTATATTTTCTTGACAGCAGCACACATATACTACCTATTGTGTCAGCAGCACCCATAGGACTTCTAGTGTGTTAGTGGCAGCACACAGAGCTCCTATATTTTCTTGACAGCAGCACACATATTTTACCTATTGTGTCAGCAGCACCCATAGGACTTCTAGTGTGTTAGTGGCAGCACACAGAGCTCCTATATTTTCTTGACAGCAGCACACATATACTACCTATTGTGTCAGCAGCACCCATAGGACTTCTAGTGTGTTAGTGGCAGCACACAGAGCTCCTATATTTTCTTCTCAGCAGCACACATAGTACCTATAGTGTGTTAGTGTCAGCACCCATAGGACCTACAGTGTGTTGTGAGCACACATAGGAGCTCTATTTTTTATACTATATACACTACCGACTACAATGGCTGGAAGACCGCCAAGGAGAGGCAGAGCGTGCCGAGGCAAGAACACAGGGCAGGCAGGCTCGGTGGCCATGGGACACGCTTGTCTTTGTTTTCGGCAGCTGGACATGTGGAGCCGCATCATGCCGAAGGCTTGGTAGAATGGATGACCAAGCCCTCCTCATCCTCCTCATCCTCTTTCACCCAGGCTCAGGGTACTGGCAGAGCAGCTGCCAACGCGTACTCAATGGCATCATCAGCCACCCCTTCCCTAGACCCACCATGTCCTCCTGAGGAGTCCCACGAACTGTTTGAGCACAGTGTTGGGTACATGCTCCAGGAGGATGCCCAACGATTCGAAGGCTCGGATGATGATACCCAGCTTGAGGAAGGCAGTAGTGTGTGCGCAGAGAGAGGGGATGCTGAAGGACAGCAATCTGGCAGTACCGTTCCACCAGCTGCAGCTTACTGCCAGGTTTGCTCTAGTGGTGATCAGGGAGGGGATGATGAGGAGGAGGATGCGGCATTACATGTCCAAGGAGGCAGGATGCCCCCTGGAGGCCAGCTAGAGGCCAGCACAGCAACTGTACCACACCGCAGAGCTCCGCCTGTGCAGGGCGCTGCCTCTGCATGTTATCACAAAAGTTCTTTGGTGTGGGCCTTTTTTGAGACGAGTGCATCAGATCGCACCACTGCTATTTGCAATATTTGTCTCAATCGTATCTCACGTGGCCAAAACATCAGCCAATTGGGCACCACAAGCATGAGCAGACATATGTCGACCTTCCATGCAGCTCGTTGGCAAGCACACATAAAAGAACCACACCAAAGAACAAAGCGGACCTCTCCTTGCTCCTCATCAGCTGGGATCTCCATCCCCACAATATCTTCAGTCCTCTCTGAAAGCTGCTCTGAGAGGACTGAAGGTGTAGAATTAGGTGTGTCACAACCAAGTACTTGCAGTACACTGACGTCCGATTTTAGCAGGCAAATTTCCCTGCCCCAGCTGCTGGACCGTCGAAAGAAGTATACTCCCAGCCATCCACATGCCCAGCGGTTGAATGCTAGCTTGGCTAAATTGCTAGCACTTCAACTGCTGCCTTTTCAGTTGGTAGACTCGGCCCCCTTTCGTGAGTTTGTTCAATGTGCGGTTCCTCAGTGGCAGGTTCCCAAACGCCACTTTTTCTCACGGAAGGCGATTCCGACTCTCTACCGGCATGTGGAAGGCAATGTTCATGCCTCGCTGGACAGGGCGGTCAGCGGTAAGGTGCATATTACCACTGACTCATGATCCAGCAGGCATGGACAGGGACGTTATCTTTTTTCACGGCCCATTGGGCCACTCTATTGGCAGCTGGGAGGGATGCAGGACAAGGTGCAGTAGTGTTGGAGGTTGTTCCGCCACCACGCCTCCAAAATGCTACTACTGGTTGTGACACACCTCTCTCCTCCACCCCCTCCGCTTCTTCTTCCTCCAGAGCTCTGTCCTCGGAACCAGCGGTGCTCTGTAGGCGTACAAGGGGCTACGCGAGTACGCAGGCAAAAAGATGCCATGCCGTGCTTGCGCTGGTATGTTTGGGGGACAGGAGCCACACTGGGCCAGAGGTTCTGGCAGCTCTGCAGGGGCAGGCCGAGAGGTGGTTGACGCCACGCCAGCTTAAGCCAGGAATGGTCGTTTCTGACAATGGCACCAACCTCCTCTCCGCCCTGCGACAGGGGCAGCTCACCCATGTGCCCTGTATGGCTCACGTCCTCAACCTGGTGGTGCAGCGGTTCTTGGGCAGGTTCCCAGGCTTACAGGATGTCCTGAGGCAGGCCAGGAAAGTCTGTGTGCATTTCCGCCGATCTTATAATGACAGTGCTCGGCTGACTGAGCTGCAAAAGGAGCTGAACCTGCCCAAGAACCGCCTAATATGTGACATGCCCACCAGGTGGAACTCAACGTTGGCCATGCTGCAGCGACTGCACACGCAGCAGAGGGCCATCAATGAGTACCTTTGCGACTACGGCACCAGGACAGGGTTAGGGGAGCTTGGCTTTTTTTCCCCACGCCAGTGGAGCATGATCCAGGATGCATGCACTGTCCTCTCACCATTTGAGGAGGCCACAAGGATGGTGAGCAGTGACAGTGCATGCATCAGTGACACTGTACCTCTTGTCCAGCTGTTGGAGCATACGCTGCGTGGGATAATGGACAGGGCACTTGAGGCAGAACAGAGGCAGGAAGAGGAGGACTTCCTTGCCTCTCAAGGCCCCCTTTATCCAGACAGTGTTCCTTCTGTCCCACCCATCACACAGGAAGAGGATGAGGATGAGGAGGAGGAGGATTGTGTGAGCATGGAGGTGGAGCCTGGCACTCAGCATCAGCAGCAGCAGTCTTTTAGGGATGATGTACAGTCCCAACAAACCAGTGGACTTGTACGTGGCTGGGAGGAGGTGGCTGGCGATCATGTCATCCTCAGTGAACCAGAAGACTCCGGAACGAATGCCTCAGCTAACCTACGCTGCATGGCCTCCCTGATCCTGCAAAGCCTGCGGAAGGATCCTTGTGTTCTTCGGATCAAGGAGAGGGACCATTACTGGCTGGCCACTCTCCTTGATCCACGGTACAAGGGTAAGGTTGCGGACCTTATCTTGCCGTCGCAGAGGGAGCAGAGGATGAGACATCTCAGGGAGGCCTTGCAGAAAGGTCTGTGCAATGCGTTCCCAGAAACTGGGAGGTTACAAACTCCTGGTCCTGGACGACGAGTTGCTGAGGCTTCGGTCAGTAGCAGAAGGAGCGGTGGGGAAGGTGGACATCTGACCGATGCGTTCAGACAATTTTTTAGTCCGCAGCCCCAAGATATGATCGGTTCCAGCAACCATCGCCAGCGTCTGATATACATGGTGCAGGAATACCTAGGGGCAAGGTCAGACTTGGACACCTTTCCCACCGAAAATCCTCTGGCTTACTGGGTCCTGAGGATGGATCACTGGCCAGAGCTTGCACAGTATGCAATTGAGCTACTGGCCTGTCCTGCATCCAGCGTTCTTTCCGAACGCACATTCAGTGCTGCTGGAGGATTTGTCACCGATCATAGGGTGCGCCTGTCCATCGACTCGGTTGATCGACTGACCTTCATAAAAATGAATCAGTCTTGGATCACCACCAGCTACCAGGCACCTGAAGCGGATATAACTGAATAATTTATAATGTCACATCCCTTCAAGACTGCCTATGCTGAGTGACTGTCCTGTTATGTTCACTGACTATCCTCTTCCTCCTCCTCAATGATCCATGCCACCACACCAGTGCCTAAGGCAAATATTTTCAGCCCCTGTATAACAGGGGCGTGTACTTACAATTTTTTTAAAAAAATGCTTCGCAACAGGTGTGACTGCTGTGCTCCAAGTACAGTATCTGTGAGGGGTTGCAGTGTTGTGGCACCAGCACCAGTGCCTAAGGCACAATTTTTCAGCCCCTATTGGGGCGTGTAATTACAATTTTTAGGCAATGCTTTGCAACAGGTCTCATTGCTGTGCTCAGAGTACAGTATCTGTGAGGGGTTGCAGTGTTGTGGCACCAGCACCAATGCCTAAGGCACAATTTTTCAGCCCCTGTTGGGGCGTGTAATTACAATTTTTAGGCAATTCTTTGCAACAGGTCTCATTGCTGTGCTCAGAGTACAGTATCTGTGAGGGGTTGCAGTGTTGTGGCACCAGCACCAATGCCTAAGGCACAATTTTTCAGCCCCTGTATAACAGGGGCGTGTAATTACAATTTTTTTAAAAGATGCTTCGCAACAGGTGTGACTGTTGTGCTCCAAGTACAGTATCTGTGAGGGGATGCAGTGTTGTGGCACCAGCACCAATGCCTAAGGCACAATTTTTCAGCCCCTGTATAACAGGGGCGTGTAATTACAATTTTTTAAAAAGATGCTTCGCAACAGGTGTGACTGTTGTGCTCCAAGTACAGTATCTGTGAGGGGTTGCAGTGTTGTGACACCAGCACCAGTGCCTAAGGCACAATTTTTCAGCCCCTGTTGGGGCGTGTAATTACAATTTTTAGGCAATGCTTTGCAACAGGTCTCATTGCTGTGCTAAGAGTACAGTATCTGTGAGGGGTTGCAGTGTTGTGGCACCAGCACCAATGCCTAAGGCCCAATTTTTCTGCCCTGTTCAACAGGTGCATGCAATTACAAATCTTGATCTAATAACTCACAGCAGGGCCCATTCCTGCGCCCACCAAGAGTAACTATGAGGGCCTACAGTCTTGTGGCAACACCGTCCACCACCACCACCACCACCACCACCAAAGGCCCATTTTTCTGCCCTGTTCAACAGGTGCATGCAATTACAAATCTTGATCTAATAACTCACAGCAGGGCCCATTCCTGCGCCCACCAAGAGTAACTGTGAGGGCTTACAGTCCTGTGGCAACACCGTCCACCACCACCACCACCACCACCAAAGGCCCAATTTTTCTGCCCTGTTCAACAGGTGCATGCAATTACAAATCTTGATATAATAACTCACAGCAGGGCCCATTCATGCGCCCACCAAGAGTAACTGTGAGGGCTTACAGTCCTGTGGCAACACCGTCCACCACCACCACCACCCTGCCCTGTTCAACAGGTGCATGCAATTGCAAATCTTGATCTAATAACTCACAGCAGGGCCCATTCCTGTGCCCACCAAGAGTAACTGTGAGGGCTTACAGTCTTGTGGCTACACCAACATCTAATGGGGCAAATTTCTGCAGAGTATATACGGCAGGCCCCTACTTTCAAACATCCAACTTACAAATGACTCCTACTTGCAAACGGAAAGAGAAAACAGGAAGCGGGAGGAAATCTACCCCTAGGAAGGGAAATTCGATCCTGTTAGACTTAATTTGGGAAAAAGGTATCTCCTCTCTACTGATGATTTATCACCAATCCTTGTTTCAATTAAAACCCCACTTTTCCAAAAACATTTGTCATTGGGATGGAAAGTGAGGTGAAATGTTCTGAACAGATGTGCAAAGACGGCAAATGTTACAGGGGTGATAACCCCTCCCTATGTTCTCCAAAAAGCTTAAAAATAGATTTTTTGCGGATGGAACTACACTTCATAATGTACCTGTTCAGATTCTACTTAAGAACAAACCTACAGTCCGTGTCTTGTTTGCACCGGCTGTATACTGCTGTTCAGAGTATATAGGGTTGTAGGTAAAGGGTTTTATTTTGGGTACGGGGTCCCCCTTAATATCCATACAAGACCCAAAGGGGCTGGGGTGGGGGGGGGGGGGGGGTGATGGGGTAGCCATGCCATTTTTCTCAAGGATTTTCAGCCATATGGCGGCCAGGACATGACATGACATTAAAGCCGCAAGTGGTTTTAAATGGCTTATTTTTTTCCTTTACAAATGTAATTTTGTGCAAGGACAGTTCTAAACACGGGAAACACATGCCACTTCACAGGCATACTTTAGACACCCCCCAGGTACCATATTTAAAGGAAAATTTCACTTTTTTTTTTTCACTTTATGCATCATTAAAATGACTGCTCCCGAAAAAACGTTAGTTTTTAAAAGTTCTTTTTGCATTGATATATGTCCCCTGGGGCAGGACCCGGGTCCCCAAACCTGTTTTATGGCATTAACATGCATATTGGCCGTTGTAATTAGCAATTTTGATTTAGAACGTTCGCGTCCATTATAACGAATAGGGTTCGAAAATTTGTGCGAACTTTCGGTCCGTTCGAAGGTTCTGGTGCGAACCGAACCCGGGGGTGTTCGGGTCATCCCTACTTGACAGTACCTGATAGAGAATTGCAGCTCCAGAAGAGCAGGATAGGTTACTCAGCAGGAGAGTGTAGCTGTGGGCACATGGGACAGTAGGCAGAAACCTCAAGAGCTGTTGCCACCAGAAAAGCACTACCTATCTATGCCGAGAGGCGGCAGGCCGGAGCACTGTTGAGATCACTCCACAGCCGAAACTAGGGGAGCAAGATTTGCAAATGCGGCTGCCAAGGGGTTCTTTCTTACACTTACTGAGCCAACACTAACCTGCCTGGGGGGGGGGGGGGGGGACGATTTTTTACTGACAAAAAATTCATCTAACAGACATTTACTGAAAACTGTAAAAATCACAGATTTTTGCAAACTGTCAGTAAATTTACATTTACATTGGCATACTTACAAATGTAGCGCCGGGCTCCTGACGAGCACCCGCTATGTGTTTTGTAAATGTAATGTTCCTGGAACCACAGTTGGGTTATAGGGTTCATTGTACTAAATTATGGTTTCAGTACCAATCTGGCTGAATTGCACTGGGTTCTGCTTGGCCATAGGTGTCGCTGTCACTTCTGGCAAGTACGGAAACGCAGTTTGGCTGGGCGCATTAGGTGCCAATCTCTCTCGGAACCAACCAGTGAGAGTGTCGTCTTGCTGTGCATTCTGGGAGAGGGTACTTAAGGTACTGAGATCACGTGCTTCTGGGTTCCGGTCCAGAAGATCTTTCTGTCTGTTTGGTCTTGGTACTCCTGACCAGCCCCCAGGGCTCTCATGGCCTGGGGTGCGGATCCATCCAATTCTGAGTCTCGGGGCAGGCTAGCCCGAGGCAGAGTAACTGGATAGAGGATTCCAAGATGGTCCGGTGCCATCTCATCTGTGGAGAGGCCCAGCAACTGAGAAAGCAACCAGGGGAGGACTCTTCGGGAGAGGGCCACGCATAAGGCTGTTTCCTCAGCAAGAGCCTGGAAGCTAAGTTGAAAGACACCAAGTGAATCTACGCTTGTACGGTATCGCCGGACCGGCTGCAAGATACTGGTACCGTATGAGGGTGCTCTAAGTTTGTCTACATCCTTCAGTTACAACCAAGTCTGTGGCATAGACTTTATTCACAAGTTCTACAACCAAGTCTGTGGCAGAGACTTTGCTCTATTTGAACACTCTATCGGCTGCTAGGCATAGTGAGAGGAGGTTTATCCGATAGCTTAGAACATCCAGTTGTGAATGGCTATTCTCTGGATTCTATAGTGAGAGACTTTCAGTTTTGAGCAGTTCCAAGAGTACCTGAACTTTCTACCTAACCCCCTATCCTATATTGAGAGACTGTGTTTGTGTACCCTTTTTTGCAAATAAAAATCCCAAAGCGGATCCAGTGTCAGTTTCTGCAGTTCTTTGGGCCATCTACCTCAGAAACCCATAGACACCTACGAGGTCAAGAAGGTAACGGTAAGCCCAAATCAAACCAGCAGCTCCTTCGGTGGTTAGTGCTACACAAATATACCCCAAAACACATTCTGCTGTGCCTCCCGAGTATAGGGATACCACATGTGAGACCTTTTTCTTTCACAATGTTTTTATTAGGCAAAAAATGTATATACAGAGAAAACAGTCGACAAACATCAGTGTCATAAATGATAGTTAACGTTAGACCAGACCATCCATATCACATATGAGACTTTTTTCACAGCCTAATCAGGGATCTCTAAACTACGGCTCTCTAGATATTGCAGAACCACACGTCCCATGAGGCATTGTAAAACTCTGACATTCACAGACATGACTAGGCATGATGGGAATTGTAGTTCCTAAACTGATGGGCCATAGTTTGGAGACCCAGGCCCAAAAAGAACACCTTAAGGCATTCCAGGGGCATAAATTACACATCTCATTTTGGAGGCCCTGGAGCACCAGGACGATGGAAATGCTCACAAAATTACCCCATTTTGCAAAGCAAACACTCCAAGGTATTTTCTGAAAGGCATAGTGAGTTTTTTGAAAATGTAGGAAATAAAATGAAATTGGGCTGTTACTGATTAAAATTTTCGTGTTCGATTAATCGCTTTTTTTTTTTAAATCGATTAATCGACTCATTTCAATTAATTATAACGCACATACAGATCCAACTACTTTTAGCTGATCTCCTTGCATTGCAACTCTGCATTAGTCAGTGGTAAATGTGGTATACACTATATACAATCACCCGACACTAGTTAGTTTCCACAATCCATGACTTAACTTCACAGTTCACACAAATACGTTTTAAATTCAAACTGTAGCACTGATGTAAGTATTTTTTTTTTCCACAGTAGCATGACTAGCGGTCTAACTAATCACTTTCACCTTATGGCATGGACCAGGTGGTCATGCAAGCGGGTATCATAAGGGTTAACACGGACCATAAACTTCTCTCACGTCACCTTAGATCTCAGCAAGGATGCCAGGTCATGGGTAGAAAGAAAAGATCGAAGCGCTCACCGCTCACAGTATAAGATTACATTTTTGTGTTCAAACACAAACTACTCACATAAAGATGATAAAAACACAGCATGTAAAGCCGACAATCGTGTTAGTTCCGTAGGGCAGCAGCAGGTGATGTCATGCATAGCTCCTCCCTCATACGCGTTACTTTCAATCAGAACTTCGACATCATCGGACTCCTCCCCCTTCCCTTCGTTAGCAGACGGAGGCACTTGGGGAAGGGGAGGAGTCCGGTGACATCCCTACAGAACTCCCTGAAGAACCGCAAGCCGGCGGAGAGGTGAGTACCGATCAAAAGAATTTTTATCGATCAAAAAAATTAACGATTAATCAAGGAATTCATCGTTAATTTTCGCAGCCCTAAAATGAAAATTTATTTTTTTGCACAAAGTTGTCAATTAATAAGAAATTTCTGACACACATCATGGTCATACTTGGAATTACACTCCAAAACTGGCTACTCCTCCTGACTTTAGAGATACCACATGCGTGATGCTTTTTCACAGCCTAGCCACATAGAGGGGCCCAAAATCCAATGAGCACCTTCAGGCTTTCCAGGAGCATAAATTACACATCTAATTTCCTGACTACCTATCACATTTTTGAAGGCCCTGGAGCACTAGGACAGTGGAAACACCCACAGAATGAATCACATTTTGGACAGTTAACACCCTAAAGTATTTTTTTACGAGGCATGGTGAGTCATTTGAAAACTTTTTTTGACACAAGTTTTACAATTTAACGAAAGAAAATGAAAAGTTTTCAATTTATTAGATATTTCTCATACACAGTATGGGCATACTTAGAATTACAAGCAAACCAAAAAACATTCTACTACTCCTCTCGAGTATGGCGTTACCACATGTGTTTGATTTTTAAATGTCTGGATTGATTATGTACTCAACATTGTATCATGTGTATCACACAAATCAACCAATTGTGTCATAACCAATGCACTGTAATGGTTGTCTCTGTATGAGTGGTCAGGGAATATAGCTTAGTGTAGTGTCACATATAGCAGTCCCAGTTCATATAAGCCAAGCAAGCCTAGCCTACTAGTATGTGACTTTCCCCAAGAATGCCATGTTCACTGGCCAGTAAGTACAGGAGGCTGAAGAAAGGAAAACCAAAAGAGTTCCTGTGGTTCCAGGAGTGCAGTTGGTCACAGGGGATGGCTGGGACTGCCGTCTCACAGGAACATAGTCAGCGGGCTGGGTCAGTTAAGGCCATGGGCAGAGAGATGGTCAGCAAACAGGAAAAGTATTGGTTCAGGCAGCAAGCAGAAAAGTGGTCAATAAACAGGGCAGTGCTAGTACAAGCAGCAGGCAGAGACAACACTGCACTGGTGTGATGGTGATCAGGAACACTGTAGCTGGCTGCACTGGTCTGGTGACAATGGGATTTGTGTAGCCACGACCAGGAACACTGTTGCTGGCTTATACTGGTCTGGTGATACTAGAGACTAGTGTGGCAACAATCAAAAACACTGCTGCTGAATTACACTGGTCTGATGACACTGGGACTGGTGTGGCGACAATCAGGGACACATTTACTTTCTTACACTGGTATGTGACACTGGTGTGGCGGTGATAAGGAACACTATTGCTGGTATACACTGGTCTGGTGATACTGGGATTGGTGAGGTGGTGATCAGGGACAATTTGACTGGTGTGGCGGTTACTAGAGACATTATCACTGAAGGGGTGATTGGACAATGGGACCAGTGTGCCGCTGATCAGGAACACTGAAACTAGTGTGGTGGTGATCAGGGACACTGGGACTGGTGTAATGTTGATCAGGGACACTGGGACAGTTGTGGCAGTGATTGGGGATAATAGGACTGGTGCAGCAGTGATTAGTGATACTGACTGGCAGCACTGGTCTGGTGACATTGTACTGTTGTGGTGATCAGAGATAATGGCTTGCGGGACTGACATAAAGTTTTTATTTTTACAATTTATTGCTCTGGAGGGAAGGGGGTGAGTGGGATTTTTTTATTTTTTTTACACTCTGATTGCCTAGACAATGCTGATAAGTGTATAAGCAGTCTATCTTTAACTATCTTTGGCATCATGCATGATGTCATTGTTTACTTTTGTGATTGCTGTGATTGGGCACAGCTATCACATGGTACAAGGCTGCAGTGATTGGCTCTATACCATGTGAATACTGTGACCAATCACAGGGATCACAGTAGTAAGCAATGTCACCATTGTTTAATACTGTTCATGTGATCACTGTGATTGGTCACAGTGATCACATGGTACCAGGGCCAATCACAGCAGCCTAGTACCCCGTTTGATGATCTGCTGTGTCCACTGAACAGGACCCCCTCTAATAAGGAGAAGTTATGCCTATAGATAGGGACAGGTTCTGTACAGGAGAGAAAGCGCAGACTGTGAGCAGGAAATCGGGGAGAGGACAGTATAAAAGAAGCTGTAGACCCCCGAAGTCAGTGTGATGGAACACACAAAGCAGCTGTGTGAGGACAGGGCCCTCTACAGGGATAACTTTGCCCTAGGAATTTCCTGTCAGAACAATGCTTAAGGAAGTACACCTCTCGTAGTCTACTGTATATAAGTTGTATTGTTGACTGTTTCTAAAAGTGCCCTATCGATGGAAGGTAATATTGGAGAAGAATCTGTTTCTTCTAACTGCTGGTTATTCTTATATTAAATGCTTAAAAGGAAAATTGTTCCTGTCCCCTTTCTAACCTCTGCCACATGCTAAGCACCTTGCTGCAAGAAGGTTCAGTTGGGATCTAAGCTACAATTAATTTGTATAAAAGAAGTTGAACTTTGTACATTTCAGTTACATATATCTCCAAATCTACTGATTGCTTGATATGAGCTTTTCATCAAAAGAAACCTCTGCCTATGCATTATTTTATCACTCTTTTATATTTAATTTGAATTGCTGAGGCTTATTTTAATCTGCAAACTGTTGTAGTGTTTATTTGCTAGGACAGCTTTGAACAAAAGAAATTCAGCTTTGTACAGAATTTGTTTTAGCCTTCTGACATGCTAAATCCAGGAGTCCAAATTGTAAGAGATTTCATGCGAATTATACAACACCCACGCCTCCTTGTGGAAATATAGGGCAGTGCATCCCTATTAAGCTACATCAAAGAGAAAGTTGTGTTCTTCAATGTTTGATATCCTATTATATTGTGCAAAATGAATCAGTAGAGAATAGAACTTTTATTTTTTACTACTCAGGTCTTGAAAGAAGCATGTCTACAAAAAAAGTTCAGAAGCCACATTGGTCAGGAAACCTGTGTCATGAAACAGCTGCTGTTTGATGTGGGGTTTTGCTGCCAAAAAAAAAATACAAAAAAACTTAACTTACATTGATCTCTACCTTTAACATACTTTACTGTCATAGCTGTAATGCATTTCCGTGATGAATTTAGAATTTTCTCGAAAGTTTACCAGTTTGTATTCTGATGTTTTAAATTTAATTCCTTAAAGTGGAGTTCTACCCAGTTTTTTTTTTTAAATGTTTTAAAAGTATTTCATTCTAATAATCAATTGAAACACTAATAATGTTATTACTGAAGTCGCCGCTTAATTCCTGTTTTTTTTATAGTATTTACTTTTTATTTGTCTATTCGCTTCCATCTCTAGTGTGGGCATGTGAGGCCCACTGGCATTCTCTTCCTGGATATGGTGATGCTGGGTGGATGGCCAAGTAAGTAAGTATGGCAGTAAGTATGATTACTTTACATCAGCATTAAAGTGATTGTAAACTCTTATGCCGTGTACACACAAGCGGAATTTCTGACAGAAAAAGTCAGAGGGGAGCTTTTCATTGTATATTCAGATTGTGTGTATGCACCATCTGACTTTTTACATCGAAAATTCTGATGGACCTAGAAAGAGAACATGTTCTAAATTTTTTTAGACGGAACCAATTCCTATCTGGAAAACCGCTCGTCTGTATGCTGTTTTCCGACGCATGCTCTGAAGCAAGTACGAGACGGAAGCTGTTGGCTACGGGCTATTGAACTTCCGCTTTCTAGTCCCGTCGTACCTGTTGTACATCACCGCGTTCTTGATGGTCGGACTTTGGTGTGACCGTGTGTATGCAAGACAGCTTGAGCGGAATTCCGTCGGAACTCCTTAGGAAAAACCTTCAGAGTTTATTTTAACGGCAAAACCGGTCATGTGTACAGGGCATTACATATACCCAGTAAAGTGACTGGCCTCAGGTGATACACAAAGATACAACCAATACTCCTACATAAGTTGTACCTGTTTATCTACAGTCTTCTCTTCTGTACATCTGTTCAAAGTCCAGAATTTATAAAGTTTGTCTAAGCTGTCAGAAAAAAGGGGGCAGAGAGCTGAAATTACACTTCGCAGAGCTCAGTGAGGAGAGCTCTGAGAGCTGATTGGAGCGAAGGGACACACCCTCCTTCACACAGCACACAGGAACAGAGCTGAGGCTGTCAATCGGCTGGAGGTCCCTCCTCTGTCACCTTTTTATCTTGGTGTCAGGAAAACTTGTCAGAAATTATTCATGCTGATAGCAGAGGAACGAAGCAGCTGACAGAAATGACACTTAGTGCTTTGGATTGAGACAAGTACACACTATAAAGCAGCCTTTTTCAACCAGGGTGACCAGGCACTCTGGGGTGCCTTGAGGCTTCTCCAAGGGTGCCTTGGCAAAATACCTAAAAATTGATCAAACATTTTATACAAGCTAGCAGGTGAATGAAACTGGCCTTTTCGTTACACACAGCCATAGGTCTCCATTATGCACCATTACGACTTTCTAGACACTTGCATCTTAACAATCAATGTTGTTATCAGTTGAAAAGGAGGATGTTTGTTGCCTTCACAGCATCCTTGTTTGACCCTCCTCTGCTCCTCTCCCTCAGCACTGGGGTCACATTAGCTGACTGATGGAGAGAAATTTAGGGAGAAGAGAAACATTGGAATACTAGTCAGTACCAGTGTGCAAAAGTGTATTTGCTTTGGAGGAATAAATCACCTCTAACTTTGGGTGTCCTACATGTGTGGATGTTGTTGCATTATATAAAACTATTAGAATCGTATTTTACATTTTAGAACACGGTGCCTCGAGACAGTCCATAATTTTAAAAGGTGCCTTGACTGAAAAAAGGTTGAGAAACACTGATAGAGACGGCATATGCTTTGTTCATATTTCATGTTTGAAGTTTACAACCACTTTAACCACTTCAGCCCCCGAGGAATTTACCCCCTTACTGACCAGAGCACTTTTTGCGATTCGTCACTGCATCGTTTAACTGACAATTGCACGGTCGTGCGACGTTACACCTAATCAAAATGTTCCTTTTTTCCCCACAAATAGAGCTTTCTTTTGGTGGTATTTGGTCGCCTCTGAGGTTTTTATTTTTTGCGATATAAACAAAAAAAAGCGACAATTTTGAAAAAACACAATATTTTGTATTTTTTGCTGTAATAAATATTTTTTCTCTTTTTAAGCCGATATTTATTCTTCTACATATTTTTGGTAAAAAAATCGCAATAGAGCGGAATATTGATTGGTTTGCGCAAAACTTATAGCGTCTACAAAATAGGGGATAGATTTATAGCATTTTTATTATTATTATTATTTTTTACTAGTAATGGCGGATCTGCGATTTTTATTGGGACTGCGACATTATGGCGGACACTTTAGACACTTTTGACACATTTTTGGGACCATTGGCATTAATACAGCGATCAGTGCTATAAAAATGCATTGTTTACTGTAAAAAATTCACTGGCAGTGAAGGGGTTAACACTAGGAGATAACTGTGTTCCCTGGGAGGTGATTCTAACTAAAGGAGGGCTGACTAGAAGAAGTGACGGATCATGGTTCCTAGCTATTATGAACACACGATCTGTCACTCCTGTCAGAAGAGAACAGGGAAGTGTGTGTTTACAACAAATTAATTTATATAAGTAAAGTTATGGTCAACAAATGCTCCAACCTACAAAGGTTTCCCACTGTGAGCCCCATGCTTCCAACACACAAACTCACTTTCCTCTCCTCATAAAGTAATCTTGTACAGGTTCCATGTGTACTCTGGATCAATTAAAATCAGTACTAGAGGTTTCACTAGAAAAACAAAAAAAAGCAAAGTCAATACAAAAAAAAAAAAAAAGCAAACAAAAGTGTGAAAAACAAAAATAATGCTAAAAATCGCAGAGAAAACACTCGAAAGGCTTCATAAACTGGAATTAGAATGGGCACAACAAGTGAGGGAGTTTCACACTGTGCCTCAGGTACACCAGAGGACCAAAAGTTCCATATAAAAAGCACACAGAAGTCATTTGAAAGCATGAATAAGAAAATTTTAGGATTGTGCTGCAGGGAGACTTGATGTATTTTTATCCATTATCACGTCACACACAAAAACACGTCCCAGCAGGAAATAACTAATAAACATTCCAGTGGTGACATTTGAAAGAAATATGATTTGTTTCTGGAAATTATGAAATAACTGTGAGTGAGTGAGCCTCTCTTTAAAGCATATCGAAGGTCAAAATATAAAATAATGTAGCGTTTACTCCCATAGGAGCTGCTGGAATTTTGCCCAGGTTCTTCCCCAAATGGATTGCTCCGCAGCCAGGCACACGATCTCAGACACACTTTTCCTCAAAAAACAATCTAGGGGTGTTGTTTTTATTTTTGGAGAACTTGGATGGGGTTGAGGGAAGTGAGTGGGAAACTCCAAAAACAGAAACTATGTACAACTTGAAGACAATTAACTCCTTTCTGAACAGCTGAAGCAGAAGTCCTTGCTTGTAGAAAACTGTGGACTTGGCGTGTGATAGAAGCAGCTAATAGCAGACTTCCTTCTTTACAGCACTAAGAGCATAGTCCCTTCACAAAGAATTGGATAGACTGAGCTCTTCAGAAAAGCTGATGTCCCCTTTGAACAAACACGCAGCTGACTCTCTAGCACAAGAGGGGTGGCAGCAGCCCAATAGTCTCTAAGATGTCTCACAGCAGTCTGTACTCAGAAAATGTCCAGGAGTAGTTGGTTGCCTCCTTTCAACTTCCAAGCAACACTTTCCTCCAGTGATACCAGACTAGATCTTTAGCAGACAGACTAGAGTTGCCACCTCATCCCTTTAAACCCAAACACATATGAATTACACAGGTTCTGAGGCTAATTTAATACAGATAAGGCACCAAGTGAGTTCAATTACCACCTTAATCAGCCCCAGAACCTGTGTAATTAATATGTGTTCGGGTTTAAAGGGATGAGGTGGCAACCCTAAGACAGACCCTCAGTCATCTCTCTGTAGATTTAGCATCCAGGCCCTAGGTTGCCCACCTGAGGCCTCAGGAACAGCAAGCGCATGGCAGTGTTGCCCTGAAGGTGTTGCCCTGATCCTCTGCAGGAAAAGACCCAGAAGCCCAGTCTCTCAGAATATTTATACAGTTTCCCAGCAGCGTTGAAGGCCCTGTTCCCTGGGATTGGCTAGGGCTGCATAAATATTCATATGGCCATCTGCATAGCTCCACACCTATGTTCCAGAGACTTCTTCACTCTCTGAAAGGCATAGGTAGTCATCAGACTAGCAGCAGCTGAGACCACTGAATTGACCTAATTAATCAACTGTGCTGGTAACTATACAGTGAGCCCAAATTAATTTACCTAACAAAAACACCCAGCTCCACTGAACACAGTGAGCCAGCACTAAATATAACTAATCCTAGCACCTTTCTAGGAGGGTGCTGAAATCATATATTAATTTTCACATTGTATTTCGATTTTTTTTCTCCTATTAATTTGAACCATCTTGTGAACTACAGAGGTGCTGAGAGGCGGAGCTCCAGGAGGTGGAAGCAGTACAAGAATCACAACTTGCAGGCAGCAAAGTACCATGGGATATGCGGCGGCAATCATCGATTTTTTTTTTTTAGCGTGATTGCGACATTACAGCAGACAAATCGGACACCTAACTGACACTTCTGACACTTTTTTGGGGACCAGTGAAACTAATAAAGTGATCAGTGCTAAAAATATGCACTGTTACTGTTCTAATGACACTGGCAGGGAAGGGGTTAACACCATGGGCGATCAAAGTGTTAAGTGTGTCCCTAGGGGGTGCTTACTAACTAAGGATGAGCCGAACACCCCCCCCCCTCCCCAGTTCGGTTCGCACCAGAACAATCCAAACAGGCAAAAAATTCGGAAGAACACAGTTAAAGTCTATGGGACACGAACATGAAAAATCAAAAGTGCTAGTTTTAAAGGCTTATATGCAAGTTATTGTCATAAAAAGTGTTTGGGGACCCGGGTCCTGCCCCAGGGGACATGCAAAACTTTTTTAAAAACGGTAATTTTTCGGGAGCAGTGATTTTTTAATGCTTAAAGTGAAACAATAAAAATGTAATATTCCTTTAAGTATCGTGCCTGGGGGGTGTCTATAGTATGCCTGTAAAGTGGCACATTTTTCCCGTGTTTAGAACAGTCCCTGCACAAAATGAAATTTCTAAAGGAAAAATTGTCATTTAAAACATTATATAACTATAATGAATTGTCGGGTCTCTGCAATATAAATAAAATTCATAGAAAAAAAGGGTATGGGTCCCCCCCTCAGTCCATTACCAGGCCCTTCAAGGTCTGGTATGGATTTTAAGGGGAACCCTGAACCAAAAATAAAAAAAATATAGCGTAGGGCCCCCCAAAATCCATACCAGACCCTTATCCGAGCACACAACCTTGCAGGCTGCAGGAAAAGAGGGGGGACAAGAGAGCGGGCCCCCCCCCCTGAACCATACCAGGCCACATGCTCTCAACATGGGGAGAGTGCTTTGGGGTCTGATCCCAAAACATCTTGTCTCGATGTTGATGGGGACAAGGGCCTCATGCCCACAACCCTTGCCCAGCGGTTGTGGGGGTCTGCGAGCGGGGGGCTTATTGAATTCTGGAAGCCCCCTTTAACAAGGGGACCCCCAGATCCTGCCCCCATGTGAATTGGTAACGGGGTACATTTTACCCCTACCATTTCACAAAAAAAGTGTCAAAAATTGTAAAAAAGACAAGAGACAGCTTGGGACAAGCCCTTTACTAAAAAATAAAAAAATAAAAATATCCAGCGATGTAAATTCACACCGCCCGATGGACCGAAACAAAAAAAGCTGCAACAGTTCCGCCTCCATGGGAGGCTCCTACCGAGTGACGCTTCTTCTGGGTGATAGCTGTTATATAGCTGAGGGAGGGGCCACCCGGTGATGTAAATGGGTGACCCCGGCCCCCTCTGACGCCACGGGGTCTTCCTATCAGTGCCACCTACCAGTGTCCATCAGTACCACCTATCAGTGCCCATCAGTGACATCTATTAGTGCCCATCAGTGCCACTCATCAGTGTCGTCTTATCAGTGCCCATGAGTGTTGCCTTATCTGTGCCTATCAGTGTCGCCTTATCAGTGCAGCCCATCAGTACAGCCCATCAGTGCCCATCAGTGCAGCCACATCAGCGAATATCAATGAAGGAGAAAAATTACCTGTTTGCAAAATTTTATAACAAACTATGAAACATGTTTTTTTTTTTTTCTGTCTTTTTTTTGTTTGTGCCCCCTGTGCTCCTTCATCCAGAGTCCAGAGGTGTATTCCTGGTCAGATCAACAGGTGAAAACAGAAGAAAAAAAGTCTAAGAAAAAAAGTCTAAGAAAAAAAGTCTAAGAAAAAAAGTCTAAGAAAAAAAGTCTAAGAAAAAAAGTCTAAGAAAACAAAATGAATGCAGCCATCACATCTAATGATTAGTAAGCTGCAATATATTATATTTTTGGTTTTGGGGGTTAATAGTGCTTTAAAGTGTTTGTTACCCCAACATTTCATATTTCTGATATGTGCCCACTGTACCATGTACTTGTATGAGAAAGTATCCTGTTCTCTTTGTATTGCTTCCTTTATGCGAAATCCCTGGTGTTCCTGACAGCCCTTCTGCTTTCCTATTAAGAACTGACCACACTACGCAGGAGAGCACACCTCAGTTCTCTAGCTATGCTGGGAACTCAGCCTGCTCTCCTCCAATGATTAGACTTGTCCTGACACGTCCTCACTGCACAGGTCCTCTTAATGGAGAGGGTCTTATAGGCCCCACATCTCTCCATAAAGAGGACCTGTCACAATGTTTAAATTCCTTGAAATAGGAATAAAAGTTATTAAAATTTAAGTGTGGCCGCATGTTAGCGAGAGCACTGCAGAAAAAAAGAGCCCAAACGCAAATACACAAACTTTGCTCTCCCTCGGGAGACTTGATGTACAAATCTTCCCAAATAGCTGCAGGGTTCCGTGACTATTACGCTACCTTATACAACCTAGACGCTGACATGGCCCCAGAAGACAAAGCGGACAAAACAAGTAAAATACAAGAATACCTACACACGAATGGGTTACCTCCTCTGACCGAAGACCAACAAACTGAACTAGATTCCCCCATAACCGTTGAGGAGGTAGTATCCACTATAAAAGCACTCCCCAACGGCAAAAGCCCAGGCCCAGACAGCTACACTAAAGCCCCATACACACGGTCGGATTTTCCGATGGATTCTGTCCTATCAGACAATGTTGTCGGAAATTCCGACCGTGTGTAGGCACCATCGGACAGTTTCCATCGGATTGTCTGACGGACAAAGTCCTATCTCCTGCTGGATAGATTTTTTGACAACAAAGTCCGATCACACCAAATCCGATCGTGTGTAGCGAATTCCGACGGACAAAGTGCTACGCATGCTCAGATCACATTACAAGACCAAAGCTATTGGCTACTAGCCTCTACGTAGTCCCGTCGTAGGCAACAAATGTCACCACGTTCAGAATGATCGGATTTTCCGACAACTTTGTCCGACCGTGTGTACGCAAAACCAACATCGGACAAAGTATGACGGACATGATCCGACGGACCTGGTCCTCGGATAATCCGCGCGTGTGTATGGGGCTTTAGGCTTATTATAAAAAATTCTCCCAGATACTGGCTAGCCAGATGTGCAAATATTTCAATTCCCTGACAAGGGGTAACTGCATCCCCCCAGAAGCCCTATTAGCACATATATCGGTCATATCGAAAGAAGGGAAAGACCCAACCACCCCACAAAGCTATCGTCCCATATCACTACTAAACACTGATGTAAAAATACTGGCGAAGATCTGCCGCCACTGTGCCCATCAAATGCCGCCACTGTGCCCATCAAGCTCGGCCACTGTGCCATCAAATGCCACCACTGTGCCAAAAAAATGCTGCCACTGTGCCCATTAAATGCTGGCAGTGTGCCATCAAATGCTGCCACTGTGAATCCCCCCCCCCCCACCTGCTCGCTGTCTGCCCGGCACTTACCCTGTCTTGGTGGGGCAGCGGGTGACGGCCACGAGCGGGGTCCTCCTTGCGTCTCCTGCCATCCTCATCTCCTGTCCTCGCCTCGTGATAGGTGTCCAATAGCTGCACCTATCGTTTCAGCCAATCAGGTGACGGGTAACAGACCCACATACCTGATTGGACAAGAAGAGAACCCCCTGTAGTTGGGACTTTAAATAGATCACCACTCTCACCAAAGATCTTGTGAAAAATATTTTTGATTTTATTGATCAATTAAAATAATGTATAAAATCACCCAAATGTCCGATAGCAGGGTGCATAATTCACAATATGCATAGCAATTCAAAACAACAACAAAAATTACACAAACAAATAATTTTGACAACACTTTACAAAAAATGTACAAAGTTACGGTACTGATGCTCTCAAGGAGGTACGTGACCCCCGAATACTCGACGCGTTTCCAGTTACCCGAATGTGGGAACCTTCGTCAGGAGCAGAGAGTAGTTACATTTGATAAGTACCTATCGCTCTAAAGAATGCAAAGGAGAAAAGAACAGTCAGCGGGGGGTTGTTTTCTAGTTTTTTCTTGAACACACATCAGGATATCACAAACACCCAGGAATTATAGGAAATAATTTCTACAAAAAATTGTTACAACTACTTCATAAAGAACCTAACAGGGTATTAGTATGCTCATAGAATAGACCTTCATGGATAGATTATGCATTGTGTCAAAGATATATACATTACCACGTAATAGGTACTTATCAAATGTAACTACTCTCTGCTCCTGACGAAGGTTCCCACATTCGGGTAACTGGAAACGCGTCGAGTATTCGGGGGTCACGTACCTCCTTGAGAGCATCAGTACCGTAACTTTGTACATTTTTTGTAAAGTGTTGTCAAAATTATTTGTTTGTGTAATTTTTGTTGTTGTTTTGAATTGCTATGCATATTGTGAATTGTGCACCCTGCTATCGGACATTTGGGTGATTTTATACATTATTTTAATTGATCAATAAAATCAAAAATATTTTTCACAAGATCTTTGGTGAGAGTGGTGATCTATTTAAAGTCCCAACTACAGGGGGTTCTCTTCTTGCCTACTCTAAGGGATGAGATCACCACGTGACATACCTACTTCACCAGGGGAGCATGTCTTAATTTTTTCCACATACCTGATTGGTGGAGATGCGGTTCAGTGTTATTATTTTGCTTTTCTAACACATCTGGGTGGACTGTGAGCGTCAAGCATGGCGCTCGCAGTTCACCTATTATGAAGCCTATTAGAGCCTATGGTTCTAATCAGGTGCTTCAAAAACACCCCCTGCCACTGTAATTCAGGCGCCCAGCTCCCCAAAAGGGACCGGACACCTAAATGTGGGGGTGGCAGCAGGGGCCATGGATAGAATCATGCTATGCATGAATATATCCATTTGTCATAGAGGGAGTGGCTGGAGAGAGGGGGTGGCACCTGTGCGCCCTTTTGGACGCACCGCCACTGATAAACACATGCACATTCACATACATACATACATGCACTCTCACATACATGCACACACACACATACATATATGCACACACACACACACACGTGCATGCACACACACAGACAGACATACATGCATCATGCACACACACAGACATAAATGCGCGCGCACACACACACACACACACACGCATCATG